>OZ001654.1:11111466-11485530 GCA_963924145.1 Pyrausta purpuralis | reverse complement strand
TCCCAGAAAGCCAAAGCTTCTGAATGAATATTTTGGATGTGATTACACACGGTGAAACCCACCCCAGCGGATCATACAAGCGTGATATATCTGAAATTTACTCTTCTTTTAGTGATTGGTGTTTGCTGAGGAGGCAAATTCACTGAATACGTGAATGTGTCAGATTCACGATCCCAAGATAGTCCCAAGATTTTAATAACATCATCTGTCTTGATGTCTTTCATCCCTTGTGATTCTTTGTCCCTTTGATCTTCTGAAATCTTTTGATGTAATTCCTGATTGCTACTTATCCACTTTTGTAATTGAAAACCACCTTTATTGAGTAATTCTGTGACCTTTTCCTTTATCATAAGTCCCCCGATCCACAGATTGACAGCCTGACATTAAGTCATCGACGTAAAAATCTCTCTTTACTATGTTACTTATGTCTGGACAGCTTTGACCTTCATCTTCTGCAATTTGTTGCAGTGTTTTGACAGCCAGGTATGGAGCTGATGCTGTACCGAATGTAACACGCACTAACCGGTATTCCTCTAACTCTGACTCTGGATTATCACGCCAAACTATTCTCTGGAAATCGCTGTGTTTATCGGAAACTTTGACTTGCCGATACATTTTAACAATGTCAGCGCAAATAATTATGGGGGTACATTCTCCATCTAATAATAGTATGACGCAAAGGCGGCTGCAATGTAGGTCCCACGAGTAGATCGTCGTTGAGGGACACTCCATTCCGGTCTTTCATTGATGCGTCAAATACGATTCGGACTTTAGTTGTGGACTTGTCTTCACGTATAACAGCGTGGTGAGGCAGATACACTGCAGTATCTCTTCTAGAGTCCGTGCTGCTATCTATTCGCTCCATATGGCCTAAATCAAGGTATTCATGAATGACGCCAGAGTAACGTTCCTTGATTTGAGGTTGTTTTTTAAACTTGTTCTCAAGCAGACAAAATCTCTTGATTGCGAGCTCTCTAGAATTTCCATGCTGAGATTGTGGGTCATCACAGCGAAAAGGAAGATTAACGATGTAGCGTCCGTCTTTATCTCGTATAGTAGTAGCTCTGTAGATTTCCTCGCATCGCTGCTCGTCGTCTGACAAAATCCTTTTAGGGACAATCGATTCAATTTCCCAAAATTGTCTGAGTAAGTCGTTATCATCTGCCTGATTATTTGAACAACGTATGACGTGATGACAATGAATATTTTGGCTCTTTGAACTGGTTTGACCCGATAAAATCCAGCCCAACACAGTGTTTTGAGCTGGTAGGTACACCTAAAGGGCCTTTGATTAAGCCTTGTCTCAAAACTAGGCCATAAATATCTGCCCCAAGTAGCATGTCCACTTTGCTTGGTATGTAGAACTCGGGATCAGCCAAAGGGACAGCTTGAAACTTTGGCCATTCACACTGGCGCAACTTCTCCGTTGGCAAAAGGGAAGTTATGGTGTTTAGCACATAGGCTTTGACATTGACACTGAAATTACGATCTAAGCGGGATTGAATCGTCACCGTGACGACAAACTTGGAAGCTAAGGAGCTCTGATCACCGCCTACACCTGAAATTACAGACTTGATAGGTATTTTCTTCAGTCCTAATAACTGTACTGCTGATTCGGTTATGAATGATGCCTGGGATCCTTGATCCAGTAACGCTCTCAACAGTTGATTATAGCCGCCTCTTGACTGTGCTTCGACAAGAGCCGTAGCTAACAAAACTTGATTAGGAACTGACATTGACTCCTTAGAATGGTGCGCAACTACATTTGAAGTGGTTGGTTCGCCTTCTGCCAGCTGTGCCTGAACCGTAGACACTGCTGCAGTAACTTCAACTGCTGAATTTGATTTCTTTGTGTTTACAGTGAAGTTTGAATTAGATTTGGGATGTAATAGAGAATGATGTTTTTTGTTGCATATACGACAAGTGGAATTAAAACGGCAGTATTTTATTGGGTGATTAGCACCCAAACAGTTAAAGCATAGCCCGTTGCTTTGGACAAAACTGTGACGTGAATCGTAACTCTCCTTTGCAAATTGTTTACAATTAGCAATCTTATGATTATCTTTACAGAATGGACAAGAAAGTACATCTTTAGAACTGTTGGCGTCATTGTTGTTAATCACATGCATGACTTTTGGCTTGTTATGATTAGTATTATTTTGTTTAGACCTATTGGTCTTTGGATCTAAAAATTCAAGAGCGCGAAATCTGGCATCCAAAAAATCTCTAAATTCAGACAAATTCGGTAATCTATCATTTGAACTTATTCGTGATTCCCATTGCTTCCGTGACTCTGAGTCTAACTTAGAACTGACAATGTAAATTACTATTATGTCCCACGAACTGACATCGACACCCAGATTTTTCAGTCCATTTAAACATTCAACGGTTGTGTCTAACAGGCCCTTTATAGCGGTTGAAGACTCTACTACATTAGGCTGATTAATTAGTCGCTTCAGCAAACAATTAGATAGGAATCTTTTGTTTTTATATCTACCTTTTAACTGAGACCAACACTCTTTGTAGTTAGATGCAGTTATTGGTATATGCCTTACAAGCTGCTCCGCTTCACCAGTCAAAAGACTCTTAAGATAGTGCATTTTCTGCACATCATCTAAGCATGCATTCCTATCAATGAGAGACAAAAACAGATCTTCAAATGTGGTCCATTCGGTGTATAAACCTGAAAAGCTAGGTATGGAAATTTGCGGTAATTTCACAAATGAACTTTCTCTAGACTGATTGGAATTAGATGAACAATGATCTTTACCTTTGGATTGAATTGGTGGACTTAATTCATAAAGAGCTTCTTTTAACTCTGACTTATAAGTAACGTACAATTCTTCAACAGTTTCGTAAATATTATCCGTAAAGTATTCATCACCAGCGTTGTCTTCTGTTACTAATTGGATTATATTATTATGAGTTGAATTAAACTGTGCCCATTGGGTTTCCAAACTTTCTAATCTTGTCTGTACATATGGTAATTTAATTCTATCTTTAGGTGACTTTTTGTAATTAACTCTAGCCTTTTGAATAGTGTTTTGTTTATCAAGTTGTAATTTATACAATGCGTCCATGATGAGACAATTGCTGCTAGTTTACCTAAAATATGTACGGACAAAATCACGAATTGGCTAAAATTTTACAAGTGTTTTGACTTATATACACATCAATACAAAATTGGGCATAGGTTCCCCGTCTCTTCACTTTTTGCTTAAAATTTCTAAGTCTTAAACTAAAGTAAAGCTACTCGAAATAAATCTAAATCCAAATTTACTAAGTCCGTAGAATTCTTCGACTTGTGATTTCTTGATAAAGTTACTCGAAATGATTCTATGTCCAAGATGAAACTATTCGAAATTTTCTAAGTCCATGAAATTCTTCAACTTGTATTTTTTCTTGGCACTTCAATAAGTAAATAAATGTACTCACAGTTATGCACCTCACTCACACAGATTACTTCTTTGTTACGTCACGATCCACTTTACTCGCCGCCAACCTTGTCTCCTCCGGCACCTTCCCGCGCCAGTCTGCACCTGCAGCGCCCTCTAGCGCTTGTGACCGCTCGACGCTTCTCCACCAAAGCGCTCTTCACACCACGAAGAGTTGTTTGCACTTCAGCGACGATCCATCACTGATTACTATGCAGTTGCCGCACACAAAAGTCGCCGGAAGACACACAACTTGCGTCAACACCCGACTCGATAAGGACCATGTAAAAATACGGGCCCAAATCTACTAAATAAAACCACTGCTTGCTAAATAACAATAGGGTTTATTTGCAAAGCGAACGAACATACATTGGCACCGAATGCCTATAAGTAATAACAAAATCCAAACACCACCGCGAGTTATCTTAGTACAGCGCCATCTCTCGGTGCAACTTAGAACTACTAATGTAAACAAGCACGATAAAATTTTCTTACGATCTAGTAACAATTTGACAGAGGTATTCTTAAAGATAAATTAAATATTTTTAGAATACGAGCAGATATTAATGAAAAACTGAATGTACCAGAGTTATCAAGTCGTTTATTGTAGGAATAAGGCTTTATAAATATCTTAAATCGGCAACATCATCATCTCCAAATGGATCATCCTCTTCTATATCTGACTGACTTAATACTTCTTAAGCTTCTTCGATTTGCTGATCTCGCATTAGGTTACCTTAAAAGGATAGATTACTGATAAATATTCTGTACCAGGCTTAATAATGGACTACATAATGAAGGAGAAAACGGTCAAAGTCATACAATGCAAAAACAAATTTAATTGATTAGTGGTATATTCCCTTATACCTTTTAAAATCTATGAATATGTAAATACTCTTTAACCTTTTAAAAGGTGACCGGATTTAACGGAAGTTATTTTACATGTTAGTGCTTTATTTTCGCGTAAATCTTTATGAAGTTGTAATATTTACATATTTTTCAACAAGCAGAGTAACATACTTTCAGCGAAAAAACCTAAGATTACACCAATAATCATGGATTTACTTACCACGTCATCTACGTCTGTCCGTCTTGACGGACATTTCACCGGAAATTACAGATATTTTATTTTTCTGTCGGCACTTTTGCATAACCATTTACAAAATCAGACTTTCCAGTATCCGAATTAAAAACGTTAACAGATTTGCCGCGTAATTTTAAATGTTATGGTGCGTTCAAATCAGATACCTTTTAAAAGGTAGTGTGGGCGTTTATATCATGAATTATGACAACGTCTTGGGCCCGTACCACTTTTGAGCTACATACCTTTTAGTAGGTATCTGGGCGTTACGAGGTTAATAAAAGTACCTAAGTACTGCAAGAAACAACAAAAATGTCATCGAAACGAAAGCAAACTAGTGATATTTGGCAGCTCTTTGAAAAGTTAGGAGAATCCACTCAAAAGTCGAAACGTAAAACGTACGAAAGAACGAAACGAAAATTTAAAATACCTTAATTTTAATTATTGATATCTCATTAAAATTATTTCTTCTGATAATAAATGTTATGTTGATTCATGGAAAGTAAGTTTTTTATTTATAAGTCCAAATAATTGAAATCGTAATCGTCGATTAATAGGTCCAATAATCGTAATCGCCATCGTAATCGCTAAGTGATAATCGTTGCATCACTAGTTTTAAGACGCCGCCACTCTGAGGTCGGTTCGATTTCCAGTCGGGTTAATGTAGAAATCATAACTTTCTATATTGTGTCGGGTCTGGGTATTGTGTTACCGCGGTTGTTTCCGAATTCCATAACAGCTAACAGCTATAACTCTTTACTTTGGGATCAGAGCAACGTATGTGGTTGTGGTCCAATATTATTATTTTTATTTTAACTTTCGAAAACTAAGTGTAATCGGTAGACACGACAAACTCACGGGCTTAAGCCAAGCTAGCTGCGTTTATAGTATTGGAAGTGGTAGAAGCACTAGTATTATTATTAATAATCTAGCCGATTTCGACTACGGTGGCCTGCAGTCACAACGACTAACCGTCTGCGCAGGACATATTATAGTGCACAAGTGTGTGCGCAAACACAGGTGCACTTTCTATTCCTTTCACTCTCACAGCCCGATGGGACAGCAATCTGATACGACCGGAGAGAGTTCAGGCGCAGGACCAACGGCTTTATGTGTTTTTCCGAGGCACGGGGGTGAAACACCGCCAACTTCCAAAGTCCGGGCTACCCTAAGAATTTCTGATCAGAAAAACTCGGGTATATTTTTTTGGCCCGACCCGGGGATCGAACCCGGGACCTCTGGCGCAGCCGTCGCTTTAAAATGCGACAGTATTTTTATTAATAACAATTTAAATGTATGGATATTAACGTCTGGAAAAAAAATGAACTGAATTAAATGAAATATGAATCCTCTATAAACAGCTCCTATTTAACCATACCCATTAATATATTGACAGGATGACAGCAGTATCAACGCGCTGGCTGTCCCGCTGTGCCCGGTACGTGGAGGTGGCCCCCGTGGCCGTCGGCGCGGCGGCCGAGTGGCTGGCGCGCGCGCAGCACGACGACGGCGGCTGGGGACCCGCGCCACCCGCCAAGAACGACCCCAGGGCCCAGGCGCCGATGGCTTTGACTGCGCATGCTTTACTGGCTCTTGTGCAGGCTAAGGTAAGAATATCTGGTTGGTAGCTGGTTGACACCAGAGAACCTATTTTTGAATCACTCGCTTCAATATGGCTTGTGAAAATCGTTTGAAAACAAAAAATCACGCAAAATATTAGCGTTGGTAATCACAAAATTCATTTATCTTTTTTCAAATCACTTCCACGTGTTATTATACTAATTTTCATTGGAAAATCGGACATTTAACAATGAATATCACACGCCATCTTGACGCGAGTGATTCAAAAATAAGGGCCCAGTAATGATTGATTATTTGAGTAACTGTCGAATTGCTACTCTCTATCTTAAAGTATCACCCCCAAGCGTATATGAACGAGACACAATAGAAATAATATTGTTATGCGGTCTCATGCGACCGCTCGGATTTTGAAGCGTTAAGTTTGCTATGGCGATTTGAAACTATGACGTGATAGTTAATTTGTTTATCTAACGCATTTACGCAATTTACACAGCTAATAAAAACCTAATAACGTAGGTATGTAAATTTATGAGAAAATTTTATTAAACTTGGTCTTCAAATTTTATTTTCTTAATTAAATTAAATAAATCAACTCTATTTATTTTCTTTCTTTAAATATTAGGGTTTGGAGATGTGTTGGTGATTTTAGGAATTTTCCAATAAAAACTACACATTCAGACATTCATCCCTTAAAAAACCCGTCTTATTAAAGCCTAACAAACTTTAGTGAGACTTACCGTGTTCTGTTTCAGGGCAAAGACATTCACTACAAAAACGCCATAAACAAGGCAATGGACTATTTAGCGAAGGGCCTGACGCCGTTCCTTGACGCATACACGCTGGCCGTCGTGAGCAACGCGCTGGCCGTCGCCAAGCACCCCGAGGCGACGGTGGCGCTGCAGTACATGGACAAATACGTCAACAACACTGGTAAGACAGCTTCATTTACATAAAAGATAGCTTCAATATCCATACTAAAGAAAAATAAAGCATCTGAACTTCATCAGATGGTCGTGTAATGGAATTGTATTAGAAATTAGAAGATAAAACTAATGTGCATAATAAGGCTAGAGGTTTTTGGTTCAACATGTAATTGTATAACAGGTGATTGTATGGATAAACCAACCAAAGTAAAACCAAGACGATACGCTCTACATTGCTCACTGAACTGATTGACAGCGTTCTGTCTCACCTTTATATAGGAGCGAGAGCGAGCGAGAAGGTATTTTGGCAGTGACCGGCAACCAACCGGCACCGATCAACACTGCTCTGTGCATGGCATGGTGTCGGTTGAACAGTGACGGAACGGTCTTATGGGCAATATGTCATAGTTTTCAATTAAAGTAATATTTATTTGCCAGATCTACTGTGTAGTGGGCAACATCCTTAATAGTCCACGACACCTCCATGAATGAAAACATGAGTATTAAAATAGACACTAACAACTGCTGTTACCAGTTGTTAGTGTCTATTTTAATACACACTTTAGGAAGATATCAATGGAAATGCTGTATGGTTTCTAGGTTCAACACTATTCTGGTCCCGGAAGCTATCTGGTTCCGAATGGCGCAACCCATGGCTGAAGTCGAACAGCCTCGCAGCTAGCACGGCAGCATGGGGTCTACGCACCATGCTGGCTTCAAGACTCGAAGACAGGGCAGAGCCAGTCGCCAGGTTCTTAATACAAGCATACCGACCCAACGACCCCGATCCTGATGTGGTGCGTATACTCTGCTATTTTCAATTACCGCCCCCACTTTTTCAGCTGTTATCATTGTCCTGCTGCTTTATAAACTATTAAAAGTTTACTTGTTTGAAGCCCTATTGAGCTTTTTCTTAGCAAAGAAGTTTCGTCTCAGTAAGACTCATTCAAAAAACATTGCGTAGTAGGTAATGCTAAAAAGTTACACACATAAAAAATATTGTAATCACTTGCATAATCTGTCATAATTTTACTTTATCAAAAAAAATATGTTAATAAAATTATTTAAAAAAAACTATCTAATCATTACATAGTACAATCACACATAATATCTTATCAAAAAAGATTTCTACTTCAAAGTGATCGCATACTTTTTTGATTTGATTTACCACCGGCTTACCTAAGGTCCATATTATCAAGATTTCGACTTTTATTTTTTCTAGCTGGATGCCATAGCCCATTACGCTGAATTGATACAGACAACGACGAAGCTGAGAATATCAGTCAACGTCACCGGGTCCCAAGAGCTGAAGCTATTCCAGATTGGAGACTACAACCCGCTCATTATTCAAGACCAAGCGGTAACCACTTCCATTTCATTATGATTATGCTCACCATCCTGTCTGTGTACGGTTGGGGGCTCTGGCGCCTAACCACTTTCAAACATATATCGCTTGCGCAGTTTATACAAAAACGAGTGTCATAGACACACAGAAGACCACGGAGGGTTGCAAGCTTTTGGCTCTTGAGGTGGTCGTGACTTCGATAGTAATAGTAGGTAAATTGTTTTTGCTTACATTCTGTGGTTGTGCCTGCTTAGATAATATTTAATTGTGTTACGTTTAATAACTGAAGTACCTATGTACAAATAATAAATGTAATGTTGCATTTTGATCAGATTTTCGACGCCCGGTCAGCCACAGCAGTGACCGAAGGGCGAGGGGTGGCGCTCGTGGGGCTGTCGGCCAAGGGCAGCACCAACGTGACCGGCGCGTGGCCGCGGTACATCCTCGACCCGAGGGTAGACATGGTCTCCACCAAGTATCGCATGCAGTTGTCCATATGCCTTGGGTAAGGTTTTTTTTCATCAGTATTTAAGAAGCCGTTCTTAAATTCATAAGAAGCCGAAGAAAAGGCGAGTTGGACAGACTACCTTAAAAAACGGGTTTGTTCCCCCACCTACCTTGTTAGTAGACGTAGTTGCCATCTTGCAGATAGGCACCAATGGCAACTGGGACCTTTTTTTCACAAATTCCCAATTGCTCAGGGTAGCAATGACGGGCGATGACGGTGGGGGCAAGTGGATAGCGCCTTTGTATCCGGTGGAACTAGTCACTGCGGGAAGCCTTAAAGAAGGTCTATGTTCAGCAGTGGACGTCCTTTAGCTGATAATGATGATGATTTAGAAGTTAATGAAGTTAGGTCATATTTCAAATATCGATATTTTCCAGGTACGTGCCTCAAGGTAATGAAACGGAAAGCGGTTTGACGCTACTAACGGTGCAGTTGCCAACTGGCTATTTGGCCGACATAAACACCATCACAGAATTAACGGTGAGTCACTTACTGATTTAGGGTCGATTTTACCAACGTCAGATAAGACCTATCCGACTGAATAAGTATAAAACTACCGATTTTACATAAATGATTGCTGACAAATAGGTGACTTTGGCAAATTAGGCGTTTTGTATATATTTATATATTCAACGATTATTTCTTATCTGACATTGGTAGAATCGACTCTAAAAAGGCCAAAAGGATCATTACATGTGCGAAGCACACTACCCGGTTATTATCTTATACCTATGTAAAATTCTCGTGTCACAATGTTCGTTCCCGTACTCCTCCGAAACGGCTTTACCGATTCTTACCAAATTTTATATATGCGTTTTCAGTAGGTCTAAGAATCGGCTACTATCTATTTTTCATACCCCTAAGTGATAAGGGTTGTTCACCCTTAATTTTATTTATTTAATGTTTGGAAGAAATTTGATTTTTTTTATAACGTGGCATTAAAAATACATACAACCCTAATTTTTTTCTTTTTTATCACCAACACCTATTTTTTTATAGCCATATTAGTTATTTGATCATTTTCATCCCGCTCGATAACTGATCAATTACATATAGTGTTTTTCTTAACTTTTAAAATTACGAGGCTGGGCGAGACGGGGCCGGGGCAGAACGGGGGCGAAGCAAAGTTCGCTAGGTCCGCTAGTAACTTTATAAGAATTGACCTGTCAAACACGTCACGCCCCTTCCGCTTCTCCGCTCACCCACCCACGTTCGTCCGTTTCGTGTTTATACAGTCCACTTATGCACTTTTCTCAACGCACAATGAGAGTGACAGGTATATTCATACGATGACCCAGGTAGGTAGATAGGATGACCCAGGAAGAGCGTTGGGCCCGGTTAGCGAGAAAGTTGCCGGTTCGAGTCCCGCGCGCAATTTTTAGTTTCTTATTTCATCTTCATAAATATAAAATATGACACTGAGTGTTAAAAACATTGTAAACCATTAAATAAATAATGTTTCAGGCTGCAAGAATGGTGGTATCGGCTCGAGTGGTAGCCGGCGGGTCGCGAGTAGTAGCGTGGGTGCGGGCGCGGCGCGCGGAGCAGTGCGCCACGCTGGCGGCGCCGCGGCGGCTGCCCGTGGCCCGGCAGCGCCCCGCCTGGGCCACGCTGCACGATCTCTATGACTCTAGTAAGTGCTCGTTTATCTGTCATCATCATCATCATCATCATCATTCATCATCATTAGCAGCCAAAGGATGTCCACTGCTGAACATAGGCCTCCCCCACGGCTTTCCACAGCGACCGATCACTAGCGATCTGCATCCAGTTTGATCCTGCGATCTTTTTAAGGTCGTCTGTCCATCTTGTTGGTGGACGTCCTACGCTACGTCTTTGGTCGAAGGTTCTCCAATCTAGAACTTTCCTGCCCCAACGGCCATCAGTTCGTCGCGCTATGTGCCCTGCCCATTGCCACTTGAGCTTACTGATTCTCAGGGCTATGTCCGCTACCTTAGTTCTCCTACGTATCTCCTCATTTCTGATTCGATCCCGTAGAGAAACACCCAGCATAGCCCTCTCCATCGCATCGTTTATCTGCACAACATACGTATGCCTTCTTCCCGGAGGTGGCGGAGAAGATCAGGGTGCGGTGGGTGGAACCTGATCACTAGGATTCCCAGAACCTGACCGGGCACGGGAAGTTCGCGGGAAGGCTCAACTCACTGGGACTCATGGAATCGGCGGAGTGTTTATGCGGAGCGGCAGAGGAGACGAGGGATCACGTCCTGGGGGAGTGCGATTTATACGTCGAGCAGTGCAGTGTAATGTTGAACGGCTGGAACAGAACAACGTGCGGCCCCGTCTACAATACCAACTTGGTGGACACGAAAGGGTTCAGAAGATTGCGGAGATTCGCGCACGGGTGGTTTCGGATCAGGACAGCGACAACTTACCGGACGTGTTGACGAGTGCAAGCCGTATATTGTGAACGTCACGTTCCAGAAGGGGGAGAGGTGGCCAAGGGTCAAAGGAGTAGAGAAATTACTTGTAGGGAGCTGAAGCAGAGCCGATCGATGAAGCAGCTTGACTTTAAGGTACGCAGGAGAAAGTCCGGTCGGCGTCTCCCGAGATTCGGATCGTATGCCAAGACGGCAGGTAGACCCATGGGCAGAGGTGGGTTTGTTCAACATACATATACCATATATACTAATGAACTCTTCAGTAAGTCAAGCTTCATTTTACAAGGCTGTGTTAAGCTTGGGTCATATTTATGCTTGAACTCATTTCCATTCTATATAAGAAGTGATATTATTATGTATGGCGGGCAACCCAATATTATATTTGTAGATTTTAAATTGTTAAAAAATAGACCAGTTGTATTTTTTTTAAATCAGTGACCATAATGAATACGCTTTTAATGTTTAGGTAATCTTAAAAATATCGAAAGCTTGTTCATTTTAATAATATTACGTGACTCAATTATCTTTAACTCCATGATCAGTCATGGAGTTAAAGATAATTGAGTCACGTAATGATCGTAGCAATTAAAACTAAATTACTTTCCACTCTAGGGATGGAAAAGCTATTTTCCATCCGTCTATCTTCACATGAAAGTTCAATTTTCCGAACAGAAGAAATGAAAACATATACTACTACGTTAAAGTGAAACGGCAAATCGGAAGACGAAGAAGAAACGATTTTCATTTGATATAATTTGATCGCAGGTCACCGAGCCCGCGTGTTCTACCAAGCGGTCCCGAGCAGCGCGTGCGACGTGTGCCGCGAGTGGGCGTCGTGCGCGCGCGCGTGCGGCTCGGCCGGCGCGCAGCTCGCGGGCGCGCCGCCCCCCGCCCCCGGCCCCGGCCCCGCCGCCTCCGCCGCGTCCGCGACCGCCACCGCCACCGCGGCGGTGCTCGCGCTGGCTCTGGCGGCGCTGCGATAGTGCGCTCTAGCGTTCCGCTCGATACTCCATCGATAGGTTAGGCCCGTCGATACTTGAGCAAAAGCTATAGTATAGCACTATACTTGTTTGCCCGAGATGACTGCTGAGACGTTGTCATATTGACAATTTTAATGATGAAACCGAATGGAATTGAACCGATGTCTCGTACAAAGTAATAGTCTTACTTATATTTTGTTTATGTAACTTAATATTTTTAATTTTGCGTGTATTTATGTTTTGCCAGGCTCGGGAGATATAGAAACCATATTATTTTAACCTTGTTGACTCATCATTCAAAACAGTAGTAAAACAAGAACGAGTTTCATCACATATCATTCGTTTAAATAAATATAGCCCATTAATCGATAGCAAAAGTATTTTCATCAATAAATATAGTCATTGATTATTACGGTCATACCGATTATTCGAACTTACACAATTATCAGCCGATTAGGTTTTGACAGTAACTTTAGTTCGAGTTTCGTTGCATGCTTTATGCATGTTTTTATGTTTTTATAACAAATACTTATAATCCGTGGTACATCAACATCATCATAAATGTCTATATTTAATAAGGCATTGTTTTGTTATATTCTGACAACGATATCAAAAATGTATCCTATTTACTTTGTAAAATAATATTTTCGTTCTTGGAATGTTGTATGCGTGATAAGGAAGCATGTGTCATGTCAGAAAAGTCTCAGCAATCATCAAAAATAAAATGGACTATAGTATCGAAGCTGCCGTATAATCGTATGCAAGCAAAACGGTAGTTACAGCCGATTGTACCAATACCTACTATCGATAATACATACGATAGTCAGCTTTGATAGTAAAAATCGATAGTGTTACTTTTGTCAATAGTATTATACAAAACTCAGTTATCGATACGATTGATAGGCCTGTCGATATTAAATATGATTTTCGAGGTTAACTATCGATAGTTCGTAACACTAGTGCACCCTATACTCATTTTGGACTGAACTATGAGTACCAAAGGGAGCCTAGCGTTCGCCTCCTCAGCTCTTGTGCATTGCGGCACCGTACGCGCTGGGTTGTACCTTGTACGGCTAGCCGTGTTCATTGAGTGTCCCGTAATGACGACATGACCTTTCACATAATGCTAGTCCAGATTCGTATGCTGTTTCTCAAGCCACTGTCCCAAAAAGTAAACATAATGCCTACTAAAACTAGCTAAACGATTATGTAACAAAGTAACTTTTTGTTTCAATACGACGTCATTCGAGATAAGTGTATATATATATAAATAAATAAGTTATTAATACAAATTATATTAATTTATGATAATACTTTGAAGATTGTGTCTACTAAAAATAAATAATTAATATAAAATGACCATGTTTTTTTATACCTATAAAACAAATAAATAAAACTGCAGTTTATGATCGAATATCATGTATATTGAAATTGTTTTACTGTGTTGATACATATTAAAATGATATACTATCGCACCACTAGCGCAAGACGGGATTGGCGTAACTCAGGATTAAATTATCATTGTCTTTGGTTACGTCAAACAATAATTAAATGTTTAAATTCATTCAAATCAAAGAACCTGGCAAGGACAAAATGATAATTTAATCCGGAACTAAACTAATTCTCACTTGCACAAGGCTACCTTAGAAAACATTAAGGTAAGTACCACTTTAAATTTCCATTTTCCTCATCATCCAGTGAAAAAAGCCTAAGATGGAAAAAGACATCGTTAATGGCACCGCCGAGGCTTTTATCCAGGCCCAAAGGCTGAAAAAAAAGTTAGTATAAAAAACTTACAATAGTTGTGTGTATTATTTATCAAAATCAATGTTAATATGTATTCTCATCGTCAATTATTATATTATTGGCTATTCAAGTAACCTATTCATGTTATATCATTTTATAAGCTGTTGTCCCTTATCAATAAAAATAAGCCTGCTTTTTTCAAGGGGTTTGATTCCTCATCTGACACAGTTCCTTTTTAGGGTTCCGTAGCCGAATGGCAAAAAACGGAACCCTTATAGTTTCGTCAAGTCTATCTGTCCGTCCGTATGTCACAGCCATTTTATTCTGTAACTATAAGCATCACACTGTCGAAGTTTGGTAGAAAGATGTATCCTGTTTACCGCTTTACGATTCTTATACAAAAAATAAAAAATAATGATATTTAAGGGGGGGCTCTCATACATGAAACTAAAACCGAAAAATTTTATTTTAGTCAAACCTATGCGTGTGGGGTGTCTATAGATAGATCATTTAAAATGACATGGAGGTTCCTGAAACCATTTTTTTTAAAGTCTAACATTTGAGAGATTCACGCTTCTAAAGTGGTAAAATGGGCGTCCCCCCCTCATCTAACTTCTAAACTAAGCGAGTGAAAATTTTAAGAAAAATGTGTAATGTAGATCTTAACAAACACTTTCAACGAAAATTGGTTCAGACGGGATCGAACTAGTAGTTTTTGAGATATAGCACATTTTCAACAACCGCAAACATACTTTATTTTTCATACAAACACTATTAAAAACAAAGTTATATTTGCTGTCAACAAAATATTGTGGTATTTAAGTTTAGTAGAAGTAAGTAGATCCCTAATTCAGTTAAAGTTGGCACGTAACCCTCATTGGGCGAGTCCGACTCGCACTTGGCCGGTTTTTAAGTGTAATTTATATTATTGAGTTTGTGTAGTGACAAAATACTATAACAAAATTATATTTATTTTAACTCTTTTGCGGACAATGACCGCCTATAGGCGTGATAATAACAATAAAATTTCTATTGTGTCTGGAGTAGGTACTGTCCGTTAAAGTGGTAATAATAATAATTTTAAAAAAATATGCTTAGCAAAACCTCTTAAAACCTGTTTTTTGTATGTTTAGGCTTTTAACTTATAAATACCAGCTTGCGCAAATTAAGATTAGCTTAGTTCTGAATAAAATAATCATTCTATCACTGTCAGTTTCTTTGACATAGACAGCAACTGTCTATGTCAAAGAATTATGTAAAATTAGTCATTGTTCAAAAGCCACATTTTTATAAAGTGAGGGTAAGGCAATCTTTTGAAACATAAATTTCACAAAAGAAAATACTTACTCATAGGGATCATCAGATATGTAGTATGGCTGAGGTGTGGGTACAATACCACAATCAGCAATATAAACGTGGCGCGTGGGGCGATCATCTACATCTGTGGGAGTGTGTTCAAGCATATGGATGATATTTTGACCTTCCACCACCTTTAACAAAAAAATCACCTCGTAGATACACATATTCCTTAGTTAAGAAAATTCAATGTATTTTATATTATGACTTTTAGTACCTTCCCAATTACTGTATGTAGGTTGTCCAACCAAGGTGTACCAGTAGTTGTGATAATAAATTGGCAGCCATTGGTATTTTTACCTGGTTGAAATTTTAGCATTATTAAATTAAAGCATGAACCCATAGAACTTTGATAACTGACTGATATTTAAAAAAAAAGAACTAAGAAAGTTTACCTTTATTCGCCATGGAAACAAAACCAGCTATGCTATGTTCAGTATCCAAATTCTCATCAGGAAATGTTTCTCCATAAATACTGATTGATCCAGAGCCGTCATCGGATACCACATCCCCACCTAGAAATAATAAATATCTTAGTAGTGTGCATACTACTTCTTGAAGAAAATGTACTTATCAGTTCTCATCACTCACCTTGCACCATAAATCTTTTTATGATCCTATTAAAAGATGTTCCTTTGTATGATTTCCCCTTAATGCCTTTAGTGGCTAAGACCTTAAAATTTTTAACAGCTTTTGGTGCCAAATCTCCAAATAGACCAATAACAACTCTGCCTAAGAGCTTATCTTCATCCTGTATATCCAAATATACTTGATCTGTAACTCTAAACTGTCGGGCCTAAAACAGACACACAAACTTTACGTTAGGATACAAGTAAATGGGAATATTGATACCAACAACTAGTACCATCATTTTAAAAGGTGAACTATTATCAACAGTTTGAACTATTTACTTACATTTACAACACAAGCACACTTCAAAGTATAAAACAAATATAACCATTTAAAGTAATTCATTATGGACTTATTTGTCTATTCAAATTTATTACACATATATTTACTAGGAGCAACTGCCACCTAAGTCTACTGGACAATATACCGATCAATAGGTAGTAATTAAATAAGCTTACATTGAAGAATGAAGCCACACAAGTGCTTGCTATACTGTATACAACAATTTTATGCTGCTTAGTTCTTTCACATAATTCTTATTTTTACTATTAATTGGAAAAGGTAGCTATCAACTGTTTGTACCACTACTACATTGCGGTTTCTTTTTAGCGGTACTTGTATTCTTTTTAGTATGAGACTTTATATGCGATTTTAATTTATCAGTTCTGTTGAACTCTTTTCTGCAATCTGTACTGTCCCTAAAAGGGCATTTATACATCTTTCTGATTTGATGTGATTTCATATGTCTGTGCAGAGAATCTTGCCTTTTGAACAGGCTCTGACAAATATTACATGTGTATTTTTTTTCTCCATGCTTATGCATGTGTGCGGCCAAATATTTTTTCATTAGAAACCTTTGATCACAAATATTACATTGAAATGGTTTAAATTTTCTATGCACTTGTAAGTGTAACCGTAATCTTTTGTCACTTGAAAACATCTTGTTACAATGAATGCAAACTTTTTTATGAGTCTCTGTAACCATGTGCAAGGCAAGTTTTTCTGGTTTTTTAAACACTGCATCACATTGAGTGCATTTAAATAATTTGGTTTGAGGTAGTGCATCTGAACACTTATAGTTGGAACTTTGGTAATGGACAGAAATGTCCTCCAAAGAATTGTATGATTTATTACAATGATGACAGCAGTACTCCATTATTTTGTGGGTGTTTGACACATGGTTTATTAAGAGTTCAATGTTTTCATACAAACTGTGACATTGGTTTTGAATACATTTAAATCTTTTGAGAAACTGATGTGTCTTCAGATGAACTCTGAATTGATTAAATGTGTGGTATGTTAAATCACAATACAAACATGCATAGCTGAGAAGGTCTGCATCGGCTGTTTTCGGTGTTGTTTCACTAATGCCAGCAGGCCAAACTTTGTGAGTTAAAATGTGCCTTTGTAAATGGGAATTTTGCACGAAGCATCGGCCACAGATGACACACTGAAATGGTTTCTCAATCATCTTCAGATGACCAAATGATGTATCTGTCTTTTTTTTACACAACTTGGTGTTTTTTCCAGCAATCGGCTCTATTAATGTCTCAATTACACAAGGAATGTTGGATTCTAAGGGTTCATGCGATGTTACGCTACGGGAAGACTCTTCTACAGCAAGATCTACTTTTCTTCTACAATCGTTATTCTTATGAGTCAATTAAAGAGGTAGTGTATTGAAGATAAGCTTGCATTGACCACAGTAAAAAATATCTTCATTTGTTGAATCCAGCACTAAAACGTGAGCCATCGTTTCTTCTTGTAGATCTAGTTCACCGAACAAGTAATTACTACTGATCATGTAATATTTTTGTAATTACCTACTACGTTTCTAGACATGAGTAGAAAACATAAGTACATAGGTACTTCTTCTTCTCTTCTTCTTCTTTTTCTTTTGTGGCGACGAACATAAGTTTACCAGGTGCCTGGTGTACCGTTCCGCCAAAGACACGTGTGCAACATTTACACGTCAGGGGATTTTATAATAAGAAACAAAAAAAACGTTAAATTAGCTCTAAGCAAAATTAACAACTTAAACAAAAATGACAAAACAACTCTCTTTTAAGGCTAATCGTGACGTCAGTGTGTCACCTCGCCTGTCGCCATCGCCAATGTCAAGTGAGTAGGATTGGGCAAAAAATATCGATATATCAAAATATCGATATTTTTTCAGAAAAATATCGATATAAATTAGCGATATTTTTTCCGCGATATATCAATTTTCGATATTTATTTTCAGATATCAAAATCGATATATTTTTTAAGGTCTGCTGTCTGCTCATGCGTCACATTATGTTTTTGACCAGTCCGATTTCTCAAATTTAGAAAATATGCAGTAGGCTGTATGGGTTTAGTTTCTTTGCTTCAAACACAAACAAAACTTACACTCTATGACTTGCTTGTCTATGACAATGACATTGCTTGTTGGTTTGGTTGGTATCACTGCTGCACTGGACTGACTGCATTTTAGTGTTGGTACGAGGTAAGGTACGAAACGAACGTTGTTTTGTTAATGTTATTTTTTCTGTGTGAATTGTATTTAAGTTAAACGTCATGTCTGCTGTATGGAAGTTCTTTAAAAAGTGGGAACGAAGAACCTGTTCCTTGCAACTTGTGCGGTAAAACGTATAAAACTTGTGGAAACACTACAAATTTAGCAACACATTTAAAAACGGAGCACCATTTTGCTTATTTACAAATAATATTTGCTTTTTAATTTCGATAATTTTAGCAATTTTTATAAATAATTGCAAATTGGGCAAAAAATATCGAAATATCGATATTTCTTGGGCGATATATATCGATATATTTGAAAAATATCGATACGATAAATATCGATATTTTTTTTCCATTTGCCCATCCCTACAAGTGAGTATAGTTAGGGGGGGTGCATAGAGTATAGCAAATATACCAAAAGGACGGTAATATGTATTTAGACATAATATTACCGTGGTTTAGGCAGAGGGGTGTCACTCCGAAGTTTAGGTACGTTCGAGCGACTCGGTACGCCGAGCATAAATGAGCGCGGGGCTGCCGCTCGCGGACCGCGCCACGCGTCTGTGATTGTGTTTATCTTCTCAGCCTATGACTGACTTCGTTACAACGAAATAACTATTAATAATTTGAGATAATATGTGTTCCTAATTATGACATTATTTATCAAAACAAATTATGTAGGTAGGTATTCAACATTTCTTGTTCAAAGAAATAGGTTTGAGTTTAAGATACCTACCCAGTTACTTACGTCAATCTAACTTAAAATAAACGGAAACAGGTCAGTAAACTAATTTTAAATTTAGCATAATATTTATAAGTACTTAGCAAATTACTTATGTGTTTTTACTTAAGGATTTTACGTAGTCCAAAATCTAATAGTCCAAGAGATACAGTTCATAATTTTACTTTAGCTATGTAATATCACCCTTAATTTTTAGGTATTCCAATAAAATTAATCTCGATTTTGATAGCATTTATAAAGGTACGATAGATAAGATTCACATAAACAAAAGTCTCGTTTTGTAGTTAAGTACGGACAACAGCAAATTAAGGGTAACACTGGTATCTTATGCAGTTGACATTAGGGCTAGTTTGCAACAAAAGTGTGTGTAACCTAAGATGCTGGCGAAAGTATTATATATTTTTTTATAAAAAATAAATTAATATAAAATTTTATATTTATTGAAATTATTTATAATAAAATAAAATTTTAAAATAATAAAAATTTTAAAACCGCGGTGCGCCCGCGCAACATACTCACCGCCCTAACCGGGCTGAGGCCAAGCTATGATTTATGACTCAAACTGCACGGACAATTTTATTCGGTTAAGTGTGATGTACAGTCGACTGCACATCAGGTTATCCACTTTTGTTGCAAACTAGCCCTTATAACAACTGCATAAGATACCGCAGTGTTTATTTTGACGTGCTGTTGTCCGTACATACATGTGTGTTTGGTTTGTACTTTCATTTCTCCGAATTCAATAATTTTGTACCAAATAATTAAATTAGACAGAGTAAACACTTATATTAATATTAAACGAACGCTGACACTATCAATTACTTTCTCCGATAGAACACATTCAAGAAATGTGCTAGGTCCTCTAGACTATTTATATTATTTGAGTAGCGCGTTGTGTACCTACGCGTATGTTCGTGCCACGCGCCGCTTGCAACCCTGACACATTCAAGGACGCGAAACAGGGAAAGCGTTACGTGTTAGAAAGAGACAGGTATAGATAGGTAGATGAAACAACCTTGAATTAAAATCGTACGAAGTGAATTGCACTTAATTGCATTGCAGCGAAAGTTGTTTTTGCTTTATCATTCTTAGCACAGTGATCCTTCTGTACGTAGTACTATTATATTTTCAGTGGTTTAGGTACGTTCAGAGCGACTCGGTACGCCGAGCATAAATGAACGTGGGGCTGCCGCTCGCGGACCGCGCCACGCGCCTGTGACGTGTACATCCGGCCGTCTGAGCCAGGCTTCTGGAGAGATCTAGCATATCTAGGCTGATAACGAATCGTTAGTGACGCTGATATATCCAGGTTTCATCGTTTGTGACGCAATAGTTTTCTTGGAAAATCAAAAAAACTAGGCTCAGACAGCCAGAATTTCGCATTTTCTGACTTTGCAGATCTCAACTATCAGAGGGTTTCAGGGCGCTGTTTCTTATAAAATGTGATGTGACGCGTAAGTGACGGTCATCCGAAGTAGTTTTATCAATTTTGATCAAGTACTTTTTGAGAAATCGTGATAAACGTGTGGCTCAGACAGCCTGATATCCGGTCGTCTGAGCCAACTTGTTTTTCTCTATTATTGCACGAAATGTTACTTTCGAACAAATGTTTTTAGGATTTACTGATGTGACGACGTTAGTGACAGCTCTCGACCAGATTTGAACCTTCGTGACGCACGCATTTTGGAGAAATTGAGAAAAAGCTGCTGGCTCAGACAGCCGGATGCTGGCTGTCTGAGCCACCCAGTTCTACCACTTCCAGGTGTTGTACGAAGCTGAAAACTCATCTAATCTGATGTGACGCGGCCTGTAAGTACAAAAAATCGTAAGTGACGGCTCTATATGCCGCCAATCAAAAGTTATAAGCATTTCAAATGTTTCCCATACATTGATGCATTTGGGTGGCCACACTTCGCACTCTTTATGGAAACGGAAAGACAATTAGTAGAAAATGTAAGCTAAAGCCTCTCATATCAAGGCGGATACTTTCTCCTGCTATTTAAATATTTAATTACGTAGTCAATAACTACGCCTATGAAGGAAAATATGTTAATTATGTATGGGGTATTCCAGGTTTTTTTTTAATTACTCTTTATTTAAAAATAACCACTACCTCCAGCTGGTTACTACAATATAAGACTTTTTCGGTATTAAATACATACTACGTACTCATTCCTCAACTCGACCCATATGATTACGGCCCAATTGGGATAAGATGCAATAATTAATTTTAATCATTATGCAAATCATCTCCTGCTTTTTTAAGTGCAAAATAATCACCATAAAACAGCGCAGAAGGTGAAACGCAGTTCGCTGGGACCGCTTATTAAAGCCAGCCTTATTTCACCTTCGGAACACGAGACGCGCGCCATCTTTGTGTCGTTGGCATGCCGTCAATGCGCACTAAACAGTTTCAGCATATAGTACTATTATATTTTCTGTGGTAGTACTATTATATTTTCTGTGGTATAGTTTTAAAATATATGTAAGTAACAGGGGGGGGGGGGCACACGCATGCCACCTATTTTCACTGATGACTGCGACGTCGGGAGTTTTGCGGACGAAATAGAACTGACAAAAATGACGTATAGTCTACTGTCTGGCTCTCGTGGAAGTTGATGCGTTTCTCGAATTATCTGTTTTATTGTCAATTTTGTTGTTTAATTTTTGTTATTTGTTTGTTTTGTTAGTATCGTTTTTTTAAGTAAATTAGTTTGTATTTGGTGTTGTTTTTTTGTAATAAACATGAGTGCGCCCAAGAAACTCTATTATGAATACATTCTATGGAGAATCGTAATACGTAGAGACGTATATAAACATATGGCTAGGTATGCATGTATATAGTATAGATTTAGTTCACAAGCACAAACTCCAGTCACGGTAATATTATGTCTATCAGTATTGTAACTGGCCCGTGTCCTTGAAATAAGTACCTACAGCAGCACAGTACGTTAGCATGCGATAGGGCTGTCGCCCACCTACAGCGTTTTATTTTATTGCATGCCTACTTTGAGTTTCTATCTAGTTTTTAGATTGTAAATTTATTACTTTTTATTTATTTATCTATTAGTATTTATAAAAACAATATGAAATATTAATATGATAACATAAAATACTTCGTGAATTGATTCGAAAGTTTTCGAGAAACTCGTGGACAAACATACATATATACATTCATACATACAAATATTACGTACATACAAACATGAAGAATATTTGGCACACGTGTTCAGAAGGTAGTATAGATTAACATACGAAAAAATGGTACAATTCCAACAATATTACATACATACATTGAATTGATAACGTCCTTTTTTGAAGTCGGTTAAAAAGGAAATACCAATCCATTAAGACACAAGACACAAATTACGTAGTAGGTAGGTACCTACTTACCTAATAGGAAGTCTTATTATTTTATAGTCTTACCTTTCGGAGTTTCCAGGTAATCGAAAGAACCGGCCAAGTGCGAGTCGGACTCGCGCACTGAGGGTTTCGTGCCAACGTTAACTGAATTAGGCAATCCACTTACTTCCACTTAGTAAAATACCACAATTTTTTGTTGACAGCAAACATAACTTTGTTTTTCATAGTGTTTGTGTGAAGGACAAAGTTATGTTTGCGGTTGTTGAAAATGTGCTATATCTCAAAAACTTCTCGTTCGATTCCGTCCAAACTAATTTTTGTTGAAAGTATTTGTTATGATCTACATTACATATTTTTTTCAAAATTTACACTCGCTTAGTTTAGAAGTTAGATAGGGGGGGACGCCCATTTTTCCACTTTGGAAGCGTCTAGCTAAGAAACGTTAGACTTTAAAAGAAAATGTTTTTTGGAACCTGTATGTCATTTTAAAAGACCTATCCATAGACACCCCACACGCATAGGTTTGACTAAAAAAAATTTTTCTGTTTTAGTTTCATGTATGGAAGCCCCCACTTAAATATCATTATTTTTTATTTTTTGTATAAGGATCGTAAAGCGGTTAACAAGATATATCTCCCTATCAAATTTCAACAGTGTAATGCTTATAGTTACAGAATAAATTGGCTGTGACATACAGACAGACAGACAGACTTGACGAAACTATAAGGGTTCCGTTTTTTGCCATTCGGCTACGGAACCCTAAATTATCTCTGGGTGCGTTATTGAAGAATTCATGCAACCAAAAACAGCAAAATATATTTTACTTGCCATATTAAATAGGTACTTGTACTGATTTCCACTTATTTCTAGTAAAAATTCGCGCGGTTACTGATTAAAAACCAACACACCGTCCGGCTGTTACTGCGGCACGTCCGCGACTGTAGCATGCCGAGCGCATGCCGACATCCGAGCGAGTTGGTATAGCTTGCGCGTCGTCCGTTTGTATGAAGTTACAATACTGTAGACATAATATTACCGTGCTCCAGTTGGCAGCACTTTCCATACATGCAAGTTTAACCATAGAGTTGCCACTTTTTTCCTCTTTATTAACTATACTCTTTGGTAAGTAATCAAATGAAACATAATAAATCTGTCATATTTTTTTTATACACGCTTAACGTCTTCGGCTCTAGGCCATACAGACAATACTTAAGTGAATTTTCAGTTTTTAACACTTAAAACTAAAACAAACACTAAACTAGCCTATCTATATCCTTTTTTTTTACGTCAGGGAATGCAGATTACGCACCGTACCTCTCCGTCGGGGAACGGAGGGGCGTGTGTGGGACTCCCCCGGATTCGCCTCCGGGTATACCCACTAAAACCTGACGACGTCCGCCGCGTTTGTTGGCTGTGACAGCGGGAGCCGCGTTGTCTCAACAGTCCCGCGACCCTTGGCAGCACAACCTCCACCCTCTATAAGGAGGGCGAATCTCCACGGTGTAACGTTGTATATTTTTGTCTAAGTTCGCGTGAAACGAAAAGCTAAATGGATGTAGGACTCCAGTCCATATTTTGGCATAGAGATGATGGCTGCTGACACTGACATTTGTCAAGTGTGACAGCTGCTGTTTTTTTCTGGTCCGCCACTGTTGGTCGTGCGTCGGAGTGGAACATGTGTTTAAATGTAAAAAAAATAAAATTTTGATTACGGGGCACGCCCCAATTATTTTGTAGTTTGATAGTTATTTCTGACGCCACCAACATGTCAATTTGGATGAATTAATTTCCAAAATGATTTGATATAAATGGCTGGAAAATGGTCTCAAATAGAATAATTAGCATAAATGTTTAGTAATCAATTCAAAATTTATATGGCGATCCAGCTGTTGCAGGTTTCGCTTTTGGTATGTGTTGTACAGTCACAATTTGGTGATCATGTTATAACCTCAGTGACCTTACTTGGACCTCATTTGGATTAATTTTGAAGTCAGATTTTCCTGATGTATTGATTTGCTTCTTGTCTGCTGTTTTGAGGATGGATCGGTATCGGTGAAATTTTGGGGTAACGTTGCAGAGTTGGTTGTAGTTTGATGCAACAAAGATTTGAAATAGTAACCTCCGTTGAAATCCAAGGTTGGTTTTCCTTGTATTTACTTTAACTTTTAGTGAAAAGTGGGATAATTCAGCTATTAATTTAAGCATAACTTAGGATCCCTTTGAGGATAAATTTTTGGAATTAATTAGGAAATTAAAGACTTAAATTGGTGGTTTATCTTTATTTAATTAAAAATTTGTGAACATAAAGATTTGTAATAGTATAGGTATAGATAACTAAATAAGAACCTAACCTAGTCTCTACTGAATTCTGAGCTATTAAGTTTTGTATTTGATTTTCTTGAAGGTGTGAAATGGCAACTTTAAATAAACTTTTGTTGCCAAATGCTATACCCGGATTTCTTTATTTCATTTGAATATTAGTACCTTTTAAACACCCTTTGTCCACACTAGCCGGGAGTGACTGTGACAACGGAGTGGGGCGATCCCGCTCCCGACGGCACACTGGCGCCTCAAGAGGGTCCCTGGTGATTGGACAGAGGTGTCCCCACACCGTCTGCCCGAGACCCTCCCGACGAGGCGATCCATGCCCGACTGCAAATACACGTCGAGCTCGCCCGCCCAGAGGACCAAAGTCCTGGGACATCCCCTGCCTCCTCTGCTAAACCAGAGGGGTGCCGGGAGTCCAACGACTTTTAGTGAGCCACCGCTCGATGCGAGACAGACGCGACTCACTATGGCCACTGCCGCCCGATACGGGAACAGACGCAGCGGCACTCTCCACGGAGCATCTTGGCTTCGCCTGGCGCTGCATTGCGACAGGCTACTGAGCCCCCTCGCCACGACAAGGCGTGCTCCATTCAAGGGGGATCTATAGCCTCACCTATCTTAACCTAACCCATTGAAATGCGAGATGGTTCGCATTTCAATGTTCAACAAGAAATCTCAGCGCAGGAACAGCGATCCGGGTAAGACGGCGCTATCAGCTCGCTTCACTTAATTCCCCACTTTAATTGCATTGTTTTCTTCAAAAGCACAAATTATCATGACAATGCCACCACACAATCACAATAATTGACCCGAAAAAACCAATAACTAAAACAAAGAAATAAGGTCCGTCCTTCCCTTTTTGTTTCCCGCGCAAAACTCCCCAGACCACAGATCAGTTAGTGTATGGACGGGACTCCATCCATAGAGAGAAATAGACTACACCGTGGTGGACCCACCACTGATAGAAATATGTAAAGACAAGGCAAGGGCCATTATTTGAATGTATCTATCCATATGAATTCACTTTAAAATGTGTAATAATATTTGTAGTTTTGTAGGAAAAAATATTTTACTATCGGAATCGGGAGTAAATCTGCTGTTCTTCGCGCGTCACACCGAGTTGGCGCTCAGTTTAAACACGTATGTCTTGCTGAGCGAGCTTTCACATTATACTAACATAATCTATGTCCAAAAATTTTACATATAGTTAGGATAAGTTATATTGAGGTGGAAAAATCCGTCTAATCTAAATCTAAAATTAATTTTGTGTCGGTCACACGATTTTAGCATTTTCGAAAATGTGACACATAAATGCTCATAACTTCAAAAAGGTTCAACCTATCGACACAAACCATAGGTCCGCAGAAACTTCAGACGGGTTGAAACACCAATGGAAGACAAATAAATATCTCACAGCAATGATATAGCTTATTCCAGCTCCTTGTTTTTTATTTTTTTTCTTCAGACCCTAGTTCATGTGACCTTTCATGGGTGATGTTTTAAGATTATAAGTCAGCGTTACGAATAAATGTCTACTATTGAGTCATAAAACTCATAGTCAAAATTCATTTGAGCTGATTAGATTACATAAGCGTTAGTTACTCAATTTAATATTTCTGAAAATGTAAAATTCTCGACACTGGCGTGGCACAATTTTCGTGGTCAATTGCCCACGAAAGTTACAAATCATACCCGAAAGGTTATCAAAATGTACTGATCTCACTAGAAATTATATTTGATGGTTTCTAAATGCAGTTTAAATAACCGCCTTAAACTTTTATAATTGAATTTTTCTATTCAGACAGTTTCCAGAGGCACAGATATGATTTATAGAAATAATGTAGCTTACTAGAAAAATATGTCGAACATGATGTCTAAGAATCTTGATTATCATTCGACTTTGAATCGCCTGATTAGTCTATTTACTAATTATAAAACGTAAAATAATCACAATAATTACTCTAAAAAAGCATACTCATTAATTAATTAATTTTCTTGCATTATTCATAATTACCCCAATTTGTGTAGTTTACATGAGAAAATAATGAATATCACAAAAGCAAACCTTGAAAATAATTCTTTGCCACTAATAAGAATGATGGCAGTTTATGCCAGTCGTCTTATTTGAGCCTGGTCTAAAGCTGGAAATTGTCGACTAGACCGATAAAAGAGTCTTCTTTGAGGCTACTAGATAAAGACTTGAAATCATGAGTTTGCTTCGTGGGAAAAAAATGCAATAAAAACTGATAATATAACAACCAAGGTGACAATAAGTGCGTGACGTCTGGTGTTTATTTCCAAAGATGCTAAAGAAATAGTTTAATTCTTAATTGGATAAGAAAAGGTCGTATTTTGAACGCTCTTACAGCTACGATCCTTGTAAATTTCATTCTCAGTCTGTTTTAAGCTCAATTTTAAGCGAGTTATCGTGAAAGTTTGAAAAATCAATCAGTACTAGGTAGGAACCAAACCTAAATGAGGCACCTAAAACTGAAACACTTTTGAATATAAGGCGGGAAGAGAAGTGTCATAACTTCTCTTACCTCAAATTGCAGAGTGCAGCACTGTCGCTAAACAAATATGGCGCGATTGAAAATGGGTGGCAACAAAACGCGTTGAGTTGGCTCTCTATCCTTTTGGTATATTTACTATACTCTATGGGTCATTGACTGTTTGAGTGACTGTAAACAAACACGCGAAATCAAAAAATACTACAATTATTTGCCAGCGATCATTATTGTTATGTTAATCTGAACGTCTGAGCTAGTGTTTGTGATCTGTCTTTACCTGAACTAAGAATAAACTATTTTGTATCATGACTGTTAACAACACAATAGCTCATCAACGCTTAATCCTCAGTGGAGATAGAGAGAGGTAAATCATTCTATACTTGCATTATTCATTTTCGTAAAAGTCCGACTGCAAATACATATACAAATCCTAGTAAAGTAACTTCAACTAGGTACTGTATAAACCTCTGATTATTATATAAAAAAATATTATTTTCAAAGATTGTATAACTCTGTTATTGTTTAAACACTTTATGGACCAAAACTATTCCACAGGTTCAAGGAACTGCTAAGAAGGCGACTCATTGAGTGTGGTTGGCGAGATCAAGTGAGAATGCTTTGTCGAGATGTTGTTAAGGAAAATGAAAGTAATCAAGTTACATTTGATATGTTGGTAACAAGAGTAACACCACGAGCTAGAGCTTTAGTTCCAGATACAGTCAAGAAAGAACTTCTCCAAAAAATCAAGACTCATCTGCTTACTCAAAAAGATCAATAACATAAATAACGTTTTAACATGTTGCTGACCTTAAGTCATGAAATCTGTAGCATTGATAGATCAAACTGTTTTGATGCATCAATAACTACCAGAGTTTATGCCACCATTAGGTACCTAAATATATTTATCTGAAAACCTATATCCATTCTAATTCTTGGGAGCTTTAAATAAAACTTATTTTACAACCAACAGTATATTTATTTATAAACACTTTACAGCTTAGGTTAACCAAAAATATATATTGCTTATACATAATACTGCTATTAGATCCTAGTATTTTGACTGTCATGAAAGATTGATAGACAATTTGTCATGAACATCTATCTTACAACAATGCTTGGGAGATAATTTAAAAGTTCCAGAGAATATAACTACCTATGTAGAGTTCTTGCGAAGCTATTGATGGTAAAGATAAATAGAAAACAAATTACAAATAATACCTTTAAAAAAATATTTGTATTAAAATCTAAGTTTACCAAAGTTAGTGAACATATATGTTATTGAGCGCTAGTTGCCATATCAAAAAATATTTTGAGCAAGTAAATCATGCTATTCATGTATGTACATACATAGTAATGAAAATACCAATACACTAATATATTACCCTCACACAAAAACCAACATAAATGCAATAATTGCTCTTAAATTATTCAAGTTAGGTTTAGCTGCAATGTTGAATTCTGTACAAATCAGATAATGTAACACAACTTGCTGCAACTATTTATAGGTACATTTACTGAGACAGATTAATTGATTTAAAAAACAGTTCTGCTCCTATAACAAAATGTATATACTTATAAGTAGTTGGACACCATCTTTTAATCATGCCAAGATCTGATAAACACCTCATTTGAAATCACACAAATTGAAATCTTTTATTTTTTTAAGGAAAGCAATTTCTTTCGTTATATCACAAGAGAGAAGCTATTGAAACTTATGTCAGATAAGTGGTATATGTGTTTTATAGCTATAGTTTTAAAATAGAAGTACCTACATAGATGTTTCCATATGAATCTAATAAATAAAAAATTAAATAGGTAAGTGTACTTAAATGCATTCCTAATGCATAAATAATGAAAAAGTTCAAGTAGAAATAGATGAGCAATAAATTTTCTTATTATAACATCCTTAAAGCTGTTCAATACCTGATCTAATTGGATTAATTGATACAAATGTATCTATTATTATTTGTACAACATATACAAATGGAATGTAATTTGGACTCGCTTATCTTGTGATCAAATTTTACATTTGATTATGTATTGTATAAACTAGGGCAGTTACGTCAGTACTGTCTTACAATAATAGAAAACTATTTAGTAGTACTTTTAGCTTATAAATCTTATAATTATATTTTTTCTTACTATTACTCGACAATTAGGTATTCAAACTGTGAACAGAACATATTTACGACAATGTAGGTAGGTAGTTAACTTTTATAAAATTACATACAATTTGACTTACTTAACTACATTACATTTACTACGCGATAAGTTTTCTATCATTTTTTATTACAAAATGAGTTTATTGTACCATTCAAAATACACAAAAATACTGTTGTTTACCATATGAGCACATTATGGGTATTATTTACTTCTAACAAAACCCACTTGATTATTTTTAAATAATTTATACTTAAATTTAAGCATAGTTATTTAAAGTTGGTTTTATTATGATTTTTCACTTCCTGGCTTGGTTTGATTCTTTCCAATAAAACACTTTCATTGCAAACTTTGAAATATATGATAAGTAAATTTACTAAAAGTTAACGAATACTCCTACAGCTTAGTATTTTGAATAGAAAAAATTAGAATAGAAACAATATGTACATTTATTTAAAAATATTATTCAAGAAAAGTACTTTTTTAAAACTTTAAAGATGCAAAAAACATAAACGATGAGTACATATTAAAATGGGTTTATGTATGTATGTATTATCATCATCCTCCATATGTTTAGGACGAATGTCACCACAGGTTGCGGATGCAGTGACCATTTTTTTATAACATAAGTAAAGGCAACATAGCAATTTTGTTTCAACATATTATCACAAATAAGGTATATATTATTTTACGTACTTATAGTCAAACAGGACAAAGCACTTCGAGATTCAAAAAATTGTATACATAGGTAATAAAATATTTGGCATGGCAAGTAAGGTTTAGTAAATGAGTAATGTTCCCATGTGCGTTAAGCAATCACATTATTACAGAGATTGTTTTTTGTACTATTATTACATTAGATTTTTTGATTGCTTATCATTTTAAATCAATTTCCTGGTGAATTTATTACCTACTTTTGATGCCAAACAAATACAAGTAAATAAAAAATCTTAACTTATATTAATAGTGAGAAATAGAGGAGCAATATCACTTGCAAGGGTTAGCTTTGTCATATTATATTTTTTATTTCTTGTTTTTATAGTGTTATGTCACTGCTTCTAGAGTATTTTACTATTTCTAAAGCTTTAATAATCTCTAATGTGTAAATTTTTGCTATTTTGCACACCACTTTTTACCTTTAATAAACATTGTCTTCTCCACCCAATGGTTGTCTGAAAGAGATTTCTTCCAGCGATAAGACCGCTTATTTTATACTTGTGAAATGTCTGTTTTCTTTTTAATGTCTTTGTTATTTGTTATACTTGTGCAATAAAGAATATTTATTATTCCTTCGGATGTTGAGAGCAATCTCCCAACATTGTTGACATAACGCGCCGCCTACGCGTTAAAGAAAGCACTTGCATAATTCAACAGGCTTGCCAATGTTTCGGTGGGCGAGTGCTATAGGCATGCGCCCGGGTTCGATTGTCTGACACAATTGCTTTTCACAAGTGCAAGTTATGCTATTAAGTTTTACACATTAGTTGTAAGGCTGATATGAACTCACCTAAGTTCTAAGACTGATAGCTTGGTTAATTTGTAGTTAAAGTGAAGAAAACTTCTGCAAGTGTTATTTCTCGTCTATTGCTCGCTAAAGGTACTAATGTAGGAGCGAATGTGGACGGTAGTAGGCAACATAGCTTCCGCGTCTCACGAAATACCTTTCTAGAATATAGTGCTATGGTGAGATTCGTCTTAACAATAAACAATTATCAATAATTTGCTATATATACATATACAAAGACCTTAAAATAATTCAGTTCAATAAATTGCAGCCAATATATCATTTCACAATGGGAGATTCACACATTGTTTAGAAGGAACTTAGTATAATTTTTCCTATATAGACCAAAGCAAAAGGTAAAAATGTATTATGCTTGTGTGGCATCCATACCATAAAAAAGTTAATCATTACATCAAATTGAATTAATAAATAAATATTTAAAATATATATGTGGTAATATATTAACATGAGTTAACACAGTTCGATAACATTACATAATAAAATTTTGAAATAATCAACACAATAGTTTCTGCGACTATCGAATATTCACAACCCGCAACTCGTGTGCAATAAATAAATTTTGATTCCTTTTGCTCTGCGTTCGAACAGACTGACCAGCCCATTATCAAATCCCCTTGCAGCAACACTAATAAAAACGCCTCTTTTGAAAGCATAATTTACGCACGAAAATTTAAATTCAAATTCAAGTTGCCAGTAACACGGCGGACGATATCGGTAAATCAATGTCAGCAAAAAGATAACAAATAAAACTGTATTATTGCACAATAATAGTAGAACGAGCATATAAAATTAACCAAATAACCATCCGTTAAATATTTAAATCCTAGCTAAAATAAAAAATGATTTATTACTTTCATTTCTGCTGATCATCTCCAGCTCATTCGAAATCAGGTCAAATATAGCATTTATTTTAGGTACAATATATGGCGACGAATACGTAACACTCAAGTTATTTTTTTTTAATTCCAAATGCGAGCAAGGCTGAGGTTATTGCGGGACGGTTCCTCACTTGACTGTCTGTGTTTTTTTAATGCATATTTTCTTTTATGTGTCCTTTCTTTTTATTATGGCGAGGACGTAAAACTTAATATAATAGCATGTTATCGAGATAAAGTAGTAAAAAAAAATTCGCGAGGGCATGTCGCACGCAAAAGGCATACAACGAGTATGTACCGAGACGCATGTGGCGTGGCGTAAGTAAAGGTTATTTATTTGTAAGACACATGAGAATTAACCATATGCTTATGTACACATACACATATACAAGTTATTAGATTAGACTTTTGAAGTAACTTTGGGAGCTTCGGTGGGTTATTAAGTAGAAGGCGAACCCAACTGAGCGCAACTTTTTCATTTCGAAATGAACTTAGTAGACGTGCTAAAATCAAATATAAACCTGTTTTAAGCCTGCGAACTTGCGTTTCAGCATACACTCTGTTTTACACATAAAAGTTAAAATGCACTACTTCTGTGTGGTCTACAGAACGATTAGACAATGAGACGCCCGAAAGCCACGCTTGTTTGTATGAATAAAAATGTTCATTGGCACAATCTGCGCGAGATTCAAAGCTTGTTTAAAGGGAATAGTCAGCGCGTTAGCACCCGAGACGTGAGGCAAGAATGTCAATAGGGATAACTTCTATCCCGCATTACTATGTAGAGCGGCGCAAATACTATCAAGTACTTACTGGCAGCATCCAGCCCTCCAAATAGGTTGCGGGCACGCCATGCCAAAAAACCACGAAAGAACAAAATTTAAATTTATTTCTGATACAACATTACATAAATTAAAGCGCGAGCGCGGAAAATTTGGTTTTAAAACCAAGTATATTATTAAATTTGAAGTTCGAGCGAAGCGAGCGCTCGACTTTTTGGTTATTGACGCACGATCTTTGTTTAGACGACTTTCCAATGGACGCTTACTATTATAGTAAAATGACAAACAGTTTCTTTCTACCATGTACTTTATAAATTGTGGTTAGGGTTGCGGGCATGCCCACAGTGCCCACAACGGTGTATCCGCGTATGGGCAGCATACAAAAAAAAACACAAGCGCGGCTCGCGAGCGCTCGAGACATGACACGTCTATGGCAACGGCGACACCGTCAGTGTGGAGTGTGGCCCGAGTGAGCAGTTACCGTCTGTCTACACGTCCGCCGGCCCGTGTGCGCGCTACGTGTTGTGGCGGCGCGGCGGGCGCGCGCGCGGCGCCGGCCCGCGGGACACCAGCACCAGGGACGACGCCAGCGCCATGCGGACTGGAGCGCGGGACCCGCCCGGTAACCTATCAAATAATAAAATAAATAAACTGCATCGCACATTTCATTTTATTTTCTCTATAGTAAGACTCTTGTTGTCTATTATATATATATCACATTTAAGTGCACGATAATATATTCTATCTTTTCTTGTGTATTGCTATGTACGATACATTCTATAAGTGAAATCATTACACATGGGTACGTATTACAATACCGAATTTCATAAGCCCTACGAACGGAAGGCCGAAATTTTAGAATGCCGAATGTTTATGACCGATGAGTCATCGGCCGAATGTTTATGACCGAAAGTTCAATATAACTTATAACTGCGGGTCTATACGCGACGTATATTATGTAGTAGTATTGTTACTACTTCAACGACTCGACAACTACGAAAGTTTAATATACCGACTGTTTATATGACCGAAAGTTCAATATACCGACTGTTTATATGACCGAAAGTTTAATACCGAAAAATTTAAAACCCGATGATTAAAAATATCGAATTTTACAAGATCTTTGAACGAAACGCCAAACAAATTGTATACTATTGAGATTGAGGTTTATTAATGGGTTCGATCCCCGCACAATACAAACATTTGTGTGCATGAACATATCTGTTTGTATTCGTCTGGGTGTTTTCTATGTATATTATGTATGTATTTACAAACAAAAAGTATTTAAGTATTATATGCGTTGTCTGGCACCCATAACACAAGCTTTGAGTAGCTTACTTTGGGACTAGATGGCGATGTGTGGGAATGTCCAAAGGATATTATTATTAAGAAAAACAAATTTTGATTGACCCTGACTCGCCGTGGTCCTTCGCCGTGGTACTAGTCTGCCCGATACTAGAGTGTAATTCAAAAGCCGGAAGCGCGGAGGGAGAGCAGCTTTCGGCCGCTGTAGCGCGTGGGTGCCTGAGATTCGCTACGCTTAGGGCGAAAGGGCTGCACTTCCCGCAGCGCCGGAGAATTGATTTATAAGTTTGCTGCCCGCTGCTACTCCTGTGTAGCCCGGCTACAGCATGGCTTAATTGAAAGTCCTAACCAGTGAAGGCTAGGGAGTCCCAGGAGGGAGTTAAAATGTCTTGGGCCCCGCAACGAAATCAATCAGAAAGAATAATTAGAAGGAGTTTGAAAGACTTAGTTCCGTCCAGTTCAAAGCGGGAGACAAAATTTGAGAAACAGGTTATACGTATAATAAACTATGCTAAAGGGGCCTATTCAATAATCTGCTAGCTACCTGCCAGTAATAATTGTGGCAAAAACGCCGGAATGCACGAAAATTTTCCCCTGTTGCAAAAAGATCCGTATAGTAAACGGCAGATACTGAAGTACACTTAATGGAGTTAAGCAATAAATCACGTTCTTGTCTCCAGAGATTGCCCTCCCACAGAATATGGTGGGCAGATTTTAGATTGCTCATAGACAGTGTCAACGTCAGACAATCACAAAAAGGCGACGGAACAAGTTTGAATTCGTGAAGCTTAGGAGGAACTGAGCCACGCAGTGGTCTATTTCTAGCCACCTCTTAGTCAGTCTATCGCGTACATGGGAATCGCGTATGCCTAAGAAATCGGGTGAGGAGCTATTTTTCGACGTAAAGTGCTTAGCCGCACGCCTCTGAACTTCCAAGTCCACAGGAAGCACACCTGCGAGAATTGGCAGAGCTTCCGTACTTACTGTTCTATACGCTTTATAAAGAAAAATCAGAGCAAGGCGTTGGCTCTGAAGCAGTTTTCGCCGCGCAACTCCAATAGTCGCTCAGTCAGCCTAAACTCGTGCACCATAGCACATGGAGGCTAAATACGTTGCAGTATATAGTATTTTAAGTGTTTTAAACGTTAAACCCCAGGTTATGTTTGAAATTCGCGTTAAAGCATAGAAGTTTTTTTTAGCTTTTTCACCTATTTGCTTAATGTGTTCCATAGTGAGGTTTTTCACTAGAATCAAACCAAGATAGCAAACCGATGCTTTCTTAGCAACTGTTACTCCATTAAATTTAAAACGAGGCAGGACTTGAAGATTGCCCTTTAGAAGAAGCTGATGAGTTTTATGTGGTGCAAATTGTAAGCGATTTCTCTCTCCCCATTGAGATATTAGGCTTAAACATATATCGGCTAATCTTTTTAAGCTTAGATCTACTATCGGCCTCTATCAAAAGGAAGCCATCATCAGCATACCCAACCAATGAACATCCCTCGGGTAATGGTAGGTCAAGGAAGTCATCGAAACCGAGATTCCAGAGATAAGGCCCTAAAACAGAGCCCTGCGGACAGCCACGCGTCAACACTTTTGACTCCGCATGGTGACCGAGCCTTAGTTTGGTTGTCCCATTGTGAAAATACGTGTACAAAAGAGAATATTATTTAGCAGCGCCGAAGAAGAGCAAAACCTATGCATGATGCGACAGCATGCCTGCTTGCTACATGCATGCTGCATGCCTGCTTGATTGCTTGCGTGCTGCATGCCTGCTTGCTGCATTCATTAAGAAAAACAAATGTTTACATTTGTGAATATGTTAGTAATTAGTGTGGTCGATCATTTATAAACAGCATTTCTCTTATATTCGCAATTCCAATACATTTTATCACAGCTTTGGCGGTTCTTGGTATACACAAAACCATCTAATTGTAATTTTAATCCAACTTTTTGAGAAGTAAACACTCTTAAATAACCGTCACTCATTGTAATAAATACAATTTTTCACCGCAACACAAATAATTACTTTCCCGAAGCAAACAATAATTACGAATGAAGTGAAAAAAATAAGTCATCTTACTATTCAATACGTACCACTACCCACCCATATTGTAAAAAAAAAAAAAAAAACGCCTACCGCAAAGTTAATCTTACTTTCGGGATTTTGAACTTCAGTATATTAACTGTATATTAATCTTCGGGATTTTAAACATTCGGGATATGAACCTTCGGTTTTTCAAACTTTCCAGACTTCGAACTTTCGGGATTTTGAACTTTCGGTTTATTTGGTATATTGGGTAAAGGTATTTCATTCGTTCGGTATTTTGATTTTCGACGTTTCAAGCGTAGGTATTTCATTTGTAGGTATTACGAACTTTCGGTATTATAATATGTACCCTTACACATGTATTTTTTTGCTGTTTGTTTTCCAACAAGCAAAAATAAAAAATACAGCGACTTCGTATTCATATTTGAAGAACCTAAACGCACAAGCACGGAGGTGACGGCGGCGCGCCCGTCGCCGGTGGGCTCGAGGCGACGGGGCGCAGGGCCGCGCGTGCGGCATCTATACACACGTCACTCACCGCACGAGCACGGAGGTGACGGCGGCGCGCCCGTCGCCGGTGGGCTCGAGGCGACGGGGCGCAGGGCCGCGCGGGCGGCATCTATACACACGGCACTCACCGCACGAGCACGGAGGTGACGGCGGCGCGCCCGTCGCCGGTGGGCTCGAGCAGGGACCGGAAAACCCCTTTTTTTGATTAAGCCAATTGTTAGGGAAAGCCTATTAAAAAGGTTACACAAAGATAGGGTTACCCTATTGATATGCTTACCACATTTAATAAGGTTTCAGTAACTTTAATATTTAAGCACTTACCAACGAATAGGGTTACCATATTTCTATATTTTTGCCGCGCATTCTAATTCTTTCTTTAAAATGACCTGTCCAGATATTTAATTTTGGACTTGCGGAGATTCGCGGCTGGTGTTTGCTTGTTCCCGTCAATAATTATTTTCAGCTGCTTTTTCTTTTTAACATGGAACCTAACAAAATTAAACATGATTCTGATGAAGAATTAAAAAAATGCATTAAGCGAACTTTAAAATGTAATTAATAATTATGTTAGTATCAACTTAGAGATATATTATCATTAATTATTAATATATTAATTCATTATTATTATTAATATATTATTATTATATTTAAACGATAAGTTTTTCTCTCATGAGGGGTAAAAGAACTGAAACTCACGGGCCTCAGCCAAAAGTCGAATGTAGTAAGCGTGATTCCGTGATCGATTTTTAAAACCTATTCATAGGGTAAGCCTATTGATAGAGTTTTTGGATTTGGTAAGCGATTACCCGAATTAATTGTATTAATTTGGTAAGCCTTTCGTTAGGGTAAGTTGACGATTAGGTTACCGAATTGATAAGGGTTCTTGGAAATAACTTTAAAAAATACCCTATCAAAAACCCCTTTAAGGGTAAGCGGTTCCGGTCCCTGGGCTCGAGGCGACGGGGCGCAGGGCCGCGCGTGCGGCATCTATACACACGTCACTCACCGCACGAGCACGGAGGTGACGGCGGCGCGCCCGTCGCCGGTGGGCTCGAGGCGACGGGGCGCAGGGCCGCGCGGGCGGCATCTATACACACGTCACTCACCGCACGAGCACGGAGGTGACGGCGGCGCGCCCGTCGCCGGTGGGCTCGAGGCGACGGGGCGCAGGGCCGCGCGGGCGGCATCTATACACACGTCACTCACCGCACGAGCACGGAGGTGACGGCGGCGCGCCCGTCGCCGGTGGGCTCGAGGCGACGGGGCGCAGGGCCGCGCGGGCGGCATCTATACACACGTCACTCACCGCACGAGCACGGAGGTGACGGCGGCGCGCCCGTCGCCGGTGGGCTCGAGGCGACGGGGCGCAGGGCCGCGCGGGCGGCATCTATACACACGTCACTCACCGCACGAGCACGGAGGTGACGGCGGCGCGCCCGTCGCCGGTGGGCTCGAGGCGACGGGGCGCAGGGCCGCGCGGGCGGCATCTATACACACGTCACTCACCGCACGAGCACGGAGGTGACGGCGGCGCGCCCGTCGCCGGTGGGCTCGAGGCGACGGGGCGCAGGGCCGCGCGGGCGGCATCTATACACACGTCACTCACCGCACGAGCACGGAGGTGACGGCGGCGCGCCCGTCGCCGGTGGGCTCGAGGCGACGGGGCGCAGGGCCGCGCGGGCGGCATCTATACACACGTCACTCACCGCACGAGCACGGAGGTGACGGCGGCGCGCCCGTCGCCGGTGGGCTCGAGGCGACGGGGCGCAGGGCCGCGCGGGCGGCATCTATACACACGTCACTCACCGCACGAGCACGGAGGTGACGGCGGCGCGCCCGTCGCCGGTGGGCTCGAGGCGACGGGGCGCAGGGCCGCGCGGGCGGCATCTATACACACGTCACTCACCGCACGAGCACGGAGGTGACGGCGGCGCGCCCGTCGCCGGTGGGCTCGAGGCGACGGGGCGCAGGGCCGCGCGGGCGGCATCTATACACACGTCACTCACCGCACGAGCACGGAGGTGACGGCGGCGCGCCCGTCGCCGGTGGGCTCGAGGCGACGGGGCGCAGGGCCGCGCGGGCGGCATCTATACACACGTCACTCACCGCACGAGCACGGAGGTGACGGCGGCGCGCCCGTCGCCGGTGGGCTCGAGGCGACGGGGCGCAGGGCCGCGCGGGCGGCATCTATACACACGTCACTCACCGCACGAGCACGGAGGTGACGGCGGCGCGCCCGTCGCCGGTGGGCTCGAGGCGACGGGGCGCAGGGCCGCGCGGGCGGCATCTATACACACGTCACTCACCGCACGAGCACGGAGGTGACGGCGGCGCGCCCGTCGCCGGTGGGCTCGATGGCGACGGGGCGCAGGTCGGCCGCGCGCCGCCGCCGCCCGCCCGCCGGCAGCGTGCCGTTCAGCAGCACTGTTACCGACGCGAACGGACGCTTCGCCATGTGCAGCATCTGAAACCAGAAACAACTCATAGGTGACCTTCTGGTCAAATACAACGCAGATACTTGCCTTTCCTTTCTAGTCAAGTCACAAAATAAAAAAAAATGAATTTAGAATGCTGGCCACAAAAAAGTTTATTGAATTCCAATTTCGCATTTTTCATAAAAATAAAAATGTGTACTTTTTAAAATTTTCCTCATTTTTAAATATGGAGTGGACACTTAAAGAAGACCGTGTCGCGGTTATTGCGGTGCATCTTTCAGTTAAACTCGTGTTTTTCAGGATTATTTTTCACGGCGCACTACACAAACACTATTAACCAAGCGATTTTATCGAAAACTTGTATTATAAACTGAAATCATTCGTAAATTTATTGATATTTTTCCAAAAAACCCGGCAACAGTAATTTTACATTCCGCAAAATCGTTTAGGTCTTTCAAAAATGGTTTCGCTGTCAAATCCTATGGGATTTTGCAAGGTAGCTCGCTCTTTTTAAAGCAAAGCTTTTTTCTACCTCTATGTATGTGCCAGACAAGTGACGTACATGCACGAGTTTGACTTCGGTTCCTGTCAATATTTTAATATCTACAAACAAGGGATAATAATTTTATGCTACAAACACGTGTGCATTTTGACATATGTGCTATGTGTGGCTAGACTTTGGCGGTGAATATCTAATTCGCGTGCGTAAAATCTAAAGTCGGCGCGTTATCAACTCAGTCGTATCATTTTATTTCGCTTGCACTTTCCGAAAAAGTTATCAGTTATCTTTTTAGGGTTCCGTATTCGAATGGCAAAAAACGGAACCCTTACAGTTTCGTCAAGTCTTGTCTGTCTGTCTTATTCTTTAAATCAAACCGTTTAATGTTTTAAATCAAACCTATGCGTATGGGGAGTCCGTGGATAGGTCTTTTAAAATGACATAGAGGGTTCTAAAACCATTTTCTTTTTAACTCTCGCGTTTGATAGATAGACGCTTCCAATGTGGTAAAATTGGCTCCCCCCCCCCTTCTTCTAACTTCTAAACTAAGCAAGTGTAAATTTTGAAAAAAAATATACATAATATAGATCTTAACAAATACTTTCAACGGTTTTCAATTGGTTTGGACGGGATCGAATCTGTAGTTTTTGAGATATAGCAAAATTTCAATAACTGCAAACATAATTTTGTTCTTCATATAAACACTATGAAAAACAAAGTTATATTTGCCGTCAACAAAATATTGTGGTATTTTAGCTAAGTGAAAGTGGATTCCCTAATTCATTTAAAGTTGGCACGGAATCAGTGCGCGAGTCCGACTCACATTTTGCCGGTTTTTTGGTATTACGGCCTCGCGACTCAGTTCCTAACGCGCTGACTGTAATATACTCATATTTTTTTAAAGACTCTTACCTCCACAACATGTCTTCGCCTTGCTCTCCTCACGTCGGCCGCCTGCTTCGCTTTCCACGCCACGACGCACGCGGCGAGGAACAGGAAGAAGCACGAAAAGAACACCGAGAAGAACACGAACAAGTCTATGTGGAGCTGGTCTTGTCTGAAGAACACAATTCCGAAGCTAGCCACCCCCTCCTCCGTGTGACGCGCCCGGATGATCAGGTAGAACTTCGTGTGCGTCAGATCGTGGACGTTCTGCGGCAGGGTCAACACGAGTCGGTTCTGCAGATTACGGACTCGAAGAAGAATGTTTCGTCTGTCAACCGTCACGTAGGTAGCGAGATCTTTAGCCCGATAGTCTGCTAATGTGTACTCCGTTTTATCAAACCACCACGTGATGCGCGGCTTATCTGGTACGTGGTCATCGAACGACGGCATTTTCCGGAACGGCTCGTGTTTGTAATACGTCGGATCAAGTTCCACGGCGTGCGCGCCGTTACTCGAGTTCACGTTAACGACGAACGAGCTGTCGTTGGGGCTCAAGTATAGGTCCACGGCGCCTTGAGTGACGTCTACGATGACTCGTATGTCAACGTTCATGTATCTGGGGTTCACTGCGACGAACACGGTTTGTCCGGAGTAGAGTGGGCGCGGTTTGATCTTGCACTCGTCTGAAACAGATAAATGCATCAATTGATTTAATACAATCAGTTCATTCTAAGCAAATATATGTCGACTCATTATTAAATAAGGGTTGAGCTTCATATATCTGGTAGCACTAATTCACGCTTCCGCTTCTATCTTTTACTATCAACCAGAACTGTTATATACTCGAACTAGAGCCAGAAAGAGAGCGTGTTACCGAGCGCCTTATCAATTCAGGGTTGCCAGATGTACCTTAATTTTAAGTTACTAATTGATGTTACGGCAATTGCATTTGACAAACATACAACAAGAAAGTTTGAACACCACGAAACCACTACCGATAAAATTCTATAGAAGCCGATAATTTTCGTTACGTTCATTTATACCTGTGGCCATAGTTCGAGTCGGAACGAGACTTACTCAATCAAACGCATCGAGCACGTTAACGTGAATTTATATGGGATTGAAGCAGCGCCGTCTAGTGGCAAACGTTTACACTAAAACAATCTCATATTAAATCACGTATACGCGCTTGACACGTATGATAGAGTAAGCCTCGCTCCGACTCGCGCTACGGCCTCAGCACAACTCACCGATAGACTTGCCGTCGAAGCATAGCTTGTTCTCGATGTTGATCGTCTTGTAGCACTGGTGTCCGTTGCGCGGGTCGCCCATGTAGAGGTCGCGGCACTTGACGCACTGGTAGCGCCAGCACTCCTGCGCCGAGTTCTTGCTGGAGGAGGCGGTCTGGCAGGACACGTCGCTCTCGGTGTTGTTGCCGCAGTTGCATTTCTCGCCGGTGACTGGGTCGCACGTGTCGCCGTGGCCGTGACACTCGCAACTGATAAGATTATTCATTTATTTTTTTACCGACTTAAAAAAATACCTGTTTTTGCAACATTTTCATTGTTGCTCTGCTTTAAGTCGTATTGTATGTTTTATAGCTTAAAGCCTTTCTCGATAACACAACATAATATTTTTGTGTTGGATAGCTTATTTATCCAAATCGGTCCCGTAGTTTGTGAGATTAGCGCGTTTAAACAAACAAACTCTTCAGCTTTATAATATTAGTATAGATTATTATTTTCAAGGAACTCATTTATTTACCTAACACATCATTTTTCAAGATTGGATGTCATTGGCTGTTGACAGAGACGAATCGAAGATGTTGAGTGAGACCTTTGCCCAGCATTGAGAATTTGAGGTGACATAGGTGATTAAATCTACAGGGTGTTGTTTTGGTCAGCAACGAGCGACTCAGGGGTGGCTGTACAAACGATAATGATGCCAATTATTTTTTTTTTAAATGGAAAAAACCCACAAAATATTTTTTATGCGGTACAGCTATCGAGTTAAAACTACCAACACCAGGTAGCCTCGTCGTAGCTTACTAGCTACGGCGTAGTATTTCATAGATAAGCGCTAGCTACGCGCTAGGGTGCGAGTTTTCCCATTGGTTTTGTAATTTTTTTGAATGTTGTAAAGAGGTTTTCTTGTATAAAACTTGCTCAAAATTTAAAGAAATCATTTTTTTTTTCGGAATAAGCATAACTCATAATTTATCATCCCTGAGTTGGATGTCACTGACCGAAGCAACACCCTGTATATTATAATTATAATTAAAAAGTAAATAAACACGAACAATTTATATTATGCAAAAATATATACTCACGGTCGACACGGATCACGGTAATCCTCAGACCCTCTAAAGAACCCTTCAATACATCTCTCGCATCTCGGCCCGTCCGTATTATTCGCGCATCGCACGCATCTCGCCTTCGCCGCAGCGCCGTCTCTATAAAAGTCTTCCAGATCCGGCGAACTGATATCGCGAGATGTTGGAGGCGAGTCAGACACATCGCTCGTGCAAATGGACGTGTGTCCGTGACAGAAGGTCGAGCACGGAACGCATTGGCCGTTGTTGGTCGGGTCGCCGACGAAGTTGGGCTTGCATTTCTCGCACTGTTTGCCCTGTTAGATATATTGATTGCAATGTGTTAAAATTTAGTTAATACTTATGCGAGGAGTGGACATGAAACTAGTCTAAGAATGGAAGGCTACTAGAGGAAATCACTTGGAACAACATTTTTGCATTCTTTACTTTGTTTGGATTCGTTAGGGGTTAACATACCTCACTATTTGTCAAAGTGGCCTGTGATCTCAAAAACTATGTGCATCCCTAATTTAATAAGATTCGTTACAATATTATCAAGAGGGAGAAACGGATCTGTCTTAATCATTTAAGAGTATTCCAACATCGGAATCACATTGGCACACGACAAGCTGGTTTGATAACTCGGTAAACAACTGATGTTTCGTTTAGACGGCCAAGTTTGCTTGTCAAAAGTATTGCTAAAGGTGGATTAATATTTGTCTGACTTGTCGTGTCGTGACGCATCAGAACGCAATCGGTTTCATACATTTAGTATGGTAACGTTTATATTAGTGTGATGTGACGTGTCGTGATGGGATCTAAACGTTTCCATACTAAATATATGAAACCGATTGCGTTCTGATGCGTGACTACACGACACGTCAGACAAATATAAATCCACCTGAAGCTAGAGGGAAAACAAAAAATACTTTTGTAGGGTAATCTTATAAAAAGTTAGTTGAGTTGTCAAAAGATACGTAATATCGGTTTGGGGTTGGGCTACAATTTTCAGTATTTTCGTTGTGAACGGTTGGAAAACAAAATGTAATAATATTATTTTCTTCGAACGGCCGACATATGAATGTTGGAACAACGGGGCGCCCCCTCCAAATGTTCCCGAAGTAGCCACCACCAGATACCTAGTTTTAAGCTCATATTATATCAACGTCACTTCCATTAGTTAGGCAGCTCGCGATCTCGAACAATACAAGGTCAACCGTGTCAGATGGGAGGGAGCCATGTCGGATACGTATGGGTTGGAGTGCGGGGTGAGGCAGGGGGGGTTGTGCTCGCCAACGCTTTTCAACCTGTACGTAGATGACTTAATAGGCCTCAGTAGCACCAGAATCGGCTGTCATATAGATGGTGTATGCGTCAACAACATAAGCTACGCGGATGATATGGTGCTGCTGAGCGCTAATGTAAAGAAGATCAACTCATGGTTTTTGAGGCCAGGGGTAAGCGCCATGATATACTGCCACCTGTCTTCCTAAATAACTCTGAACTAGAGAGAGTTTACAAAACCAAATATCTTGGTCACCTATTGACTCCTGACCTCAAAGACGATGAGGATATTACGATATATTACGATACGATATTGAAAGGGAACGGAGGGCATTGGCGGTGAGAGCGAACATGCTGGCCCACAGAATTGCGCGGGGTACAAGGGATGTGACGATCACCCTTTTCAGAGCATATATAGCACTTCTACACATGTGGCCTGTGGGTTAGATATCCTCAAAAAACCTTCAATGCCCTACGGGTACAGTTCAATAATTCTGCAGTGCCTCAGGCATGTTTGCAGAGGCACGGGTAATAGTAGTTTATGAAACTGGTACATAATGAGAGGTATTATACACGACTGTATAATACCTAGTTATGTGCAGTTTCATATACTACTTTATCTACTCTCATTGAACACGAACATATCAAATAAAAGATAAAGATTTCCATGCTAAAAAGTCTTGATAACATTTATCGTATAATTTTCTTGACTTTACTGGTAGTAGATTAAGACAGACTGCTGTCGCAGTCTCTAAAATGTCGGGCGGCGTCAAATTTTCTGCACTTTCACTATCAGACATTTTAATAAACACTAATAATTATCTACCGAAACACAAACGTACTATGACGCCAAAATTCCCGTTATCACCGCGCATGCGCCAAAGCGCGCGCAGCCACCGATAAAAAATTAAATAGATGTATCTATGATCTGTAATCTGTATCGTAATGAAAAAAAAAATATTATAACATTATTTTGTTAGAGAAATAGTGTCATAATTATTTTTTTTAATTTAATTTCGATATACTATTTATAAAGTACGTCTATATAAACTCGTTTTGAGTTTTGTATTTTGAATTTAACGATATGAGAGTAGATAAACTGCTTTAATGCCACAATACGCAAAAAATGCGCTTCGCTAGTGCGCAGAGTCAGGGGCAGTGGAAACGGCATTCTGGCTATGATTGCGAGCCGACTCGATTGTGTATACGTGATTCACGTATACACAATAAGCAGTGGCTTATGGAGTGAAGCGGCGATGATTCTCGTATAGTAGCAATTACGAGTCTTATAAATGTACTAATCAAGAATATCATTCTTACTAACCATAGTTGTTTAAGTTTAATTATTGTTACTAACAAATTGAGTCCTGGTCACTTGAATAAATAATTTTTATTATTACAGGGTGTAACAAAAAGGCGAAAATAAAATTTAAAGGACGTGTAGAGTCGTAAATGTGTAGTTCCTATGCAAAACCACAAACTCGTGCGAGTATAAATTACTGAGTAAATTGATGCTAAAGTTTTAACAAAAACTTATCGGTGACAACCTTAAATATCAGCTGTTAGGTGTGTGTGTGTGTGACGGCGAGCGAGGGTTGCGGGTGGGGGTTCGCTAAAGAGTGACCGCAGATTCGGGGTTCTCAACACTTTCGGTAAAAAATCATTTTTTATTACTTAGTATGGGTAAAAAGTTGTTTATTTATAACTAAGGCTTTTACTACTTAATGTTCACATTACATACATACATACCCTTAAATATTATTTCGCTTTTTTGATTTAAAACACTGTGAGAGGTTTGACTTTTAATATCAGATGGTAGCTGGTTTTAAAAATGTGCTCCTTCATACGTGATGATTTTTCTACCATAATTTGTTCTTATCTTTGGGTAACCAGAAAACTAGCGCGCCTTATACTACGCTCGTTTACCTGTTTGACTTCGGTGAGTGTTAGGTTAGTATGGAGCTTATTATTTATGAGTACAACTGACCATAGTGTTGTTGTGGCACTCGACGCACTGGTCGAGGCGGTCGGGCCCCTCGCAGTGGCTGTGGCCGTTGCACTGGCACTGGATGGTGCAGTTGGCGCCGACGTAGCCGAACTCGCAGCGGCACACGTCCGGCTGCACGCACGCGCCGCGCAGCCGCCTATTTATGAATACAACTGACCATAGTGTTGTTGTGGCACTCGACGCACTGGTCGAGGCGGTCGGGCCCCTCGCAGTGGCTGTGGCCGTTGCACTGGCACTGGATGGTGCAGTTGGCGCCGACGTAGCCGAACTCGCAGCGGCACACGTCCGGCTGCACGCACGCGCCGCGCACGCAGCCCTGCGCGCACACGGCCGCGCAGCCGCCGCTCGCGGCGCGTTTGTGGCCCGCGCCGCAAGCGCACTCGTATCCTGACGGCAGGTCGCGGCACACCTGACGACATGCACCAACCACATATTAACTTTACATATCTAATATATAAAATCCGAAACGGTTTGACCGATTTTGATGAAATTTTTTGTGCTTATCCGGTATCTATGAGAATCGGCCAACATCTATTTTTCATCCCCCTAAATGTTAGGGGTAGTCCACCCCTAATTTTTATTTTTATTTTTTGGACAAAATTTTTAATTTCTATTTTTTTATGATACAACATACAAAAATACATACAACCTCAATTTTCACCCTTCTACGATGAACCCTTATTTTTAATAGCCATTTTAGTAATTTAAGGGTGAAACAAAATTCGCTGGGAATGCTTAACTTTTAAAATTACGGGACTCGGCGGGACGGAGCTGGGGCGAGACGGGGCTGGAGCGAGACGGGGCTGGGGGCGAAACAAAGTTCGCTGGGTCCGCTAGTCTTATATATAAAATTCTCGTGTCACAATGTTCGTTCCCGTACTCCCCCGAAACGGCTTTACGATTCTTACCAAATTTTATATGCGTATGCAGTAGGTCTGAGAATCGGCTACTATCTATTTATCATACCCCTAAGTGATAGGGTTGTTCACCCTTAATTTTTTTTTTGAAGATTTTTTTTGTTTTTATTTTTTTATAATGTGGCAGTAAAAAATACATACAACCATATTTTTTTACTTTTTTATCACCAACCCCTATTTTTTTATAGCCATTTTAGTAATTTGATATTTTTTTATCCCGCTCGATAAATATTTAAAATTGGCTACCTGTGGCCGTAGTGCGAGTCGAAGTGAAACTTCAAACGCATCGAGCGCGTTAACGTGAATTTATATGGGATTAAAGCAGCGCCGTCTAGTAGCTAACGTTTAGTACACTAAAACAATCCCATATAAAATCACGTTTACACGGTCGATGCGTTTGATCGAGTAAGTCTCGCTCCGACTCGCACTACGGCCTCTGAATGTTTTAACATGTTGGAAATGAAACCTTACAATTTAAGAATAATGCCATATATCTTTCGGACTTTTTCGGACTTTTCCCAACTTTTTCGGATTTGTATACAACTCCGAAAAGTCCGAAAGGACACAAATCTGGACTCTTTGTGTCATGTAGGATGAAATATACTCTATTGGTGATGACAAAATGGTGACAGATCCCAATTACTATGGCACTCATACAAAAATAAGGAATAAAATATTATTACAACAAAATAAGCGCTCGTGAGCGCTGGTGAGAGCGATCGCCACGGCTGATAGATGATACGTACCCTGACAAGATGTGCTTTTAAGTACCCGAAGTGTGTTTTAAAATTTCTTGAGAAAATAAATTGCCTTTTATTATTAAAATTCATTTCAGCATTTGTCTCGTGCCAACTTTATGTTCGTGTCTGAGAAGCATAGATATACAAGTACACTCACCTCAGATTCCGCTTTACATTGGTGATGATTGTTCTCACACTCGTTCTCAGGTGGACATCTCGTATAATGCCATGTAAACGTGTCATCTGTCTCATTATTCTGATGCACATTGTTATAAACAGCAGCGCAGGTCGTTCTCGTTGAGTAGTCCAGGGGTGTTTCAATAGAGCCTTCAGTGCAAACTCCTTCACCGTTAGCGCCCTCTATAGCGCACCAGCCGCAATGAGAGTGATGCAGACACTCGGAACACTGCTCGAAGGTATTACAAGGCGCCGGGCATTTGTTTTTGTCCGCTTTAGTAAGAACAAGTCCACATACTCCGCCCGCGCAGTACACAGGTTGGTAAGCTGGTGATATACATTTCCCTAGGTAAGTAGCCCAGTGGCATTCAGAGAAACCTCCCTCTGCGCCGTCCGAACTGAGGCAAGACTGGCAGTCGTCAAACAAGTGACAACGGCTAGGACATTCTTCCTTTGTAGTCGGACGTAAGCTTGGTCGCCCCTGCTCTTCTATTATTGCACAAGTCCAGTTGAATAGTTCTGCTGGATCCTCTGATATAACTGTTAATTGACCTACAAGATGACGTATAAATTATAATGAGACATGCTAAATAAATCTCATGAAAAGCGTCGCTGCTAAATAGTCCGCTATCGGTAGTTGAGTATAAACAATAGTAGAGCATCGATAAGCAACAATACTATCGATACAATACAAATACAAAATATAAGTATAGTATTAAATATTCATATCGAAGTATATCGATACTATTGCTTCGGAATATAGTAATAACAATCAATTCTATCGATATTTATGTCCTACTGATGACCCTAAAAGCGCAAAAATATCATAGTAGCAACACTAGTCAGAGCCGATACTATCGATGCTAACTATAGTGAGCTTTAATATTGCCGTGGGTCGATAGTATTGTACACTGAGCTATCGATAATATTGATAAGCCTATCGAGACTTTTCGAAGTCAACCATTAATAGTCAAACTATTGATAACACTACTCAAGTTAAATGGTAAAATGATGCTGATATCCTTACCTTCTCTACTAGCCTGCCTAGTCCACGTGCACATATTAGACACGCATTTCTCGCAATCCGAAGCGACGCATCTCAGCTCCGGACACATGTCTACGTCGCTTATGTATGTCGTTCCTGCGTTACACTTTATGCTTGTACAAGATTCGTCTGTAGGCACACATTCGCCTGGAATAATAAAATTAGTAACAGTAAGAGACAGTAGCTTTTCATAAATATATAGCCAAGAACATAAATAGTTTTTGAAATCATTGATTATATTATCAAATAATTAACACATAAAAAAAAAATTAAGACTTAATAATAAACTGTTAGGGCACAACTTATTTAATAACATAAAAAGCTGTAAGAGTACAGCTAAATAAATAAATAGATGATAATTAAATCATTTTTTGTCTTGTTAAAAATAAGCTGTTATGGTACAGCTTGTTTCATTTAAAAATGAAATATTTTCTAAGTCTTGTCAAAAATAAGCTGTTAGGGTACAGCTTATTCAATTTATAATTATTTCTAAGTCTTGTTAAAAATACACTACAATTTAATTTAAAAATAAGCAAATTTTAACAAGACTTAAAAAAAATGTTTTCTGTTTATTTATTTTCTGTTTATTTTAGTAATGTATAATTTGATAATATTATGATATTAGCAATGATTTCAAAAACTTTTTATGGACTATGTCTGTAATGCTTTTTTAATTGTATTATTTTATCAAAAATGACACATGGTATCTTACCAACGGCAGCAGCACACGACTCGCACCATCTGCACGCAGGCTTCTCTTCCGGATACAACGGCCACGCGGCCAAGCAGGACGAGCAAGTCGTGAAGTTCTCGCACGCCCGCCGCGACACCAGCTCCGCGTCACACGCGGCTCCGGAATTAGTCGACACGCGCTCACTACCCTCACAGCCTGGCTTATCGACCGAGTAGCACTTCGTATAGTTGCCAGTGCTACAGAAGCTGCACCCCATGTGGCTTCTGCATTCTATTTTACTCGAGCTCCACAAAGAGCAAAGGTCTTCGGGTAAGGAAATGCGGGTGACTTGGCAGTGAGCGGAGCCGGTCCAGCCGCCGATGACGTAGATGTGTCCGTCGTTGTCGGCCTCGAGCTCGGCCGCCATCGCGTGCGCTATGGTCGGAGGCGGCGGGTGACCGACGATGCTCACACCTGACATATAATACGGCAATTATTATTGATAGACGGATAACCGATTATGGCATTACTACGATAGACAACACTAGGACTTATGGGCAGCACTAGACCTGTCAGAGTGTTTGACATTAGTTTGATTTTTGTAGAATTGTCCCGCGCAATTTTACTTACTGCATTGATTATTGTATAATTAGTAACTTTGTTATGAAATAAGAATATTCTTCAACACACCGAGTTATCTCTTTCATTATGGATAAATGTTTTGTTATTACCAAACTAAATATAGTTTTTTTTAAACATCACTATCACTACATACCATAAAACAAAGTCGCTTTCCGCTCTCTGTATGTATGTTTGCTTAAATCTTTAAAACTGAGCAACATATTTTGATGAGGTTTTATATAAAAAAAGTTGCTTCGCGCGCTCTGTATATGCTTAAATCTTTAAAACTACGAAACAGGTTTTGATGCGTTTTCTTAAATACTTAAAGTGATTCAATAGTAAGGTTTATATGTATGAGACATGCATAATAGAGTAGTGAAACACTAATAATTTTAGAGGTTTCGAAGTGAAGTCGTAAATAAACTCATTTTTTTGCGCTTCCTTTGCAAACCCTAGCTGAACCCTATGAGATGGATTAAACATTGCATTGCACCCATGCGAAGTCGGTGCGGGTCGCTAGTTATGTTATATTTTACTTGTGTGATTGTAAGTCAAAAGGGTGGAGATTTCAATATATGCCGTACTTACACAGATACTAAGACTTATATTATTTTCATACGTGATTAGTGTATGGTATTTAGTAAAAGAATAAGATAAGGTACATATCCTATGGGCCTGTATTGTTACAATCTGTAGCCTGATTATAAATAAATGAGCATAACTAACCTTTCACGAGTCTGACCCATTGATTACAGCTGTAGATGTAAGCTATAAGAGTGTCTGACTTATTTTCCGGATCGGTTCTGCCCCCAAATATGACCATGTAATCGTTCGTCGTCACCGCCGAGTGCAGATAAGTCGACTGAGGCAATCTATCATAATGGTTTAGGCTCGGAAACGTTGGAAGCTCGCTCCATTTCTTAGTTGGGTAGTGGAACGAGAACAGTTTATTTGACATAGAGGTTCCGTTGTAGGCGTACAGTATACCGCCGTAAATGTACAGGCTCTGGGATGGCGCGTGATATACCGTACTGTGGCCGATTATTCCGGCCGGCCTAGCACCTTCGCAATAAAGTTTTATCCACTTTTCATTATCCAAATCAAATTCCCACATATCAGCCATAAAGCCGTGTTCCATCGAAAAGCCTCCGATTAAAACTAAACTTTCGTAATCCTGATATTTCTGCAAAGTCAGCGTGTGCCCAGCGAGGGGTGGAGGTTGTTGCTCGTACAAAGTCTTACTTTTGATATTTCCCCATCTTTGGTCCTTCAAACTGAATTGCCAAAAGTCACCGAGAGTTTTATTTTGCAGTGTTTTCTCTTGTAAACTCAAACCACCGTATATGTATATATTCTGCTTCGAATGGTATATTTCTGCTGCATGGAAATAACGCCCTTCGGGCATTTTAGCATCCGGTGTGGCTTCGACCGTGACTTGCATCCATGTATTATTTTTAGTATCGAAAAATCTTATGTCATTCAATGGACCATGGGAAAGGGAGTACCCACCGAACATCCATAGACCCCTTCTGTCGGCAACTAGACTATGCCCAAATCTCGGTAAAGTTTTCCTTAGGTGATCCAAACCATCTGATAAATATTCTGAGTTAAAAAGCTCTGTAAACACTAATTGAGTTCTATCTAGTTTGATTGAGCAATCGTCACCGCCGTATCCTTCATTACATAGACACCTCCCGTAGCTGGGGTCACATACGCCGGCGTTTATAGACACACTGCAGTTATTACGGCATATCTCCACGTCACAATCGGGCCCACCGAAGCCTTCTCTACAAACGCAATGCTTCTTGATGCAGACTCTCGGCCACACGCAGTGATCTTCGCAAGCCAGCACTTTGTAGACTCCTTCGAAGCCTTGCTCCGGCTGGCCCTGCTTGTAGTGCACCGTCAGGTTGCCGCTGCGAGCTTCCACGACGCCCGACGAAGCTCCGTTACAAAACACGCCCAGTAATTGACTCTGCTGGTTGTTGCTCATATCTGGCACTCCGCCCGAACCGTCATAAACGTAGACGGCGTTCTCATCGCACGGCACATCGGACGTGGACGAGTTGATGGTGAACTGAATAAGGGCGTCGGGTATGTCGTTGGCCGATATAATCCATAAGCATTCCTTCGACGGTCCGATAGTTTTAATATTCGGATCGCTTTTATACGAACCGATGCCCTCGGTCTGCGTCGCGTTGAGCATGCCTCTCGGCTCACACTGATAGTAGCATCTACCCCCGTGTCGGGGGTCACCGTAAAATTTAGGTTTACAGCGCTCACAGTTTTGACCCTCCGTGTTATCTTTGCAAATACATTCGCCGGTGGACACGTCGCAGATGCCGCGCGTCTCGTCGCCGTGGTCGTTGCAGTCGCACCGACGGCAGCCCTGCCCCGCGGTCGCGTTGCCGTGGCTGCCCGGTCGGCAAGACTCACAAAACTCCCCCTCCGTCCAATCCTGGCACTCGTCACATCGACCGACGCCCGTTTTGCACGTCGAGTGGTTGTGGCACCCGCAGTTGATCGAGCAATCGGCGCCCGTCCAACCCAAATCGCAGTGGCACTTGTACTGAGGGGCGCCGAGGCAGTACCCGTGAATGCAGTTGTTGTAGCAGGTGCGCATGCAGCTCTTCTTCCCGTCGCCGATGTACCCCTGCTTGCACTTGCACGTGTAGGAGCCGTGCGTGTTGTTGCAGACGGCGTGCTCGTGGCAGTCGTGCAGGCCGAGCCCGCACTCGTCCACGTCGGGGCACTGCGCGTACGCCCAGCCCGCGTCGGCCGCCGAGATGTTCAGCAGCGAGGCGCAGTCGACGCGCGCGCGCGTGAAGTCGCCCTCCGTGCACACGCCGTTGATCGGGTTCTCGAACGAGTGGCACCAGCCGCAGCCCATGCTGCGCAGGCACGTCGCGCACTGCACCTGCGCCTGGCACGACTTGCACTGGCCGGCCCGAGGGCGCGCGGTCGCCGCGGGCTCGGCGCCGGCCGGCGCGGGCGCGGGCGCGGAGGCGCGGTCGAGCCACTCGCGGCAGAGCCCGAACTGGTACTCGCTCGTGTAGACGCTGAAGCTGAAGCACTGGCGCGTGGCCTCGCACCACACGCAGCGGCCGCGCTCGTCGAGGCAGTGCTCGCAGTCGAGGCGCGTGCGGCACGGCGCGGGGCACTCGCCGGCCTCCACGACGGCCCCCCGGGCCCTGCCCCTGCGCGCGCACCGGGCCTCGTCCGCCCACCACTCGCAGTGGTTCCCGGCGACGCAGCGCTCGCACGTTATGTAGTTGGAGCAGTTCGGGCAGGCGGCGGGCTGCAGCGTGAGGTACCTCCACTCGCCGTCGGCCGAGCAGACTTCGGTTTCGTTCACGTTCCGCGATTCGCACCGATTCGAAAGCTCGCACCAGCCGCACGCGGCGTCCGACAGACATAGGAGGCAGTTGCCGTAGTTTGTGCAGTGTCCTTCCGAGTATGGCTCCAAAAATTCAAACGTAAATACCTGAAACGAAACAAGTAACGTTAATAACGTTTATTTTTAGTGTATAATAATAATAGTAGATAAATAAAAATTCGATGATATAGATACCTTAGCATTTTCTTGTGATTTATTATGAAGTAGCTCCATTTTGGCGTGGTGATGAGATGGATATATACCGGTGTTCAAGGAATCATTTGCGTGCATGTCGACCAGCAGCCTTCCAGGGAGGAGGGCCGGCCAGTCGACGGGCGAGCAGCCCGACTGACTCGCGCTGAGATTCGCAACCGCCTCGATTTTGTCGCCTAGCGAGAGAGTTATATTTGAATGGCCGGCACAGATGTGTAGCGTTTCGCCGGTGCCGTTCCAGTACTGTGGTATGTGTAGCCACCCTTTCAGCCTCGCTTCACTGGGTCCGTTGAATATATTATTGTTAGCGCCTCCCGTGACCCAGTCGACCGTTGTCGCGTTGACCACGGATACGGCGTCGGGGTGGTTCCAATCAGCGGGCTCTTGGTATCTTAAAAACGTGAGGCCAGGTCGCTTATCTAGCACTTTACACTCTTCGGGCGTGGTCACTTCTGTGCCTGTGGTGCCCCACCAACCAGGGTTTTCGGACGGAGTGTCTTCGCCGCAGACGCCGTAGTTATCTGGAAATAACAATAGGCGTTAATCTTACTACATATTTAATATACACAACCTTCAAATTACATTATGAATTTGTATGTTTGTGAGGGTACATTGATGTCTGTCGCTCCTTCACTTAAAAACTATTAAATAGATGTTAATGAAACTTTACAATACAGATAGCTCCTCTGAATGAATAATACAAGAGTAACTTTAGAAGGGTTCTGTGTTATAGTTATTAAATAAACGCATTAACATAAGTCTTCAAGAGTTATTTTAAGCAACATGTAAACAGAGTTAGTTATTAAAGTTATCAAAAAAATTATATCACATCAAGGAAAAAAGATATTTTCCTGTTTTTTTTTTTATGCAGTATGCATCTTCATCAAAAACAAATGCCTTCAGTCTAGTACAAGATTTTAGCAGAACAACATAAACGTGCGTGCGTTTTCTGAACGGTGAACTCACCGCTACTCAAGCGATGCCGATGGGTACATTTGCATACGACGGCTGCGACACTGTAACCTAATTTGGATTCAGTGTCGCAGTCGACGGATGTTTTTGTTTTATGCCTTATTATTATTTCTGTTAATACTAACACTAGAATATAAGACCTATGTTACTAACACTAAATATGGACGTAAGTCTGAAATAAAAATTAATTATTATTATTATTATAAATCCCTTTTAAAATATCAATATTATTATCATATGCGGCGATTGATTTGTATCGTGTGCTTCACGGCAAATAAACGTACCGTCTTTATGGTGACAGCGCGCGTTTTGGACGCACCAGCTGCACCTGTGCAGGCCCAGCTTGGTGCTGACGGAGGGCAGCGGCGCGCGCGCGGGCCGCCCGGGCGCCGGGCCGTGGATGAGGCACGAGCGGCAATCGCCTAAGGCCGGACACACGCCGCCGCATCGTATCGACTGAAGGTTCGTCGTGCAGTTCGACCCTATTGTTCGTCCGTAGCAGATCTGCACGGATGCAAATTAGTAAATAGGTTTTACGTCGTATCAAAAAAAAAGTAATTTTACAATTTAGAAGGTTTTACTATCATAACATCCCCGCCACTCCCGGAAGTCTGTGGCAGCTTATTTTCATTACTAGGTTTCTAGTAGAACCAAGGGTGGTTGAAATGATGGAAATTATTTGTTAAATGGCTTAATAAAGCTAATAAAAGCGAAAAAAAAGGCTATCATAGTATACAACTTACTTAATACAGATTATTTTTATAATGTAAACTCACGTCGTCAGCCGAACACCAGCCGCATTCTGGATCCGCGAGACACTCCGGCTGAGTTTGATGTCGAGGACAAGCGGATTCTGGGTTATCGTTCGATATACCAGCTTGCCAACTCGGTACTACATAGGCCAGGAGGTCCCCTAAACATAAATTAAAATGTAAGTAAAACCAAATAGTAAGAACTAAGAAATAGTTTTGACTTGTGACAGTTTTTCTCACCATTTACATTCCCGTGATATCCACCAGCTATAAGCAGGGTAGAGGGTGGTTTCAAAGATGCTGCATGAGCAAACACACCCTGTTTCTTTGGGTAGAACTTCGGTATTTTACCCAAAACGTCCAGTGGTATCCATGAATGGCAGCCAAGGTGGTAAAGATACATCTGGCCGTCGTAACATATTTCTTCCCTGTTGTGACGATGAGAGTAACCACCAAATACGACTAGGTAATTACCTAAAAACATACGTTATATGATTCACCTTTGATCACAGCAAGCGTGAGAGATTGAGTGATTCATATTAAATTTACCTATTATTGTGGACGTGTGAAATGCCCTTTCTCGCGGCACATAAGTATCGCGAAGATGAGCTCTTGGATAATGTATTTCACTCCAATGTTTATAGTCAATGTCGAATGCAAACATCCGGTCCGAAAGTTTAGAAAATCTACAAACAAAAAAAATACAATCATAAAATGATCTTTACTATAATATCTTTATATAATCATTATCCTGTCCAACGAGCTATCGTTTCAAAGTTAAATACACATTGCTTGCTTGAGTAAACAAAGTTACGAATGTGCTGAGTAAATATTTTTCGATGTGATATAATTTGTTGAGCATATAAAGCGTTCAATACAAACCTCGCGACACTTGCGACTACTCCGCCGTAAACAAGAATTGAGTTGGAATAAGAGTGGTATACAGCCGTGTGCGCTACTACCCGCACGTCCAGCTCTTTGCCGCCCCGCACGTGAACCTTTTCCCACGACTCGCTACTTACGTCACTCAACTTTATTTTGTACATACTGAAACGGAAAATCAATATTAAACAACGTTTCCTTAAGTGGTTGGTACTACAAACCAATTATAGTAATAAAGCAATCACCTTGAGGAGAATTCCCCTTCGACAGTACTTCCGCCAAATAGGTACAATTCATCTTTAACGGCGGTCAGAGTATGCCGTGTAAGACCAGGTGGCGTGAAAGTTGAATTAATTGCCCTTAGAGTCCAATGCTTTGTCCTCACATTGTAAAGCCACAGCTCTGACGAGAGGCTTCCATCGGACAGTTTGCCTCCATATAAGACAAATCCATCTCCAAAAGCGCAAGCCGAATGACCATATCGAGGCTCAGGTTTTGAGTAATTAGACTTCATTGATGCACTTGTCATCTCAGGACGGTCAGTGAACTGTAGGTAACTGTCAGAGTACGCAGTTGGCGAATGGGAGTACATTAGGGGTAAAGTTGTTTTATCATTGTGTGAAAATGAGGACAAAATCAATGTAAACAGTGAGGTTCCATTTCCTATGTGCCAATTGCCATCATTATTTCCCTGTAAATAGAGTTGATGAACTTTTAATTGGTTAATCCAAGGTTAAATTAATGATAACAAACAAACCTTATTATTAATAGAACCAATTCTTTTCATAATTAATTACTATGGAAAAATATTGATAACTATTTTCCTCATTTGAATTTTATGTAATTGGCATTGATTAAATAACTTTATTACTTGATTTCTTGCAGTGGATACCATAAAGTTAAAAGATAACAATATAATAATGATAATTGTTTATTTACCTGCTTGAAGAGAGTAAGCAAAGATTTATCATTTTCTTCATTTGAAGGATACCTTCGTAATACTCTTCCATATTCATCATACCATTGACTAGTTGAAAATCTAGTAAAACAAGTTTACATTTAATTATTTTTTATGTAGTAATAATTCAAATCAGTCTGTTGACCATTAAAAATCCATCTGATAAATATTAATTAGTTCTAACATTTTTAAATGACATGCATTAATGGGCAGTATTCTTTGCATGTGTACAAACAAGACAAAAATGAACACTGCACTTAATTCAATAAATTCAATACATGCACATGTATTTCATCTTATTGTTTTATAATGCAACACTAACCTGTACTCTTCTAAAAGACCAAGCACTTTGTTCAAATCATATCCACCAAAGACATAAAGAGAGTCAGTCAGGTTGACATACACAGCTGTATGAGCAGCTCTTCTGGTCATGCCACCCTCAGTGCGAGAGAGCCAATGCCAACTGTTGCCTTTTTTGTCATTATGCTTTAATGAACATGAATCACCGGAAAACCTGAAAATACATTGAGTTAGTTATTAAGATACAAATAAATTAAATACATAGAAACTATATATAAAAATAAAGAGCATTATAGATAGGTGATATGTTGGTCCATTACCCCTTTTTACATTCACATTTATCTCCTTTACATTGGCCATTTCCAGAACATCCATTGGGGCAGAGATCCACACTGCAGTCAGGGCCGCCCCACCGGCCCCAACAAAAACACTTATTTGACACACATTCTCCCTGACCAGTACAATTATTTGGGCAATCATATATGGCATATGTGGCACGGAATCCATCTAGTACATAGTTTGTATCACTGTATAATAAAATTAACATCTGAAAATAATTTCAATTTATTTTATGTGACTTTGTATTTACTACTTGAAATATTTTTATTGCTAAACAATGTATTACTTACATAACCACTAGAAGCGGTAACATTCTGTGGCTCAGTTTTTCCACTAAAACTTCCTAATAAGGGAGCATCAAATGAGTCTCCGTCATACACAAATACATAATCATAGGAACATTCTGTGCCCATACGAATGAAGCTCAGTGTTATAAATTGACTTCTATTGGCAGCTTTGATAAGCCATTCGCAGTGGGAATCCTAGAACAGGTTACATTTGGTAAATAATTGAAAACATCATGTCACTGTGTAGATTTAGCTTGAACAAAAATCCAACAGACTTGCGTATAGTTGGAGGTTGTGGGTCCATCGGTGATGATGCCGTTCTGCTCAGTGAATACCCTGCGCGTTTTGTCGCAAGGTGCCGTGGACGCGGCGCACAGCACAGCCAGACAAGTCCAGCTGAGGACAACTAAACCTGCACCTTTCTCCCGAATGCGTGGGTAAAACATGCCTCTTCCGAATTATCGTAAAACATAAGTCAAATATCAAAGCCATATAATCGTGAAAACGCGACTAATATCACTAAAATGTAAAATAAACAACACTCATTTAAAGATAATAGATGACATCTACTTCAAGGCTAACCACTTAGGTGAATAATGCCACAGTGACTTGTATAACACAGAGGTTGAGTTATTCACAATATTGATTCCGTGTGATATTTGCATTTAATTCTTACTTCTAAGGGTTTTATTACTTTCTCTAACGAGATTTTTCTTACAAACAAACAATTCAATGATCCATCACAGTATTTTGACATTTGTCAATTGATATTACTACTTTTAATTTTTGCCCTCTTTGGACAACGCAAAGATATCGTTGACTATACAGCCTACATAATATTTTAAAATATAGAGAATAAGATTTTTTACCCATAATAAATTATCACTATAATTAATTATACATAAGTATAAATTATTACATTGATTAAAGAAAAGTCTTCTTGAATAATTTTAATTCTTAACTAGCGGATCCAGTGAACTTTGTTGCGTAATTTTAATTATTATTATCTTACTCCGGACGGTGACGAATCTAAAAAAGTAAAAATCATTATAACCGGTTCACCCGCTCAATACATTTTTTTCTTTCCTAAGAAGCTTCTCCTGACAATGACATATACAACAAAATTATAGTTTAAAAAAACTAAAAAAACACGCTTTTATGGCTAACCGAACTAAAAAGTAAAGAATATTTTTTAATTACAAAGAGTTAATATTACCGTAGTAGAAGATCGAACAATCAATCATAACTTATTACTCCAAAATAAAATTATAATAAAATTTAAGTTATTAGGAGAATAATTCAATTCAGAGTAAAAAGCGTTTTACTCTGAATTGTATTATTCCCCTATAAAATAAATATATACTAAAATTTAAGTTATTAGGAGAATAATTCAATTCAGAGTACGCTTTTTACTCTGAATTGAATTATTCTCCTAATAACTTTATGAAATATCATATTATCATCATATTATATCATCTTTATTAAATATCATATTAAATTATCCATGTACATAAAGTTTAATTGAACTTTTTTACTTAATTAATTAAAATTTAGAGCAAGAAAGCAAGTCACAAAATTTAACACAAAAACACGCGTCTTTTTGACGTTACGTCTATCACTCGCCTTCCCAAGCGAGTGGTCGGAGGCACTCGTTTGGGGATTTCGTTCGACCGAATGATTCAAGAATGCCGATTTTGGGATGACGAAGGAAAATCATTCGTAATCTCTACGCGAGTGAATCAAAAAGGCCGTCCACGTAGTGTTCGTACGAAAAAGGTGGTCAAAGCAGTAAGGAAGAATTCGCAGAAATTATGTCCGAAAGCGAAAGATTTTATCTCGGGAGATGAAGATAGCACCCAGAACCATGTCGCGTATTTTTAAAGATGACTTAGGACTTGCAGCCTATAAGAGATACACTGGTGATTTTTTAACTGATAATTATAAAAAGAATAGGGTGGTAAAATCGAAAAAATCTACTGAAGCGGTACGCAAAGGGAGGTCACAGAAAATTTTTGATTACGGATGAGCAAATCTTTACAATTGAGCAACATTTTAACAAACAAAATGACCGTGTTTATGCTCAAACCTCTGCTAAGGAAGCTTCCCAATTAGTCGGCAGAGAGCAACGTGGGCATTACACGATTTCAGTGATGGTTTGGTGGGTTGTTAGCTATGAAGGATTGACTGAGCCACATTTTTGTGAAAAGGGTATCAAAACATCGGCACAAGCGTATCAAGATACAATTATTGAGAAGGTAGTTAACCCCTTAACAACATCATGTTCAATAACCATGCATGGTCTTTCCAACAAGACTCGGCGCCGGGTCATAAAGCTCGGTCCACGCAGTCTTGGTTATAAGCGAACGTTTCGGACTTCATCAGAGCTGAAGACTGGCCGTCGTCTAGACCCGATATTAATCCGCTGGATTATGATTTATGGTCGGTTTTAGAGAGTACGGCTTGCTCTAAACGCCATGATAATTTGGAGTCCCTAAAACAATCCATACGATTGGCAGTGAAGAATTTTCCCACGGAAAGAGTGCGTGCTTCTATTGATAAATGGCCTCAACGTTTAAAGAACTGTATTGCGGCCAATGGAGACCACTTCGAATAAGCTTTTTTATATTTTAAACTGTTTTGTATTTATGTATAAAACGAACATACTGTAAAAGTAATAAATATTATTTGCTTTTTTTTTTCTTTGTGACAATATTTATGGCAAGACTAGGTAGATGTAAGTAGGTCAGCAACCAAAGTTAGTGTAAGGTGGTGTTGTAGGAAGGTACTTAGGCTGCGAGTATTATTTTGATGCGAAGTTATTTTAAAACTATTAAAGCCTATAAGATATTTATTGAAACCAAAAAAAAGTTAAGGCTTCTCTGTTTAAAATGAAATGTTCGTGATGACAAATGTATTTATTTTGATAATAAATAATAAATACCCGTGTGTTTAATAAAACACCTTCGAAAATAGTGCATTATTTTTTAGCAAAATTAACATAAAAAAGGTTGTAGTGAGTAAATCATACAAGATAGACGTATGCTGACGCGGACTTTATTATAGAACTGTTAATGCAGAATAATCATACATTATCATACATGTTTTTTTTCGTAACTTATGCAGCGTACGCAGTGGAAGTTCTCAAAAGGAATATTTTCCCCCGTTTTCGCAACATTTTTTGTTGAAGCGCTGGACTTATGAGTCGTACCTTGATGCTATATAGCTTAAAGCCTTCCTCGATAAATGGGCTATCTTACGTAAAATTTTTTTTCAAATCGGTTAAGCAGTTTCTGACATTAGCGCGTTCAAACAAACAAATAAACTCTTCAGCTTTGTAATATTAGTAAAGATTCATAAAACTCAAGCTGACCCGGGAGCACAGAAAATATAATAGCCGGGAGTTTAATAAGTATAGCGCCATCTATCTACACTATAATATTGTGTTGCGTCTTTTCATTTCTATTCGACTACATTATCCTGTACCCATTCCAATCTTTCCGCTCGACCTTGTCCTAACTAGAACGTAGTGATTGGGTAATACTCTTTGGTACTAACTTCGATACAATATTACTCGTGTTTTTTTTTTAATGGTATGTCCGACTTGAGTAATTCAAAACGAATATGACGTGATTAATTAGGATAAATACCGAAATACGGAAACTGTGGCTTTATTTTTGCCGCTACTAAAATTATTATTTTTACCTAATATAGGAGTTATTGTGACATAACTATTATAAATAAATAAATGTTCGCTCTACAAAACTGTACAACATTACGTTGCTCTATTGTCAATATTTATCGCAGCGTTCGCGATTTTAAGATTTTCATTTTACACCTTCGATACTAGTAGTATTATATTATCTGGGCCTTCGGTTACATAATCGAAGTGTATAATCCTTTATTGAAAATATAATATAGCCTAAGTATGTTCGTCGCAGACAATGCAGGATTCTAAGGGTGAAAGATTTTTTCAAATCGGTCCAGTATTTTCGGAGGAGCCTATTCGATGAAAGTAAACAAACAGAAAAACGATCAAATCCTTTAGCTTTATAATATTAGTATAAGATATGCGATATGCGCAAGATTACATGATCGATGTGCATGCGCCTCGGGTTTGACGTAAGGAAAAACCTTCCTTGTGTAACGATACGATGCGAATAAAAATTACGATTGTGGTTCTTAAATAATTACTACCAAGGGATTAAAAAAATGTTTTGATAATCCTTGATAATGGCTAAGTTATTCCAATAATGCATTTTGTTACGATAGTCTACTTATGATCTCTAATGACTATAATCAAATGCTTCCTTAGCTGTTTGATTAAACGGCCGAATATCGTTAACATGTACGACACGATACCGTTTAGAGTCGATAAAAAATATATTTCCTAAACAACATGTTTTTCCACATTGTTTTCACTTGTAAGGCAATCCAAATTGATTTTGAAGAATTGAAATGAATAATTTAAAGTTACTAAAACCCTCTTTGTATATGGTTAAAACTTAAAATGACGTTTGTAATTAATCGATTGCCCCGAAACGATAAATAGGCGCGCATCTTAGGCCCGCAGGTCGTTATTTTTAATTGAACTGCACCTAATTAGTAAAGTATTACAATCTACCAAACCGCTAATTAGGCTTGTTGTCTGTGATGTCACAGCTAAAAAGACTGCTTAAATAATATACAAACAAAATGACTAAGCTCGATTTTAGTCTTAGGCTAGTTTAAATCCCTCGCTGCACTTAAAATCGACGCTCGGGAGCTAAGTTAGAATACCTTCGAAATTTATATCCATAATCTACCATGTCAACTACTTTGCCTGTCCTAAATATCATGACAGCAGTTATGGATCATAACAAAACAGTTGAAACAGGAAACAAATGCTGAGTCTGTCCGTTCAGTAGGCTGGCTGATGCGTATCGATCGCGCGCACTGCTGACTCGGCAGACTTCGCCGTACGCACAGCCTGCCAGCTCGGTAGGGTTGGGGCTATGCGAAATTATTTCTTGAGTTTAATTGTCTTATATTCATATTAGAAACCTATTTTGATTGCAGTGTTACATTATGTAAATCCACAACTGAGTAAATCGATATAAATCTATTCCTACGTTAATTACCAAGAACTTGGAACAAAAAGTTAAATCCATTATCACATCAAGTACCTGAACATCTCTGTTGCATGTTAACAGATAACGTTTAATATGGTTTTAAACATCTTAGATAACATATTTCAATTTTTATGTCCCAACAACAAAACTACTGTGCCGGATAACGCGGCACGGAGCTGGATTTGGTGCGAAGTCAGACGGTCGGTCGCCCGTTTGTGTCTTGATGTTGGACGCGTAAATGAGAAACTCCTATGTCAGGTTTCAGAGTAACAGCCAACCCAATGTTCTAATGTGGACTGTATTGTGTGCGGTGAGGTGGCCGTTAATTGTTCCAAGTGTTTTCTTCAATGTTCTTTCTTCAGTGTTCTTTCTTGAACGTTCTTTCTTGAATGTTCTTTCTTGAATGTTCTTTCTTGTGTGCTCTTCCTATGTTGCTCAGGAGAGATGTTTCTTCTAGCCGCTGCTGGATCGAACTCCAATGTGTTCTTCCTAGAATGTTCTTTCTTCTGTGTTCTAGGGCTCTTCCTGTTCCTTAGGAGAGATGGTTCTTCTAGCTGCGGCTGGTGGGGCTCGTGGACTCGTCGAACTCATTTTCTACGTGTTTCTGCTCGTCTTTTATACAATTTTGTGTCCAAATGTGCGAGCAGGAAGTCAGTGGGAGTGAGAGGTGAAATGGCACGCGCATGATATTCGCGGTCAAAAAGCATTACCGTAAGGAAAGCCGCGTGCCATCTCATGATCAGAAAGAGAGGGGAGATGGCCGCGCGTGATATTCGCGGTCAAAAGGCGTTACCGTAAGGAAAGCCGCGTGCCATCTCATGATTAGAAAGAGAAGGGAGATGGCCGCGCGTGATATTCGCGGTCAAAAGGCGTTACCGTAAGGAAAGCCGCGTGCCATCTCATGATTAGAAAGGGAGGGAAATAGAGCGGGCTTATATTTCGATTTGAAAAGGCAATACCGTAAAGAGAGCCGCGTCCTATTTCCCTAGGATTCTTCTAGTCCTCGCTAGCCTATACGAGGGTGTGTGCCTACTAAATGTGTTTCCTATACCCCCGGCTGTTACTTTATTTATTAACATACAAATATTCACAATAAGTTTTAAACAAAACTAACAAATAAACGATTTTACAAATTATAGATCTAACAACAAATGTATACTATTTAACATTTAGACGCCGTCCTGTACATTCTCCCGCCGTGTGTCGTAGCGCCGTCGGAGACTCACTCATTTCGTGGAAGGGGCGGCGTCCTTTTCTTCAATATGTAGGTTGACCAGCTTCTTGGTGGGGCGTCGCAGGATACCTCCTCGAGTCAACACATCCGCAGCTCGCACGACGCCGTCGGGTCCCGGGTACACTGCGGTAACTCGTCCCAGTGGCCAGGTGTTTCGTGGCATAGTGTTGTCCACGATCAGTACGACGTCGCCGGTCTTCAGTTCAGGGCCGCGGCCGCGCGGCTCCCGCCGGCTTTGAAGTTCGGGAAGGTACTCTCGTATCCAACGGCTCCAGAACATGTCCGCTATTCTCTGGGACGCCCTCCAATGGGTCTTGCCCAGCAGATCTCTGTCTTCAAATTGTCCCATGGCCGGTTCATGTGCAGGCTCCAGCAGCAGAAAGTGATTCGGCGTCAATGTTTCGGGTTCATCTGGGTCGACCGCAACGTGGGTAAGCGGTCGACTGTTGACGGTAAATTCCACTTCTGCGAGGACCGTGGCCAGGACTTCGTCGCTGGTGGTGCGCCCGTTCATCACTGCCGATAGCGCTGTCTTAACTGTCTTCACTAGCCTCTCCCAAGCGCCGCCCATGAATGGCGCGCCCGGCGGTATGAAGCGCCAGGTGATGCGGCGTTTGCTGGCTTCAATCTCAGTTGCGCTGTCGATGGCTCGGCGCAGTTCCTTCTCGGCACCGTGTAGGTTGGTACCGTTGTCCAAGCAGATCTCCTTCGGACAGCCTCTCCTCGCGATGAATCGCCTCAGTGCCATTACTGCAGAGTCGGTGGTCAGCGTAGCGGCGAGTTCTAGATGAACCGCCCTTGTCGTGAGGCACGTGAAGAGGGCCACGTAGCGTTTGTGCGTGGCTCGTCCAACGGTGACTTGTAGCGGCCCAAAGTAATCGACCCCTGTGTAGGAGAAGGGTCGCTGATGATGGGCAAGCCTGCAGGGTGGATGGTTCCCTGTAGGCGGTGCTGACGGCGCTGCTCTTCGTATGCGACAGTGAAGGCACTCCTTGATTATCTTCTTCGCAGTTGGCCGAAGTTGCAGGATGTGGAATCTCTGGCGACACTGGTTAACGGTGGCTTCCACACCCTGGTGATGACCGGTGATATGGACGTGCGCGATGTAGAGACGCGTAGTGTGGTGACGTCCGTCTAGGATCGGCGGTCTTCGATCTACTTCGGGTATTCCTTCTGCGGCATCGATTCGGGACTTAAGGGTGATCAGGCCGTCGTTCAGTTCAATCGCCAATTTGTTCAGTCGGCTTTGGCGGCTGACCTGATGACCTCTTCTCAAGTTTTCTTTGTCTTCGTCGAAGGCTTCTTCTTGGCTCGCCTTAATGAGAATCTTCTCGGCTTCAATGATGAGCTCGGCGGGGATCTTCAAATACTTGTCTTCATCATGAACCTTCTCAACCAATTTCTTCGTTCTTCTGTCGACGTGCTGAGTACCCCAGGATGGATCTTTCTTCTTATTCGGTTTGGTTCTTGAGAAGAATGTTCTGTGTTTCTTTGTCTTTAGTCGGGTGACGAACTGCAGGACCCTGGCTGTCGTGCGGACCAAGCGTTCCCATCTTGAGAACTTGGTTACGTCCGGCACGACCTGTGATGCGGCCGAGGTTCTCTCTCTGAGGTTCAGCGTTCGCTCCTCCCCTGTAGTCTCTGGAACAGTCTTCTTTTCTTCTGGCCATGTCGTCCGGTCTTCTCTCAGGAAGCTGGGGCCGGTGAACCACCTGTGGGTCTCATCGAAGTCTTTAGGCACGTCGCGTGTGGCGTCGTCAGCTACATTGAGTTTCGTGGGAACCCAACGCCATTCCTCTGTCTTGGTGTTTTCTTCCAGCTCGGCGATTCGGTGGGCGACGAAGGGCTTGAACGACCGGGCTCCGGTTCTCAGCCAGGTCAGGACCGTCTTGCTGTCGGTCCAAAACGTTCGGGACACTGGCTTCCGATCGTGTTCCTCGATGACGGTTTGCGCCATCCTGCTGCCCATCACCGCTGCTTGTAGCTCCAGCCTCGGGATCGATGTGACCTTCAGAGGAGCCACTCTCGCCTTAGCCAAGACGAGCGGTGTGTGGATGTTCCCGTCTTCATCTTCAATGCGCCAGTAGACTGCAGCCGCGTAGGCAGCTTCGCTGGCGTCGACGAACACGTGGAGTTCGATGTTCTTGCTATGGCTGTAGTTCGGGTAGCACCGGGGTATGCAGACCTGGTTTAGCCTCTGGAGGTGTGTTGTCCACTGATCCCACTCCAGGGTCAAGTCTTCCTCGAGCTGTTCATCCCATGCCGTGCTTTTTCGCCATATCTCCTGGAGGATCTGCTTCGCCCTGATGGTGACAGGTGAGGCTAGCCCCAGAGGATCAAATAGGGACATGACGATCTTCAGGGCTTCTCTCTTCGTCGGCCTCTTCTGTAGGATGTCCTCAGGCAGACGCGACAGATTCAAGTTGAAGCCCAAGTGGTCGCTCGACGTTTTCCAGGTGAGACCCAAAACTCGTTCGGTTTTACTATCTTCCGCCATGTTCATGTTTTCTTGCTTCTTTCCCGGGTCCAGTTGCTGTAGTACCGCATCAGAGTTCGATGTCCACTTCCTTAGTTCAAAGTGTGCTCGCTGATGGATGTCTCTAACTTTTCTTGCGATCTTGACTGCCTGCTCTTCTGTCTCGAAGCTCTGGATGTAGTCGTCCATGTAGTGGTTGCGTTCGATGGCATCAGCAGCTTCGGGATAGGTCTTAGCGGCTTCTTTCGCGTTACGGTCTTTCACATAGATCGCTGTGGCAGGAGACGACGTGGCTCCGAAGATCAGTGACGTCATTCGGTATTCAGTGGTTAGGCGTCACGATCTGTTCTCCACAAGTAGCGGAGCGCGTCTCTATCTTCCGGATCGGATTCTCACTTGCAGGAACATTTCGGTGATGTCCGCTGATACTGCGACTCGGTGTTGCCTCATCCTCAGTAGCACTCCAGGGAGTGATTGGAGCAGATCTGGACCGGTGAGTAGGGTATCGTTCAGTGATACACCCTTCGTGGTGGCTGCTGCGTCGTGCACCATCCTGACCTTGTCCGGCTTCATAGGATTGATCACCGGGAAACAAGGCAGGTACCATGTTCTGTTTTCATTCTTCTGTGCGGGTGCGACTTCAGCGTAGCCCTTTTTGATGAGCGCTTCCATTTGTTCGTGGACCTTGGCCTTCAATGTAGGGTTCTTCTCAATTTTCTTCTCGGTGGCACAAAGTCTTCTTAGCGCATAGTTCCAATTGTCAGGCAGCTTGATATCCGCTGACTTCCATAGCAGCCCGGTCTGGAAGCGGCCGTCTTCGAGACGTATGGTCTCCGCATCCAGTATCTTCAAGGCCTGGATTTCAGGATCGTTCTGTGGTTTCTTAGGCGCGACTCCAAAGGACTCTAGAGAGAAGAAGTTCTTCAGTTGTTCGTCGATTCTCTCTAGCTCTTCTGATTCCTTTGTCACGTGGTTCACGAAGTGGACTCTCTGTCCCAGCGTTCGTGCCTGCGCCCCATGTAGGACCCACCCTAGCTTCGTTAGCGATGCAACTGGCTGCTGTCTGTTGCCGACGCGGGTAGACTCTGCCAGAAGAAGTGGCCAGTTGTCTTGCCCGATAAGTATTCCCGGCTTGGCTTGCTCGTAGGTGAGATTCTTCAGGTCTTCAAGGTGACGGCAGCCAGCCAGATCGCGTTCGTTGACGGTCTGCGGGGATAGTCGCAGCCGGTTGATGCTTCTGGCTTGGATGGTGTGGCGCTTTCTCTGGGCTCCCTGGATCGTCAGCTTGAGCCGCCTCGAGGACCCCGTTTCAACTTGCCGTTCACCGATTGCTTCAATGCGTAGTGGTTCCACTGGCCCTCGTAGTCCAGCTCGCTGCGCCAAGTCCTCGTCGATAAGCGTGACGGTAGAGCCGTCGTCGAGAAGTGCATACGTATCGATCTTTCTCTTTGGCCCGACGACGGTCACAGGTAATATCTTCAAATAGGCTTGAGGCTTCCTCGGCGTCCAAGTGGAACTCACTACTTCATTCTTCTTTTCTTCTTTCTTCTCTTCACCACTCTTGGCGTGGTGTAGCAGCTGATGATGTGGATGGGGGCACCCGTCTATATTGCACTTCGTGTTGCGGCAGTTATGTATTCTCGTTTTATACCGCAGGCAGCGAAAGCATAGTCTCTTCTCTTTGGCGAGGTCCCATCTATCATTGACGCTCAGCTTCTTGTATTCTTCACAGTTCCCGATGGCGTGCCCTGTCTTCTCACAACATAGGCAGCTGTGTATCTTCTGTTCGGGTTCCGTTGTGTTCGTGTTGTAAGCCAGTTGTGGCTTCCTTGCTGACGCGGCGTTGTCCGGTTGTTCAGGCTGTGCATAGGGGCCGCATCGTTCGGCCTCCCGGTTCAGAAAGCGCGACAGCTTGACGAGGTCCGGTTCTTCTTTATCTTGTTCAGCCGCGTAGTCGAACCACCGATATCGCATGGTAGAGGTCAGCTTCTCTATTGTGTTCTTCGTGATCTCTGGGTTGTACAGGTAGTGCTTCATCTTGATGGAACCCAGCGCTGCGACGATGTTCGAGACCCGGCTGGCAAAAATGCACAAGTCCCGTGCCGTGTCTTGAGGCTTCGTTAGTGCTCGCAGTCGCTCCAGTTCGGACATAGCGATGGCATCTGGACGACCAAACCTTGCTTCTAAGGTTTTCATGACGTCTTCTGGGTTGCCGTTGTACAGTAAGAGGCTCTCTACTGCTTCCCTCGCACGTCCTTTGAGGCTTCGGCGCAGGCGGGCGAGGTTCTCCAATGATGTCAACCCGCTCTTCGATTCTTCATATGCAGCTTTGAAGATCAGCCATTCATGATGGGATCCAGCGAATATCGGCAGTTCAATGTTCATCTTCGGTTGACTCGCCCTCGCAGCCATAGTAATGGCAGCGGCAAGTTGGGCGATCTCACTTCTCGTTGTTTCGTTTCCTCCCGCCGGTGGGTCGCCGGCGTATGCCGACTCGTTCACTCCCGCCGGTGAGATGCCGATATGTGCTGTCTCCTTTTCTCCCGCCGTGAGACACGTCGCGACCTGCGGGGCAGGTGCCTGCGTCGGTATCGGCGGTAGCGGCAGTGGCTTTGGGATGTGCGGTTGCCCGGTGATAGCCAGCATTTGTATGCGGCTATCGTCGACCCAGGTGCCGGTGCGCTCGTTGTTGTTGTTGCCGGAGTCTTCAATCACGGTGTCAAGTTCATCTTCATCGGTGTCCGTTTCTGCCTCGATGGCCGCTACTTTGTTGGCGGCGAGCTGCAGTTGAATGCGCAGGAGCTCTTCTTGGGCCTTCAGTAGTCTCTTGTTTTTTCTTGATCTTGCTGAAGGCGTCTGCGCACGTGCCGCGGGCGGTTGCACCTGAGTGGGTGCCGCCGGCGGCGGTGCTGTTTGCTGTTCTCTTGTTTCTTCGAGGTGTTCTGGCTCAGTTGCCAGCGGACTGGACGCTTGACTCGTGGCCGACGTATCTGGCATAGTGGTACCAGTATACTCGGTCCCCGACGGTGTTTCTGTCTCTGACGTAGGCGTTCTCTCTTGCGTACGAGAACGAGTGACGGGCATCTTGACAATCTTCAGTCTTCAAACGTAGATCCGGCTCGAAGGACCAGCAATGTGCCGGATAACGCGGCACGGAGCTGGATTTGGTGCGAAGTCAGACGGTCGGTCGCCCGTTTGTGTCTTGATGTTGGACGCGTAAATGAGAAACTCCTATGTCAGGTTTCAGAGTAACAGCCAACCCAATGTTCTAATGTGGACTGTATTGTGTGCGGTGAGGTGGCCGTTAATTGTTCCAAGTGTTTTCTTCAATGTTCTTTCTTCAGTGTTCTTTCTTGAACGTTCTTTCTTGAATGTTCTTTCTTGAATGTTCTTTCTTGTGTGCTCTTCCTATGTTGCTCAGGAGAGATGTTTCTTCTAGCCGCTGCTGGATCGAACTCCAATGTGTTCTTCCTAGAATGTTCTTTCTTCTGTGTTCTAGGGCTCTTCCTGTTCCTTAGGAGAGATGGTTCTTCTAGCTGCGGCTGGTGGGGCTCGTGGACTCGTCGAACTCATTTTCTACGTGTTTCTGCTCGTCTTTTATACAATTTTGTGTCCAAATGTGCGAGCAGGAAGTCAGTGGGAGTGAGAGGTGAAATGGCACGCGCATGATATTCGCGGTCAAAAAGCATTACCGTAAGGAAAGCCGCGTGCCATCTCATGATCAGAAAGAGAGGGGAGATGGCCGCGCGTGATATTCGCGGTCAAAAGGCGTTACCGTAAGGAAAGCCGCGTGCCATCTCATGATTAGAAAGAGAAGGGAGATGGCCGCGCGTGATATTCGCGGTCAAAAGGCGTTACCGTAAGGAAAGCCGCGTGCCATCTCATGATTAGAAAGGGAGGGAAATAGAGCGGGCTTATATTTCGATTTGAAAAGGCAATACCGTAAAGAGAGCCGCGTCCTATTTCCCTAGGATTCTTCTAGTCCTCGCTAGCCTATACGAGGGTGTGTGCCTACTAAATGTGTTTCCTATACCCCCGGCTGTTACTTTATTTATTAACATACAAATATTCACAATAAGTTTTAAACAAAACTAACAAATAAACGATTTTACAAATTATAGATCTAACAACAAATGTATACTATTTAACATTTAGACGCCGTCCTGTACAACTACCATCACTTGCCTTTTGCAAAAGTCCCCCATGACATCTCTTGAGTTACTAAAGCTATCAAGAAGACGCAAGATTATTATTAACATTAAAAGTTCTGCTTCAAAATATGCAATGGACGAAAATCATCTCTGAGAAGTTACCTTGAGCAACTGAGTTAAGTGTTGTAGACAGCAAGAAATCATTCTGAATTGTCATCATGATGTTTTCATTTTCAGGTTAAAGTTTAACTGATTAAAAACAGGGTGCACCATATTTATGGAGGTGTAAATTAATAAATCATTAACCGCACGTGAGAGGAGGGCCGTTGAGGTTTTTTCACGCGGAATGAAGTGATAACCACTAATGACGCCCTCCAGCCGACTCATCCGCTCCATCACCCGGGTCGAATTTAATTTTAAGTAGGTGTCCCTTTAATGTAGGCAGCCTATTTTAATTAAAAGGCCATTTCAAGTGCTTCTTGTTTCCCGTGTTCCTTGAAGTACCTATTCGCAAGGAAATAAATGATCGCTTTGAATCGCTGTCTACTACACTTGGTTACTCTGGCTTGCTCTACATTACTTGCCTTACAACACTCTTTGCAGGTCATAAAAATGAGGTAAGAAGCAATTATGCAAGTATGAAATTATAAGTATATATGATCTATAAAAAAATACATTGTTGCTTTTTAACCTGACTACGGCGAAGAAAAAAGGAGGGTTATGTATTTTTTACCTGTAGGTATGTATGTATTTATGAATGTGGGTATTGATGTTCATCTGTTCCCTGTGAGGTGTCGTTGGAAGCCTCTTGACTGTCCGTTTAAAAGCTATATGAAGTTAAGTTACGTCAAATTACCTACAGCCTCCTCTAGGAGACTTAAAGTAAAACACAAAAATAAATATTAATGGTGTTGTGTGGGGGGGTATCAAATGAAAGAACTCTTTTAGTAGGTACTTTTCAAATCTGTAAATTTGCTGTTTCTCACAGCTTTGCTTGCTATTACCTGATAGTTGCAAGAATTTATAAACCCAATTTTAAACTAGTTAAGTGTCCACTGGTTATCGGCTACGTGACGTTACGTTAAATAGGCTACGAGGCCCTCTATTGGACTTAAAAAAAGTGGTGTCATGTGGGATATATAACAAAAGAACTCTGTTAGCACATTTCAAATATATAAACATTATTTACCGTTGCTCACGGCTTTGCTTGCAATCACCTAATAATTGCAAGATTTTTTAAAATCGTGCGTATGTCTTAAAAACCAATAAAAACGTAGGTTGGGATTGGGAGTACCTCCATGCGGTACCTCAAGGCGGTAACAGTAACACTTACTGGCTCAAACTTCCAATAATAATATATGTGATGCCTTCGGTCTTCTAAAACTATTTATGGAAGTTTTACTATCTACGTAGATACAATATACTACAAAAAAACCTTAACTTCTAAATAAGGTCTGCTCTGCGTAATGATTATACCTAACAAAATTTACATAGCTCCAAAATAAGTGAAATAAAATGAAAGTTTAAAAAACTAAAACCCGACTACTAAAAAACGTTCTAAAAAGTACGAAACAAGAAAATATAGTCTCCGCTGTGAATATTATGTAAAAACTATTAAACATTTACTGCAAGTAATTGTACAACTCACTTACACGAATTATATATTAACGTATTTTTATATGTCATACTGATAGAGATATTTTTCAAGGCTAGCCATGGTTGTATGCCACCTATAGCAAAACAGATTCATATTGAAATAAAATCAAAGTGACATTATGATCACGGCTATCCTTTAAACATATCAGTATGACGTTTAAAAATACGTACGTTAAAATATAATACCTACGTGTAAGTAAATTGTATAATTACTAGTCGGTATTTTTTTATTTTTTGCATAATAATTTAAGCGGAGACTATTTCCTTGTTGAAGGGATAGATAGAGAGATAACTTCCTTGATTTCACAAAACAGGAAATAAACAAGCACAAGTAAAATTTCAGCGATTTTATAGCAGAGTGTCGATCTTTTCCAAACAACCTTTGGGTAGACAATATAAAGGATCGTTATCATCATTCTTTAACTAACTATTATTATTTTATAAACTTATTATAGACACTTACTTAGTTTATTCGTGGTAGGCGATTTTCAGAACTATTTATGGTCTAATTGAGGCGAAGATGTATTTTGCGTACATAATTATTACCTAAAGAAATATATATTTATTACTCTGTTAAACATTTGACATTGAAGTCAAAGTTCCCATTGACCTATATCAACGAACCAAACAAAGCTCGTAGGTGTACGAGAAACAGCAAGGACGTTACACAAACTTGCAAAATGTGGCTTGGACATGAACGCGCGTGACGGTCCATTCTAAGCGCGCGTTTACCATTTAAATTAACTGACCGCCACCGCTCATTTTTTTGGAAAACAAATATTGCCGGCATTGTTTACACTCATGATCTGTTTACAGCCACGACACACGTCGCTCGTGTAACCCAGGTTTACCTTTTCTCATTTTCTCGTTCCGTGCTACGAGATTTGCTACGAGTGGATTCGTAACGCTACATAAAATACAAGATATGGCATGTTTTTATTTATTTATTTAGCTTTACTGTATTGTTAGTAAATAAACTACAATAATTCCACACAGCACATAGATTATGCGGGTAGGTAACTAGCACTATTAATAAAAGGTGTTAAGTATTGCATCGACGCTATATCTACTCGTATGCAGTTTCGCTACAAAATGCGATTTGTTATACGAGTCTTAAATTATTTCACAGCATCAGCTACATAGTTACCTGTAAAACCATCAAGTGACGCTAGAAATACACTGTGGCAAGATTGATGTTTCATGTATTTATAGATTGAGAAGAATTTCTTAATGAAGTTTAAAAAAAATAAAGTATTTTATAAGATTTATCAAAGATACAGTATTATTACTTAAGTTAAACATTATTTGATGCAGCAGAAAATTGAAATTGTTTACGCGAATTGTCAAAAATTTTGCTTCAGTCTTCGACCGCAGGTATTGTGTACCCACCTTATATTTGTGGTCATACTCCGGTTTTAGAGCCAAAGCAAACTTCAAGACATCCATCATTACCATTTGAGCAGATATTTACGACGCGTCGGCAGCAGCGGTCCCGACCTCCCGACATTTAGCTGCCTGGGAGCGGCGGTCAGCGCGGCATCATCATACAAATGGCGCATTAGCACTGCCCGCACCTTATCTACCTCTCAACTATATTTGTTCTGCGCCGGATTACCAGAGATTTACCACGGTCGCCGACCGTTAACATGCGATTAGCCGTCCTCTGCAAAGAAATGTTAAATTTAATGGCGACTCGTGACCCGTTTGCATTTTAAACCACGTGCTAACGCTGGGTTGGATTTAAAAGTAACTTTTTCTGTTATTTGACTCTTTCTTAGGATTATAGTTTATGCACATCATGGCACGCTAAAGAGATATTTACTAAAATGCTAATGCTAAACAGTATCTGAAAGAAATCATAAATAATTAAAATAGGTAGGTACATGTTTTTGAATCTCATAATCTTACTTAGATAATCAACTTAAACTTAAACTTAACAAAACAAAAATGCTCTGATAGTTTCTTGGGATGGTCTAAGTGATGGCACCGACTCCAAAACTAAATTGTTCGCCTAAAATGGATTCTTTTCCTTTAAAGGGTCAAGAGTTTATTTAAGACTTTAAGTGCATTTAAAAAGAAATATATTTATTCATTTTTTGTAATTACGGGAGGGGGAGGGAGCTTGTACCTTATAACTCTGTCTGTAAAGAAGCTAAGAATTACTTATCATAAGTTCTGTCATTATAATCACTGAGTTTCTAAGCGTGGATACACCCTAAGAGGAGGATTTATTGATATTTAAAAAACCGGCCAAGTGCGAGTCGGACTCGCGCACTGAGGGTTCCGTGCCAACTTTAACTGAATTAGGCAATCCAGTTACTTCCACTTACTAAAATACCACAATATTTTGTTGACAGCAAACATAACTTTGTTTTTCATAGTGTTTGTATGAAGTACAAAGTTATGTTTGCGGTTGTTGAAAATGTGCTATATCTCTAAAACTACTCGTTCGATCCCATCCGAGCCAATTTTCGTTGAAAGTATTTGTAAAGATCTACATTACATATTTTTTTCAAAATTTACACTCGCTTAGTTCAGAAGTTAGATGAAGGGTGACGCCCATTTTACCACTTTGCAGGCGTCTAGCTAACAAAACGGAAGACTTTAAAAGAAAATGGTTTTAGAAACCTTTATGTCATTTTAGAAGACCTAGCCATAGACACCCCACATATATGGGAGCCCCCCTTAAATATCATTATTTTTTATTCCTTATACCTATGAGATTCGGTAAGCGGTTAACAGGATACATCTTGCTACCAAATTTTAACAGTGTGATGCTTATAGTTACAGAATAAAATGGCTGTGACATACGGACGGACAGTCAGACAGACAGACAGACAGACTTGACGAAACTATAAGGGTTCCGTTTTTTGCCATTCGGCTACGGAACCCTAAAAATGGAAGCAATTCTCCATAGGCCTACTTTTTTTTAATGAATTACTAACAAGTAAGTAACGAGAGTGACAGATCCCGGCGTAAGTCCTAGTTGCGTGCGATTACGTCCGGGGTCAAGTATCAAGGCCCTCATTTTAATTTTGTTTAGCCCTAAGGTAAAAATGGTAAAGATTTCCATTCGGCGTCAATTCCACCTTTGGTTGTGTAATGAAGGTACACACGTATTTAATTTATCATCATGCAGTTACGGCGACAAAAAAGTCAGAAGTGTTTATTTTATGTTAAAAATGGCAACCTTTTTAGATCGTCATTCTATCATTCTTCACATAAGTTCTATACAAGTTAACCAATCATATTGTATTTATAAGTAGATGACGCCTCGCGAACTAAAAGAGTACATACACAAATATGGCACCGTCTGATTAATGGATGTCAATGGATTGACATCTATCACATCAGACATCAGTTTCGAAACAGAGTCTAAATAGAGTAGATTTCTTAATATATTTTTAAAAGTATGTAGGTACATTACAATAGACTCATTGGCCTAATTTTAAAATTGAGTTCACACTTTAGCTCAATAGTATATTTAAAAAAAAACACATTTTATTTTCAAACTATTTAACATTTGAAATATTGAATATTTATCTAATAAATGCAATTTGAATGTATCACGTGAATGCTTGAAATATCATGGCGCCAATATCAGAGTCACGTTAACTGCTAGGCATTTACGATCATGTGACCACATTTATATTTTTTACAAATTAAATTAATAAAAATATTTACAGTCCTTATTTAAATAAATAAAGAAATATTTATTAATACACCATAGTCATGTGGCATCATGTAAACAGGATGATTCCTTCAAATAACATGCTAATAGTTAACGTACATATTTTTTTCTACAATCGTGAGGATCATCCCTCACTGATGTGTTTATCAACAGGCTTAATGTGTTATACTTTTGTCAACGCGAGCGCCGGTGACCTTTTGATCCGTTAGCGTCTACGCTGTTACTTTAAAGAAATTGAAGGTGTACTTTATAGTTATATAACAAAAACACATATTAACATACATTTCCATAGATATATGTGTTAGGGTCTCGCGGGCGGGATTCGCACCCGCGACTGCTTATTTTTGTAGTCCGGAACGTAAACCGCCACACTATGACGGTCGTTTAATTATTATTTAAAAAATATAGTACTAAAGTACTTCATGTATGGCACTGTCTTAGAATAACGACCATGTTTCTCCGTGGGTTGGCTAAGAAACAAAACTCACTATTTTTATTGAAAATACTTCAATCATAAATGATAGGCATCATTACATACAATTTACTTAACGAAAATATGATATTTAGAGTGTTTTATTTTAATTAGTTAGTATTGTTTCTGCAGTTTTAAGGCGCACTGAGACATTGAGACACTGACGCCATCAAAAACAGACTAAGTCAAAGTTAAGACCTCACGTTGACGTGAGGTGGTGTTTGCTTGACTATCTTTTAGCCTCTCACCGGTGATCTATTTCTTAATACAATATCATTGAAGTTAACGGACGGACGTCATCTTTTTCATGCAATCGAACGAGAAGAAAATAACTGGTAGACTTCCCGGACATCATGGAATAACAGGGGGGCACTAGCTATCTTCTCTTGCCTTTATTTTTTTAAGGCCCTTCGGTCTTTTTAATGTTGTTTTTTTTTCATGGATAATATTCTTAATTCGGCCATCTAGTTTTTTTTTTAAAGGAGATGTCCCATCCCAGGCCTGTACCATGTACGTAGTACCAAAAAATCGGTAAAAAATTGCTATTTCCATTAAAAATACAATAAAAATGTTTTAGTCCGTAGTTTAGTGGCTTAAAAATAAAATCAAACACCTTATTCCTTTGTAAAGATGGCAACTGTATTTTTCATTACTGGGACTTACATACCAGTAAAAAAAAACTGTCAATGTCAACTGTCATGATCAGTGCTGCCCTAGGTATTGATTTTCGTTCGTTCAGTTTGTTCGTTGCGTTTAAAGTGTTTTGAGTTCTTGCTTCTTTATAACAACCTCGCTTTCTTTTGGATTTGATAACTTTTTCTCCGTGACTTACTTGGCATTAATTGGACTGACCTACCTTTTTTTTTTTTTTTTTTTTTTTTTAAGGTGGAAAAAATGCATTGAGTTGCATACCCCCCGCTTGGCCAGACGGAGGGTTATGTGAGGCTCTCCTCTCCGGAAGGGAGAGGCCTACCCACTAAAATAACCACCAGTTCCCTCTCGCTGTGTGTGGTGAACCTGGTGTAGCCAGGCCTTTCCCAAACGTTCACCGGACTGACCTACCTGCCCTATCTGTTGACCCGGCTTTTGTTGTAATGTATCACAGCTTACTTGTGGCACTGCTGATTTGGTAGTGGAGTTGAATATTGTTCTCGCTGGCCTGCTTCGAGATCGGAAAGGTGTTAAGTAGGTAAAATATCATAGTATAGCAGCTGATCTAGAGCTGCATGACTAATTATTTGTCCATTGTTCTGATAAAAAAAAATACTTCATTGGCTTCATACATTTTTGGGACATCTCCTTTACTTGCAAAGTTCCTGAATATAATTTTCTTTAATTTGATCTGTAACTTTACATGTTTGTAAAAAATAATTAATAAAGTCTTAGAACTTCATGAAAAAAACTTATCTAGACTATGTTTATGCTAAAGGTATGCCACATATCATGAAAACACTCAAGCAACTCAGCCAATTTTCACATAAAGTAACCCAGGACACAAAATGCTGCATACCTAATTCGCACCAAAACCACCATTGTTAGATCTAAGTATTTGATATTTGAATGTGTTCATTAAACTCCTATATTTTTATTACATAATCATTCATACTAAATATTTATAACCAATCGTAAAATAGGCAGGAAAAAGCAAATACGCACTATAAGCAATTTTAATTTGGCACACGATGTACCCAACACCCTGTATTTTAATTGATGGTTAGAGTTCAGCCCGTGCGCTGATTCCTTACTTCAACTTATTGCTCTAGGTTATTATTTCGTATACTTATTACCTGTGTACATTACAATTATTTAGAGAAATTCATTCAGAAAAACCACTAGGCATCAAAGGTAAGGTTTGGTCATAAAATTATTATCCCTTTGGAATAGAACGACAAAAGCGAGATGTCACTAGCAGCAAACTGTGTGATAAAAAGAGATGGGTAGCAGAACTATTTTCGGCAGATTTCAAACAGTTGACCGCCCCGCAGAAGCTCGCTGAAAATTACGTGCATTTGATTTTTTATATTTAAAAGTGAAATTGTGTATATTTTGGAGAAATAATGCGTCTGAAATATGGTGACTTGATCGGTGATTGATTGTTATGCATTACAGCGGCATAACCCCAACAAATAATCATTTAACAGGTAGATTAGTCCAAATCGAAGCCTCTTAATATACGACTTATATTTACTTATGCGCTTTAAATTTAAAGTACGTAGTTTGATTATTCTATTCTACAAACGTTAATTTACGTAAAAAATAAAGACAAACACAGGGAATATATATCGACGAATATTTTGTATAATGAAATAATATTTAGTTTTACACTAGAGCTGCATGTTCAATATTTTGTGTAGACTGTTTATCATGCAGTAAACTACTATATTTAACTTAGGAACATAGTTATAAATCACCTGATAGAAAAGTTATCTCATTTAAAGCTACAAATGTTACTTACTTATGATAGTTATTGACAATCGGTTTCGTTTGACAGCTTTTACTTGTCCTTCTATTCCGATTGGAATATTAATTTTATGGGTTTGGTTCTCGTACACGGTGTAGGCATGTTCCTTACAAACAAAACACAACATGTCTGACTGATGACTTAACAAATTAGAAAAAAAAACATCTACTGTTGATTAAGCATAGAAACATATCTATCTATTTGATTGTTTTTTCGCAAATTTGAACGAAAATGTACGAATTAGCAAAGCTTTGAGGGTATGAAACAGGAAGCTACGAGAAAGAGAAAAATGTTTGCTTTGTTTATCATCTCCCAGGCCCAGTTTCACCAATAACAATGAGTTGTGCGCAATGCACGCTGTCGAAACAAATGTCGCGATAGTGGGCGCTATAAATCAGCGCTGTCGATGCCGCCGCCCCACTGCAGCCGCTTGATTTGTCGTCCGCGGCCGGCCCACGCGAATGTTAACTCTAGTGATGCTAGTTAGATATACGCAAATAACTGCTATCGATATACACCCTTATTATCGATAGTAATTGTCGTACCATCAAATAAACCCATAAAGTTATATTTTGGTGGAAAATACTTGATACGGATTTCAAATCACCTTGCCGTGAACGAATGAATATACTCGATGACGCTAGAATTGCAGTTTTATTTGTAGAGTTCTATTCTATCTTCATATTGACTCTACGCCGGGGAAATTACTCAGTAATCATTTTCACGTATTTTTGTTCGTACAAAGTATGAACGGTCTATCATAGCACGTAGCACGTGGGCACTTCGCTCGTAACAGGTCGTTGCATATAGCCCGCGGATCGCTGGTATAAAAACCACTGGTTCTTAAAAAATAATTAATATCCATTAATTTAAAGTTCACTCACAAAGACAGACGGCCAGCACTAGCCCATTGATAAGCAACAATAAAAGCGTTCTGCGAAGTCGTCCCCGCCCGGTCAAGAATATCTTAACTATTATTGTGGCCGCTTACATAATCACATCTCATTTCAACGCAGAAATAGAATAGTACGCAGCTTATTCATTTATATTTTTATTATTTGTTATGTCTTTCTATATTCGTTATTAAAAACGGGTTAAGTTCGAGTCGCGCTCGCGCACTGAGTGTTCCTTGCCAATTTTACCTAAATTAGGGTTTAACTTACTTCCACTTAGACAAAATACAACAAATTTTGTTGACAGCGAAATATCTTTGTTTTTCATAGTATTTATATTGTAACAACGCATACCGTTAATCCATTACTTGAGGCGTTATTTTACTGTTATTTAAGTGTCCGACTCCCTTCTGAGGTGTTTTACAGTATGAAGTACAAAGTTATATTTGTGGTTGTTGAAAACTTCTGGTTCGATCTCGTTTAAACCAATTTTCGCTGAAAGTATGAGTTAAGATCTAGTGTATTTTATCCAAAATTTTCACTAGCTTATTTAAAAAATAACAGGCCCCTACTCTACCATTTTACCACTTTGATAGCTTCTACCTCTTAAACGATAGACTTTTAGAAAAAATATTTATAGGAAACTCGATGTCATTTTAAAAGACCTATTCATAGATAGACACTATTTTAGACATTTTTTTTGTTTTAGTTTCATGTATGACAGCAGAGGCACTTAGACAGACTGGTCAAAACTATAAGGGTTCCGTTTTTTGCCATTTGGCTACGGAGCCCTAAAATGGTGCGTAGACACAAAATGAGCTGGCAGCGTTCGATTGCGAGACGCTACGTATTAAAATCACCAATAAATATGGTTTCACTGCCATAATGTACCAAAAGGTACTACTTTTCTTTCAATTTGCAAAAAAAAACCAGTAACAAATAGTAATAAAAAATGAACTTAAAAACTTAAAATTGCAATAACTAAAAAAAACTGTATCAACTTTTAACCTTTAAATGAAGAAGTAGGCTAATAGTCACTCGAACGTAAAATCGTACAATGACCCTTTACACCTGAGTGTAAACTGTGACCTAATTACGGATTAATGCGCTAAGCGGAAACCTCACTAAGCAGGTTTAAATGGCAAGCGGAGGGAACGCCGCGCCTCCACGCGCGTAAACGGGTAACAACAACTTAGTACTAACACAACGATGTTTATTTACTTTCTTCATTCTCCTCGATTACGCAACTTTGGCGACTAAGTAGATTTATAGTTTCCGCCCCGTTCATTACCAGTATTGAGGCGCTGCGGGACGCGTGGCATAAATCTGAATGAAGTTAGCGAATCGCCGCCCCCTAAAACTTTTCTTGGCTTTTACGCAACTTAAGAAAGTTAACGGAAGAATGATACGCTAGAACCAACTGATAATGCTAAACTTGTTCGATAAGCGCTTTGATAACTCAATTGGAACCCTTGTCCATCTGAGTATTACAAATAATACAGAACCGAGCAAATTTATTTCCATAACATAATTTTATTTACCCTAAGCGAAACCAATAATGTACGTTGGTCAATATCCACTAAATCCACCCTAAACAAAAGAAATATAGCGGAAGCCATAACCGCTCGTATAGCCAATCCTTTCAATGCGACTTCCTAAATATTCTGCTTTTCCTCCCGGTTGGCATTTTTTCGTGTAGTTAAGAAAAACAAGGACGCTATAATTCTTGTGCCGGTTGATCAGATAGCGTCGTAATGGCAGTAATGGATCCTGGTCAGCGGCCCGCATGCAAATAAATCTGCGGCCCGATGCAATGATGTGTGGAAAATGGGGCTCACCCCTTGCCCTGACTGCCCGCGCCCCCGCGAGCGCGACCTTGTGCAATAAAACATACCGGACTCTGTTTTCACATGCATATTTGTGCATTTTAAGCATTAGAGCTTAAGTTACATATCTTAAAAGTGGCTTAAAACATTGACCTCATCCCGTGGCACGTAATTGTCGTATTTGAAACCTACTTAAAAATACATTACGACCACCGTTACAGTAATAAAAGTAACGCAAGTTGCAAATGGTGTAAAAATTTCATAAAATTATTTTGGGTCAAGGCTGAAATAGCATTATGCGATTCGATCGGGGGATAGCAACAATGGGATCGGGAGGGCACGCACTATTAGTTCAGCTCGGACAAAAAGCAGCAGGTAAGGTCTGCCGTTGTTTTATCCGGGAAGTGGGTAGCGATAAAAGTCAGAGCAAATGGCAGTCAATAAAATAAATAGCGATGGCAGGGTGTTCTGTAAATAAGTCTGCTGGGCTCGGGGCGACGATCGTCTTTTTTATTGGCGCCCCGATTGCTCTTGAAACAAGGAGTGTGAACGCGGGCCGGGCGACGCATATTGCAGGCAGCGCTGGCTGACTCAGCAGATTATACTTCGAGATTAGAAATGAAATTCCCTGCTGTGTTGCGGCATTGTCTCGGGCGCGATACTTGAGAACGACTCGTAATGCTAAATATGGAATTTCATATTTTCCGTATCTCTACCAACTTTAGCATTATTCTCAGACATATATTCTTTAACACCCTAACCATTTTTTCCGATATTTTATAGCGACCGGTGATATTAACTAACATCGTTACAACCCTCTCAAAAGCACTCAATGTCAACATACAATCTCCAGAAATCGTGTTACGAGAACGATACAGTATTCCGGTCGTATCGCGCGTCTGTGGTGAAGATAGATGTATTAATTTGTAAGAATTTGTCGCCGGACCCTCCCCCGGTGCATTCCAATCACGCACTACAACCGCCGTAATTGCACCTAATAATTTCCTTAAATAGCCGAATTGAGATAGACGTTTAGAAGAGTGCGTAAATTGTAACGGTGAGGCAACGTGAACTGAATACCTACATGGATGGATTGGTTGTATTATTGTTTTTAAATTTGTAAAAAAAGTTCTTAATTGGAATAATGTGTGACATTCGTTATATTAGACACATTTCTATGTAGGAACATAGTAATTTTGACACATTCAATAAATAGGTGTAGTGTGAGGGAGGTATAAAAAATACTGACATATTTCATAATGCGATCACATCGAAAAGAATAATTAATCATCTTGGGAAGTATTCTATGCTTTGCTATAAAACTTGCAATGATTACAAATCACGATAAAACAAAAAAACGCATAAAATCGTTTTTCATTTGTTTTTTACGAGGTTGCATCGCAACGATTGGCGATTTTATTTGTATTGGCCTCGGTGGCAGTGTATTAGCGGCGCTCCCCGGGGACTCGTCGCCTGGACGCTGGCTCGTCCAATCAGGACAACGCCTCCAGCAAACCCTCGCAACCTGGAAACGGACTAATATTGTTCTTAGAAGGAAGTATGTCGAAATGAACAGTGCTTACCTAGTTTTGTTATTTCATTTGCTACGAGCTTTACATAGTATTAAATTTAGTCACTTCGCTTAAAAGGATTTTATTAATGCAGTTTTCTACAGTAGAATTGGTAGTTTGGTGATCAAATACTTCTAAACAGTCATAATGACGATTAGTTGCATACATTTACCATAAGTTACCATTAATATCTGAACATAATATAATTCATTTTAATCCTGATCAGTTATTGATTGACTATGATCTGCTCAGATATTAATGAATTTGTTATTGTTCAGATATTAACGGCAGCTTGTAGTGAATGGAAGTTAGTGATATTTTGACTGTTCAAAAGTAATGCTTTAGAATGTTTTAACACTCACAGTGTCATATTTTATATTCATTAAGATGAAATAAGAAACCAAAAATTTGCGCACGGGCGGGACTTGAACCAGCAACCTTTTGGCATACCGGGCCAAACGCTATTACCAATTGAGCTACCGTGCTGTCAGTCTGAACCGGCGAAATTTGTGGTTTCTTATGAAAACGTCAATTGTGTGACGCTAAGCGCCATCTAGCCGTCTGTTTATGAAACAGATGGCCCAAGCAGTTATTCTTTACAGAATAAATTCAACTTGGAAATTGATGTCGCTTCGCTATCTAATGCTTTAGAATGTTTTAACACTCACAGTGTCATATTTTATATTCATTAAAATGAAATAAGAAACCAAAAATTTGCGCACGGGCGGGACTTGAACCAGCAACCTTTTGGCATACCGGGCCAAACGCTCTTACCAATTGAGCTACCGTGCTGTCAGTCTGAACCGGCGAAATTTGTGGTTTCTTATGAAAACGTCAATTGCGTGACGCTAAGCGCCATCTAGCCGTCTGTTTATGAAACAGATGGCCCAAGCAGTTATTCTTTACAGAATAAATTCAACTTGGAAATTGATGTCGCTTCGCTATCTAATGCTTTAGAATGTTTTAACACTCACAGTGTCATATTTTATATTCATTAAGATGAAATAAGAAACCAAAAATTTGCGCACGGGCGGGACTTGAACCAGCAACCTTTTGGCATACCGGGCCAAACGCTCTTACCAATTGAGCTACCGTGCTGTCAGTCTGAACCGGCGAAATTTGTGGTTTCTTATCAAAACGTCAATTGCGTGACGCTAAGCTTATTTCATCTTAATGAATATAAAATATGACACTGTGAGTGTTAAAACATTCTAAAGCATTAGATAGCGAAGCGACATCAATTTCCAAGTTGAATTTATTCTGTAAAGAATAACTGCTTGGGCCATCTGTTTCATAAACAGACGGCTAGATGGCGCTTAGCGTCACGCAATTGACGTTTTCATAAGAAACCACAAATTTCGCCGGTTCAGACTGACAGCACGGTAGCTCAATTGGTAAGAGCGTTTGGCCCGGTATGCCAAAAGGTTGCTGGTTCAAGTCCCGCCCGTGCGCAAATTTTTGGTTTCTTATTTCATCTTAATGAATATAAAATATGACACTGTGAGTGTTAAAACATTCTCGCGGCAATCGGACTTTTTTCGTGTGGTAATTCGATTGCGAGTTTGACCGTTTAACCTAAAAAAATCAAGTAAAATATCTACACATAAAAAATCTATCGCACGAACAAAATATAAATAAAAGAAATCGTGAACCTGAGAAATCAAAAACTATTTTTTCTTCAACAAAGAAAATTCGATCGGTGAACTTTTTTCCTATACGAATTGCGCGAGTTGCCCCCCAGTTCTTCGCACTATGTGTCCTGCCCATTGCCACTTGAGATTCTCTGGGCCATGTCCGTTACCTTAGTTCTTCTATATATCTCATCATTTCTGATTCGATCTCGTGTAGAAACAGCAGCAATGTAATTTTATAGTAGTGTATAGTTTTTAATAATTACTTATTATATTAGAAATCACTACGCTGCCCAATATTAGCCTCTCTACATTGCAACCGAGCGAAACCGGGGCGGGTCGCTTGTCAAACATAAATAAAAACTGTCTCTCCAGAATTTTGTTAAAGTAACTTGCAGGGGAACACTATCATTACAATGAAAGTGTTTTTTCTTGCTACCCAATAAAATAAAAGTGAATTCAAATGCAAATGTAACAATTTACGTCAATAAAGCTGATAAGTCGGCCGAGTAGCTCCTACCTGCTACGGCGTAGCGCGTAGCGAGCGTCTCGTAGCGCCGCGCGCTCCTTCATTTACCTAAGCACCTTACCGCTATCTGTTTTGCGCCCGCGCGCCCGCGCTAAGGCTTATGCTAATTGCGACTTGTAATACTCTTATCAAACTCAGTGTACGTCCCCAACACAATTTCTAAAACAATTAGTACCACAAATTCTTCATTGCGCCAAATGGAGTATAACTAAGAAGAAAATAATAGGCACCCAGATACCGTAATAACCGTAAATCTACGGTCGGAGATAAAGTGAGTCGCTGAGAACGCCTACGCCCAATTAGTCACGAAACGAATAGTGAGACGGTGGCGAATGATGAGGTGTATTAGTTGCAGCGTGTCCCTGAGGCGCGTCGCGGGCCGGTCTCAGGGCAGACCGCGTAGTAACGTGGGCGAGGGGACCGGCAATAAGTCACCGCGGCCGCCCGATATCACTGAATCAATGACCGCCCCGCTATGATACATGGGATTAGCCGCCGTTTATAGTTTTAGCTACGGGCAACGAATTAATACTGCGGAAATATCTCGTATAAATTTTTATGACCCCCACCGACCGATGGTTTACCTACAAGATAAATTGGAGACCGCAACCCCAAAAACAATTAAATGCTTCGATGCAATATTTCCTCACCGATAAAGAAAAGGATATTCGGTAATGCTGCTGTTTATCCGACTCGTAGAAAATGTTCAGTATTATTTCATAATGTATTTTCCACAAACTCTCAGTATTTACTCTACGACGCAATAGAAACGCGTGTGAAAAGTTTTTAACCGACTTCAAAAAAGGAGGAGGTTATCAATTCGACTGTATGTTTTTTTTTTGTATGTTTGTTACCTCATATCTCAGTCGTTTGTCGACCGATTCGAAAAATTGTTTCGCCTGTTTAGAGGGTATACCTTCTAGTTGGTCCCATTTTTTTCAATTTGGGAACTGATGATGGGATCTTGGTGTAATCGAGGGAAACCCTCAAATTTTAAAGGCACGTATTGTGTTTCTTTACTTGAATCTTAATGTTGACATGTTGTTACGTCTAATAGTCAACATCTTGTGGGGCTGAGCTGAAGGTGGAACTCCTTAACGCTTAGGAGTTCAGTAATTATAATGAAAGAACTTATAATAGGTAGTTTGTAGCTTCATAAAAAACAGAGTCATAAGGTGGCCTCCATATTCTCCTGTAATCTCTAAAAATGAAGAAATAAAATTAACTTTAAAAAAAGTAAAACCGACTTCAAAACCAAAATGCACTAAATAGTCTTAAATAAACTCTTGACTATTGAAAGGAAAGGAATCCGTTTTAGGCAAACAATTTCTTTTTGGAGTCGGTGCCAGCACTTTGACCATCAAGTATCAACTATCACAGCACCGACTCCAAAAAGAAATTGTTTGCCTAAAATGGGTTCCTTTCCTTTCAATAGTCAAGAGTTTATTTAAGACTTTTTAGTGCATTTTGGTTTTGAAGTCGGTTTTTACTTTTTTTAAAGTTAATTTTTGTCACCCATGATCATGCTAAATAACTTCTGATACAGAAAACCAATCCAATCCTACAATAAAACACGGCTCGAAGATTTATTTCTTTGAAATTTCAGCAATGATTACCTACAGTGGACACCTGTCACTGGCATTGTCCTGTCAGTGTTCCACAGTTAAGGGTCTGTCAGGCTGTAGGTACCCGCTTGTTATCGCGAACGTGCCGCGGCGCCGGCAAACACGCGTAGATAACAATCTATTGGATTGCCAGTATATATCATTTTCCCCGTGTCCCCGTTAACTAGATACGCGATCGGAGACAAACGTAAAGGAAATACGGGCATCTTTTGAATGGCTAGATGTTTGCTCGCAGCGGGGCGCTGATTACGGTAAATATTCGCGTTTAGGCTGCTAATACAAATAGACACACAGAAATATTTTTTTCAAACAAAAGGATGCTGTAATCAATTACTAATTTACTTTGATCGTTGCTTTGGGAAATTTATTATTATCATCTCTAAAAATTTCCATATTTTTTATCTCATTTAAAAAACAAATTTATTAGTCAAAGATAGCTGCCAATGGCCATATTGGCCAGCGAATAAATAAGTACCTACCTCCCTTACTACCTAAGACTAAAAATAAGTTCTAACACCACATCTAGGATTATAGATTTAATAAAATTTATGGTGATGAGATAAGCAACCAAAAATTGCGCATGGGCGGGATTCGAACCAGGAACTTTCTGTTCTGGCTAACCGGGCCAAACGCTCTTCCAATTAAATGAATACCTCTTTTGAATACCTACGTCATTACGCGTAACGTCTGCGCTATCCACCCCAACTGTTTTACAGCAGCAGTAGGTCAAGTAGTTTTCATTACAGAATAAGTTCGACTTAGAAATTGATAACGCTTCGCTATCCAATGGTTAAGAATGTACTTAACACTCACAGTGTGATATTTTATATTCATAAAGATGAAATAACAATTGAAAGAGCGTTTGGCCCGGTTAGCCATAATGTTGCTGGGTTGAGTCCCGCCCATGCCCAATTTTTGGTTTCGTATTTCATCTTTATGAATATAAAAAATGACACTGTAAGTGTAAAAAACATTCTAAAACATAGGTTTAATAAATGTGTGATATTCGGTTAGTTAGGTGTGTTTGGCTCGCGGTCATCTGATGGTTTGTGCACACAGCCCGCGCCCTCCGTTGACTCTGTAATGCAATCAGCCGGTAAAGAGTAAAATTTGGAGTGGAAAAATCTTGCGACTGAATTCTACCCACTTCCAAACCAAGGCAATCTAGGTACAACTTATTAACTGGGTCAATTCAAACGAATATGCACAGGTACTATTAAAAAAATTCGACTCTACATAATAAACCATATCCAATTTCCTATTAAACGATTCCAAGTACCCCAGCAAGAAAAATATTAAAATTAACGTAGCTCTTTAAAATAGCGCTTCATTCATGCTTGACATAAATCTGTCTCGCTAAACAAGGCCTGCGCCGCTCGCGCTGATACCCGCTGAAGGGGTTTTATTATTTTTAAAGAGCTCGCTCGTTTGCACGTGAATGGGCCACTTAACCACGGAGACAAGCGCCCGATATACCGTGCATTTCCTTCTTATACTACTACGTATATTTATGAGTGCGATAACAGTTCCGCCACGCTTTTTACATGTTTCCCGGCTCCGATTGTAAAACTCAGACCCTTAACTATAAAGAGGTGATGCTTAATAAAGCCATGATCGCTTTTGTCACAACAGAACTGCCTTCTGAGTCGTTAATGCTTTCATAAAACGGACACGGCGGGTTTACGAGAGGAACGATACGGTGGGACCACTGCTCGTTATCAATACACCCAATACTAGTGGAGTCGGACAGACGAGTGCAGGGATGAGACAGATCGAACGTATCCCGCACGTGACTGGGGTGACGAAACGGCGTCACTGAGGATAGTGCACCGATTCATTTGCAGTAAATAAAAGCTTGCGACAGATGTGACAAAATATCTTTCACTGTCGATGAACTAAGAGTCTGATTGAACTTGATGTAGGCACTGAAATACAAAAGCCTTGTCGCTGGTACATCCATCTCAAAACAATAAGCGGTAAGAGCATGACATGAATATTATAAAATCCTATGATGTGGGATTGAAAGCTCCTTTGAAATAATGTGGGGATCAGACTTACACCCTTCAGTTTAAACGATTCCATTGATTTCCCTTGTCTATGTTATTGAAAATATTATTTTATATTCAGATATCCAGCGGTGTTTCTATATATAATAATATTTAATCTGCGACGATCATATATTAGATGTAACCTGATTTTGTTTTAAAACAGCATAATAAATATAATATTAAAAAAAATACTTACCGCTTTATTTTATGATCATTTAAAACAAAATTAGTCATTATTTGGTTCCAATTTTAATCAAAATTACAGCTTTGCTAAAATAAATGTTATGCGTCTCTCAAATCATAACAGCGGGTATTATGGTTCAATTTGTATTTATCAACCGTTAAAACGCGAAGTCGTTGTGCGTAATCACTAATTTGCTACCCCTCACGGTCGCGGGCGCGGGCGCGGGCGCTGTGTGAACATCCGAAGCGTTTGATTCTTATTCATGGCAGGGGCCGACCCGACCGCATCCTAACGATTTGATAATGTATTCACTTGATAAAGCGGAAGGTGGTACTTCGCGAGCGGCGCATTAAAAAACCAATTACAGCGTGACTAAATCGCGCCGCTGCTCCCGGCTATTTGTCAGACTCCAGAGGGATAAAAAGTATACTCTAAATTTAATTTCACGCAATTTAAAAAATTGGGGGACACTCCGAAATATTATTTTTATTGAGGTCGGTTACGAAGTTTATTAAACGGATGTTAGGCGCGCGAACTTTTCAACTTAGAAGGGGAGTTACTCGTAAGTCAATTTGTTTTAAATAAAAATAACATTCTTAATAATTGGAATTCAGGCTGAATTTTTACTATTGTTTTAAATTATGAAGCAGCACAAATCCTATTAAATTTTTCATAAAGTTTTTAATATAGGAACACTGATGCCACATTTGCTCAAACCAGAAAATATGACAAATTGGTTTAATACATTTAACCGCAAACTCTTAATTCCAAGCTTAAGCACTTAACACACTTGGAGTTGGAAGCACCCTCAGTTGGGCGAACAAAGAATTAAGAGTAGGTACCTATGCGTCCCACGGGAGTCATCCCTGTGCCGCGGCTGTATCAGCAACCGATCCCTGTGTCAGCGCTCACTTAATTATGCCTAATTATGGTGTAATAATCACTGCAGCCTGTAAACTTTTGATTCAATGTACTGAATCATCATTCACTGTAAATAAGTACTTAATGTTTACGTTTCGGTGATAGAAAAAATAACGTTCCTTGGTAACTATCATGCAGGCACTTTCTGCAGTGATTCGGAGTGCTTTTTTATCTCAGCTTGCTTTTATTTCTAAAAGGTAATGCTTTATTTATATCAATCTCATTTATTTACTTACGGTCCCCCGAGTATAATATTTCCAATTCCCGTATGTTTATTTAACCAGCAATGCGGAATAAGACGAGACACGTCATTTAGCGTAAGTATTTAGGTAAATGTTAAAAACTAAAACGAAATTAAATTACAATTTAAGTAATACCTATAATAACGTTATAATTAAGTCCTTAAAAATATAAATTTAAATCTAAAAAATATCATTTAAAGGAGTCCCTTTAGGTAAGGTTCCGAAGATACTGGCAGCGTTCCCCCTTTGAATAGCAAGACTAATTCTTTGTCCGAGGTAGCTGCCAGATCTTCGGTCTCCTGTGATGACTCCTGTGATGTTTTTTTTTTTAATAACCTTTCTAAAAGGTATTTAAAAAAAAAACAATATTTTAACTACAGCAAACTTCTTAACACTGTATCACCTCACTAGTTTCAAAAAGTTTTCTTCAAGATAACCTACCTCGTGTTTAACGTATGTGAGTTACTGCGCCCTAACAATAACGCGAGCCGGAACAAACTGCGCTATAAAATATCACCAGTGAATAAATCAGCAGCGTGATGCGACCCTCCACCTCGCAGCATCAGATTTATGCTCATGGAATATCATATCGCAAATAAAATATTAATAGCCCTATATTTTTATATTGGTACTAATTTTTAAAAACGCTACACTGGACCGTTCAACATTCTGTATTACCGACCTTTTTCATGAAGTGTGAATAAACATGTGTATTTTTAGAGCTCTATAATGTCACATTCAATTCGCAAGAAAAAATAATTATTTAAATAAATCGAACCAGCAATGTATCGCAAACTTAGTCCAAAGTCTTCAGTCATAGACCCGACCCGTCTGGTGTAGAGAAGTGGTCGAGATATCGCCTACTACGCAGAGGGTTGCGGGTTCGATCCCCGCACAATACAAACATTTGTGTGCATGAACATGTCTGTTTATATTGGTCTGGGTGTTTTCTATGTATATTATGTATGTATTTACAAACAATAAGTATATAAGTATTATATCCGTTGTCTGGCACACATAACACAAGCTTTGAGTAGCTTACTTTGGGACTAGATGGCGATGTGTGGGAATGTCCAAAGGATAAAGGATATAGAACTCGACATTGTGCTTTAGGTACTACAGTAAGTAAGCGATTTTGATATACATTGATTAGGGATGTTAACTTTGGATTACTACTATATCTCTGAGTTAAGCATTTTAGAGCACTATTACAAGATCAATTTTTAACTACGGATACTCCGTAGAATCATTGATTAAAATGTTTGCTTCTATTACAGACCACACGCTGTTTAAGTACCTACATTTTGAAATCAATTTAACAAAATAGAACTAACTACCTAACCAAGTTATTTGATTCTGCTTTTTACATTACAATGGAATAGTTAAATAGAATTCATAGCAATATTTCGTACACGTACGTGCGAGGTGTGACGCGTAAACCGGCATCGGTATTCGGCGCAGCGAGCGTGAAACAGCGCGGGGCGCACTGATTGAGCCGCGACAAGTTAAACCATTTGAAACAATTTAATAGAGATCAAAAATTCCCGGCCCCACCACGCCCGCACTAACTTTTGAAGTTTTTCCCTCGCTAAAGGGATTATCGGTGAGCACGAGCTCAGGGGGATATTTTATGGGGTTTCTGGATATTTTTCCCATTTTTCTCAATTGGGTTTTCCTTAATAGATTTTAGGACATAATTGTTTGTAGTGTAACTTTAAACAACCACCAACTTCTTTTAAGAAGTACCTACCTAGGACCCACCAATCTTCTGAGTAAAGAGCCAGCATACGTTTTACGTAGCGGGAGAAATCTTATTTATTTTATTAGCATTCCTCGTAGATAGTGTTTATGTTGTTGCTAAAATTTTATGTGCGTCCCTAAAATGAATACTTGAGAAATAAATGCAGTCTTATCTCGTGTGGAAAATATTAATAATAACAAAGAAAGTCACCTTCAAGAAAAAAGCGATCGAGAGCTTTGCGTTATTATAGTCCCTGATCGAGTTCACGTACCTACTCCACTTCTTTGCCTTCAAGGCTATCAACGTAAATATCTGCAGATTTCATTCTATTTACTGTGACATGGTTGTAACTTGTTGAGGTGTTTGGATTGTAGTCTCTATTGCTTGAAGGTTAAAGTTGAGATTTTGTAGGGTTGTTTTGATGGGACTTTGTCGTAGTGTGATATTGGGCGATATGCGATTGCGTTATGATAGGATCAGGGTTCATCGGAGCGTGGCTTCTCCTTAGCTCGGTGGGACTGCTCGAAGCACGTCTCTGTATGACGCTAATGTCATTTTAAACGCGGCGAACACTTTGTGCCTTCAACAATTTGTGGTTATTGCGATTGAATTCGACAGTGAAAGTGAAAGAGGATGGCATATTTTACCTGAGTATTTCACTTTTATGTATTACTCGAAACTATTCAATAGTCTGATACGTGTATGGGTTTGTCAATAAGTTGTGCACTAGTTGGACTCGGGAAGCACAGTTTTTATGTAAGAAGAAAGTTATTTTTGTTCAACAATATTATTCATCGATGCATGTGTATCGATGTAACGAATAATATTGTATTATATTGTAAGAGCAATGAAAATCTACCTATAATGTTATTTTTGCTGCCAATAAAATATTGTGGTATTTCGGCTAAGTGGAAGTAAGTGGGCCCTTAACTCAGTTAAAGTTGGCACGAAACCCTCAATGTGCGAGTCCGATTGCACTTTTAAAATAGTTAACAATTTATTTATTTAAAATCTTTCGCACAAAATATAAAATTGTACATATGGCGAACTTGATGCCAAAAGCATTCTCTACCAGTCTACCGTAGGTCTGAGCAGATTTATATTTTTATTACAGCTCTAACAAGTTATGCAGCACAGCACCGCACAGCTTAAAACGCCTGGAATGATTACAGAAAACATCTTTAATATAACGTAGCAGTACAATTCAGGTGGTCTTACTACTTGAAGCAATTTCTTCCAAACAACTTTCAGATAAAAAATAGCATAAATAATGAGAGAAATGGCATCTCGATGAAATCTAATGTAATCGGTTAAAATATAAAAAGTGCCTATAAAAAAGTCCTTACCACTTTTTCAAAATAGATAACCATTTTTATTTTATTGCAGCTCTAACAAGTGGTGGAGCACAGTACCCCAAACTCTGTAATGGTGCAGAACGTCTTGCAAGGCTCATCGGATAAGCACAGCCGACCGGAACGCCCCGATCCATCACAACCTAGATTGCCGATGGAAATACAATATAACCGTTCTTTTTAAAAAATATGGGAACAATATGATATGCAAATTGAGTTATGGGATGTCATTCAATCAATGTTTAAAGTCTTTAGGTAGAGTTTTGCAACGTTTAGAAATGTGTTTATGTTGATCAGAGGAACTTTTATTTTCAGGCCATGATGACGAATCGGTTATCGAACTACACTAAAAGACAAGAAACCGATTCCGGTAATACTTAACATCGTCAATAGACCTTTCAGTCATGTGAAGTTTTATAAAATTACAATTTACACAAATACCTATTTAGATAGATAGATAGATAACTCTTTATTGCACACCAGAAAGGTTAATAACAAATTCATTTCGAGAAAATGTACAATTTAGGCGGTCTTATCGCTATAAGCGATCTCTTCCAGACAACCTTTGGGTAAAGAAATAATCAGCTTATAGGAAGGGGTATTATGCGCATAATAAATAAGACAAATTATGTTATTAATAATATATTATATTAAAAATACATATATTTGTATATATTATGTCTATTTATTAAAACCAAACCGACTTAATTTTGTTTTACATTCTTAATGATTCTTTACTTTTTAATTAATTACCTATGTGGGTAAGTAGGTACATAATAAAATATTCAGTTCAACATTAATAATGAAAATTGATAATTGTGCAACCAACACAAAACAATACCGTGAACTGCATTGTCGACAAAGAGCATCGTATAACATTTCGCAACTCAGCGGTTCTTATAACAAATTACATTGTATGTAACGCTACTGTCTCATTCAAAACAAATATTAGCTGTTTCCGAGTATCTTACACGTAGACATAAGTTATGTTTTTTATTTATTATGTAGGTAAGTTAAAAAATATTTACATTTACTGGATGCTAGCCTTATTCCAAAGAGACATTAAATGCTTGGTCAAATACAAGTATGAAACCACTGAAGAGAAATAAATCTATCAGATTAATTTTCTTGAACTACCTCGAACCAATTGAAAACAGATTAAATTCAAAGAAAATCCTTCAAAGTCAGACCGTCTGGCATGTCCGCTTTTGACAAATCTCAATCCTTTTATGCGGTCGCATCAATTCCGCTTCGGGCACGCAAGTTAGAGGCGGGATTATATTTTTACAGGGCAACACAAACACAATCATGACTAATCGGATCTTGGCAAATGGCCGGTCATTTGGGCGAGCGATCGGACTCGCAGAATGTCCGGTGACTATCTAAAGTATTGAGATAATAGGCACGGGGGCTGGGGCGAGGGCGCCCCGGCCGTAAGGAATAATGTAAGTGTCCGAGGCGACATTTGCGCCGAACTGCCGGCGACCTCCGCTCTTACTTATGCGGTTTTTAATATTTTTATTGTAATACCAGTGACCACTCTCGAACAGGGAAATGTGTGGAGTATCTTTTCTTCTTTCGCTCTCTTTTTAATATTTTATAATAGCTCGATAAAAGGTTGCTTGTGGATAGGCAACAGCTTCTGCTTATACATTACTACTCGAAGATAGAATTATTATTTATTTCATTACGCTTAGATGGAATCCTTTCATCGAATGTAACTATCCGAGTTGTCACAGAGAGCCTGATTTTTCCTTGCACATAAATGGTTAGTGTCAAACTTACAAAGCCGATTTTCCAAAATACCACACATTAAAAAATACCATTAAAAAATTTCTGGTTAAATATTTTTTGCCTCTCATGACAAGATTCCCCTTAGGCAGTATTCGTTGAGTGCAGTAGTTGAATGGTTGTAAGGATTTATGAATTTTTTTTTTTCGAAGTCTCCATCCATTTTCTTGTTATGTAGGTTTTAGGTAGTGCTTGTAGAACGTGTAAAAAACAGCTGCGGCGCCCGCGACACCCTCCGTTATGGCCGCGCCGCGCGCCGCGCTGCCGTAAACCACCGCCGTCGCCAGACTTATTGGAACTTGTCTTCAGCCGGACATAAATATTAGTCACGCTTTTAAGATATGAATGGGTACTTCCTACCTGCAGGATAGTGATCTCGAATGGTTTGTTGTGGTTTTTCTCAACGGTGTGTGCAGATCTAACGCTGTAGCTGTAAATCTGTAGTTATTGCAAATCTGTAAATATTGTCTGGGTATGAAAAATCGTTTGCTAAGGTTTGTAAAGAAAGTTCGATAATACATTTTTTATAATTCTTATGAATGGTGTAGAGATGGATTATGTAAGGTATAAATGGTGTGAATTATGACTGAAGTTTTCTCAACAATCATAACATACAGAAGTAATAATAACGTAGAGTATACTCGTGTATATGTTCAAACAACCTTCAACTCAGTTTTACTAAAGTTACTACCATCTTCTCCTTAGAATCCATGAAAAGATCTGTAGAATATTATTAAAAGTCCACGTGCACGACTGGACATAATATATGAGCTGAAATAAAATCTGTCAGTGACCATTTATGGCGCGGGAGTCCTGTTATTAAAATGTAGCGAGGCCGGGTGCGCGGACGGCGACAGAGCGCCGTGTGTGGTGAGAGAGCTACCATAGATTCATAAGGTCAAGATAAAAATGCCTTAAAGTCAATTTCCATAATTTAGAACCGCATTTTTGGAGAATTTTCTCCCCATTACTCGTACGTACTTTAAGACAGACACGTCTTCGCAAGATAGAAATATCGACAGGCAGTAGAGTTACCTATCTTCTGATGTTTTATAAAATCAGCTTCTTCCTACATATAAATACAAATACCTACAACTTTTCTTCTTTTGTAATGTGTTTAATTATTAGGTAAGAAAATAATTAGCACGCAATCATTTTTCATAAAAAGCCACACTGCTTAAGGTAAATACAGAAAAAGTAACTCAGAGTAGTTTATGTGGTCATGATAGAATAGTTATTTGACATTACCCAGGTAACTTCCACTATCGAGCAACAATCAAATCACCACAAGAACTCATAGTAGACCCTTTGATTTATATCCCGGACAGCAGTATTTTATTCGGCCGGCGCCTCAAGAAAACTATAAGTTTCCGTTCGGCAGGCCAGGGGAGTAGCCCAGTAAATATTGTCTCCGCTCGCTGCATCAATACGGACAGATATCTGTATTTATTGCGCTTCTTTCTGAGATAATTTGGTAATGGATTGGCGTCATTACATTCCTGTTTTGCGAGTTGTGAATAACTAAGTTAGCTCTGAATTCACTCTATGAATTAATTTTTATTAGTACATTGTTTTCAACTCGTATTTTATTGCTATTTTCAGTTTATTGTAACCATTTATTTATTAAAATTAACTCTTTACTTATTTAAATCTTACGTATCTTGACGACCCGTCTGGTGTAGTGGTCGAGAAATCGCCTACTACGCAGCGGGTGCGGGTTCGATCCCCGAACAATACAAACATTTGTGTGCATGAACATGTCTGTTTGTATTGGTCTGGGTGTTTTCTATGTATATCATGTATTTACAAAAAAAAAGTATTTAAGTATTATATCCGTTGCCTGGCACCCATAACACAAGCTTTGAGTAGCTTACTTTGGGGCTAGATGGCGATGTGTGGGAATGTCCAAAGGATATTTATCAAAGGATTTATCAAGTATGGTTTTCTTTTAAAAACTATATTAAAGTATCTTGATTTCACAGCCACGTTTCAGAGCATGGCGCAAATTCTCGCGACATTCGATCATTTTTCGTGTGGTAATTCGATTGAGAATTTAACCGCTCTACTTCAAAAATCAAGTAATGTTTTCACACGTAAAAAAACTACCGCACAAAATAACTTGAAATCGTGCGCCAGAGAAATCAAAAACATTTTTTTCTCCTATTAAGAAACTTCCATCGGTAAACTTTTTTCGTATTCAAACTGCATGAGAATCGGCACCTAAGCTTCATCTTGATGAAGTTTTTACACTCGCGTATACTTGCAAAACATACATGCGTATAGTTGATTTTTTTTGTTTTGTAGAAAAATCGGCAGAACTCAAACCCCCAATCCTAAGTTGATCCCTTATAAAATAATAGAGTTAACTTCCGATATACGAGTAACAGAACAGCACGTTGCGTCGGACGGAGGTGACAGCGGGAAACGAAGGCAATTTGTTCGTCACCTCCACAGAACACATTTCTGTGTTCTGTGGTCACCTCCGCAGCCGGTTTCATCGTTACGGTCATACTAACCCGCTTAGAAGGTGCCGTAGTTGACTCCATTGCGGGTTGATCATTTACCTAGAAGTTGCCTGGGCGCGGCGTAAGATATATCATTTTATATTTTTATTTCTCCAGCAGATAAACTAAGGGAACTTTGATAAACTTACATCCTGTCCACATATTTACCAAAACACATTCATCACAATTATGCAAAGTATGGAATAAGAAATGTCTTATTAGATAATATTTTTTAGAAATTTCTAAAGATTTTACAACTTTGTATCAGAATCTGCATTCTCAATAAGTAGGCAAGTTTTTTAATTTCTAAAATTGTTTTAATAATATATTTTATTAAAGATGTAAAATAATCTCTTGCTTAACTTTTTCTTAATTTATGCTATTAAATCCGGATCAATGCAGTAAATGAACCATGCCAGCCCCAAAAGCGTGATTAGTGGTGCTGATCAGCGGCACTAACGAGTCGTCCGCGTCAGTCAACGTCACTGGGCGCCGCCCTGCCACAAATGACACCCGCCCTAGCGCCGACCCAAGGCGCCCCCGGCTAGGCCGGCCGTAGCAAATATGATTGACAGGACCAATGACTTTTGCACTTACTTATAATTTACAATAAATATGCGTTCTCAATTCACTGATGGTAAGTAAATCACTTAACTTAGGTTCAGGGCCCCATAACTACACGAGTAGTTTGCATGCGAAAAAAGTACACCGAGCGAATTTATTTTTTTGAAAATATTCAGTTTTTTCATTTCACGTCATGATTTCTATTTCTTTCGTGCAAAAGTTTTTTATGGGTGAATATATTACTTGTTTTTTCCTTCGGTAAAACAGTTAAACTCGTATTTGAATTATGGCACGAAAAAAGTTAGATTAACGCGAGAATCTGGGCCCAGGAGATAAAAGCCAATTCTAATATAAGTTGTATTGTGCACCTTGAAACGCATCGTATCGATACGAATATATAGGATGCTGATACCGAAGCAATGAACACAAATTATGAAAATAGTAGGTACCCTTTTGACCTACACTAACAGCTGATGCGTAACCTTTGTTTCTATCTATTTAATTTATGTGGATCACACTGCAAGGCAAGTGCAGAAGCCGTTGAGCGCAGCTTAAAGTCGTTACCCGGTCAATGAATATATTAAGTCCAATTACGTGATTGGATTACCGGCGAGTTAGCTCGTCGCCGTCACCTATCAGTTCGAACTGTTTGTGTAATCCGGATTAACTTATCTAATCGATTTGAGTGTTTGTTTACCTACGTTAGTTAGTTTTTGCATAATGAGAAAGGATTGCTACTGCAAGTTGTACCGAATCACATGACTGTGTTTTCAATAATTTCAGAGTTCATTATGATTTTTACTGTTGTATAAATAGATAAATCTTATAAATATTGTGTAAAAATAACAGTTTATGGTCATTTTACTATCTTTATGAACCATAATATTAACGTAACCTATGTTTTTACAATCGTTTATCACCCACGTCGCACACATAGTAAATAATCTTAAAACCTTCAACAGTTAAATTAATCACATCCAATTCAGGTATTCAAAGGCAACGCGTAGACCGTAAACGCCGCACTTTCGGTGGTCATAATGTTATCCCAGCATCAAAACAGAAGTAGTATGACAGTCAATGTGAGATGGTGTAGTAACCAAACGAGACTTAATCTTATTAATGTTGTATCCACACCGCCCGGCGGCATCTGCAGTGACTGGGTCGGCAGCCCTGCCCTAGCCTGCCGAAGCGTCTTTTTCCATAGTATCTGACAGTAAATTGACATATAGAGCCGGGGCAGTGTAGAGACAACAAAGGAAATCATTTTTACTTCAAGCTTATTATTTTTAACAATTTGTAATTTAACAAACAGCACGGAGGGTTCACTGCCCTCTGCAGCACATTTACCTACTTTTACAAATGTTTTGCAACAACAACACATTTTCTGCAATACATGAGAATATGTTCATTCAACGCACTTTGAATTGGCACGTATTGATGACACATGCAATAACAAATAAACATCTACCTATTTTCTAAGGTGATTTCATTAAATATTTTATCCATACATCCAGAAGCCGTACATAGTGAAAATTGCAGTAGACCTACAATTTCTTATGATAGCATTGAACTTCTTTTACTAGCGTATAGAACTGACACGAACAATTTTTGTGCTCCATTAATTGACGCCACTTGTCATCAACGCAGACGTACGGTAGGTATCATGTTCGACTTTCGAATTTACAGGAACACGACACAATCTTGCCATATAGTTGCGACACATTTTGATTGGCATAGCTCTCTATACGTAGTACTATCAACTCACTGAATGACATTCTTCATTGGAGATTGCAGTTTTAACTTTACTATAAACTCGATAATTATAACAAGTTAATTCTTAGCAATAGGGTGCGTATTGTGATGCAACTTTGAAAGTGGCAGCTCTGCTTTACTGTCTAATTAGCAATTCGTATTGCAATTCCGCATTATATAAATATTATTAGTATATAATCATCATCACGATTAGTCAAAGAACGTCCACTGCTGAACACAGGCCTCCCACGGCACCGACAGTATGATCCTGCGATCTTTTAAAGGTTAATTATTATAAAATAAAGGTTAATATTTATACCATTGTAGTATTTTTATAATATTATTATATTGATTATTATTATCACTTTAAACTGAGCGGGAATTGAACTGCCCGGAAATTGAACGGATTAAGTTGGATCGTAATACGCCCCCAGCAGCACTGAAACTTTTTGATATTGCTTTTGATTTATAGATCTATCCTACACAATCGATTTCAAAAAATAACTTCATTCGCGAGCAGTTTGGTAAATTACATGAGGCGAGGGCGATTAGAAGTCAATTGTTTAGTGTTTCCAGTGAGCTTTTCCGTACATTGTCACAGTTGAAGTAGAAGGCAGTAGGGTATGCATAATGCTGTAAACCTACATTACAACATTTACACGAATTACGAATGTTAAATTTCATTTCAGGAAATATTATGTTGGAGTAAGAAACGTTTGTAAATTGAAACTTTTATTTTAAATTTAGAATCTTAACAACAAATCTTAACGTGTCATCGAAGGAAGCATATAAGTAGCTTCCTATAACATGTGACTGCTTATAAAGGTCCATATGGGGTTCCATATGAAATTGTAATACATAGTCAGAATAAAGATCAAGCAATTACGAGTAAAGGTTTGATAAACTAACATAAAACATGCAATAAGATAGTTCAAACATGAACGTGTCTTCCAAAGGTGGCTCTTTACCAGTTGCCCTACTGTCGATGTATCACTGATCTGTGGCATCACATCCCTGCACCGATTACCTCCTGATAGGTGATCCCTCTCCGCACCCTTCCTGACCACACACTGATTGAGCGCTTGTTTCGACTTCATTAATCACTCAGACACCTTTGATTGTTAATCGCTTTTGTTAACAACTGTAAATACGTCTACACCGCACTTAAACGGTTTAATTGAAGCTGGTAATTTAAATCGAGAATGGGCACATTCGGGAGTATTGTTTACGAAGCTAAATGAAATGCTAGAGTAAATGAAATTGGTGTCATCTTGCGTATAGTGAATAAGAGTTACAGATAAAATAAATAAATATGAACATACATACACTTACGAAACTTTGCACACGTGCTTGAAAGCGTTAATAGATCATCATACTCAAATTTGATAAAATTTCAACGAAGTCACATACAAACATGTCGAATTGATAACCAGTTTTTTTTTAAAGTCGCTGTGTTTGTATGATTGTATGATTGCCTTCGGATTTCTCGATAAGCATAGAAAGATAATGGTTGCAATAAAGTAGGATTTTTAATGCAACCAGGTATTTCCCAACTAAGGGTGCAGTGTAAGTTTCATCAAAATCTGTCCAGTTGTTTTTGAGATATTAGCTAAAAATCATATAATAAAAATATCTAAAAAATTAAACTGCCTTCAAAAAACCAATTAAATGGAAACCAGTATTTTCAGTTAAAAGAGACAATCAAAATTCATATTTAATTACACCTTAGTTTCAAATCTTTACGCGTTTTGAAGAGAAAAAAAAATTAGCGAAAATAATATGCAAATTATGCTTTAAGTTTATGGACTACAGATCTATAATTTGTTTACTTATCATAGCCGTTATAGTTTTTCTTCTAAATTCATCATAAAATGCTAGTGTTGTATTTTTTTACGTACACCCACCTATTTCCGGTTGGTTGAATGATGGTGGGTACATTTGACTCTATCAAATTTGCCTTTTAAAACTTAATGTTACGCCAACAGGCCGCTTTATCGGAAAATGATGTTAACACACGCATAACCATTTTAAAAGACCTATTAAACGATAACCCATGGTGTGAGGCACCGTGGGTGAGGCAAATCGAATAAAAAATATTCACGTTACTTGTATGTTTTTTTTATAATTCACCGACTCCCAATAATTTGTTTCTCCTAAAAACAAACAAAGCGCTGCGCTATTTAAGCTTTTCAGTTAGTTTTTTGGTAACGGTATTTTATTATTATTTGAGTATTTTTAATTATATAACACTTTTACTATCTAATAAGCTACCCTTAAAATCTCCTCAAATTTTAAAGGAACCTATAATGTTTTTGCGCTGGAATCTTAATGTGTGGAGCTGAGCTGATGGTGGAACTGAGTGATATGGTGAAACCTTCTTCCCCCCCCCCCCCCCCTTCTATAAACACTTATAATATGAAATAAAATAAAATTAACATAACATAAAGTAAAAACCGATATCCTAACCAAAATGCATTAAAAAGTCATAAATAAATCTTGAACCTTAGACCCATAGAAGTACTATCGCCTTTCCAAAGGGATAATAATTTTATGATTTGGCCATAGTGTTTTTTGGTTTTGAAGTCGGTTTTTACTTTTTTTAAAAGTTTTTAGGCTTATAATCTGACACTGTCATAAAAGAAACTAAATTGAAGTGTTAGTTGTTTGACAAATCTGTATCAATATGTTTAATGAAACGCCAAAACAATATTATTAAATTTAATGATGAACCCCTAATTAGACCGAGTCCAACGAACCTATTCACAAAACAACTGAATAGGTTCGTTGTCTACCAAACCAACGCCCCGTAACAGAATAATGCTATCAAACAGACGTAAATTTCAAATAAGGAGCTTAACAGTATACAACTGTGCGATCTTCTTTCTGGCTGGACCACACAGAGTACCAGAAATTATGATGGATATGGAAGACTCCGCAATCTAATCATGTCAAGATCACTAACAGCTAGCTATCACTGACACCGCACCACATCGATATTTAGGTAGAATTACCTCCTAATGTGTCGAACACCGGCCGGTGTCGTTTGTTTTGAATATTTCACCTTGGGTTTGTGAAACCCGATCATGCCGCTTGTTTGTATGAACCTGAGTATCATCTACTTACTTTTATGGTGTGACTTTAGTACTAGTCCTATTTTAGATATACCTACTTGTATTTATAACGATAAGTGCGATGCAATAACATTATTGTTTGTTTTTACAGTGTCGTTTCTGTAAAAAAACATAAATATACTAACAAGGCTTTAAATAGCTACGAAATATATAACGCAATAGTAGCTGATCATCTATCTACGCAAGCTGTCTCTGTGTTAAATCAAGGGGATAGACAATTAATTAAATTGGTAATTACATTTTACCTATTTATATTCTAAAATAAGCCAACAGACTTTCAATCGTATTGGCATCTAGATATAAGTATGGCTTAAATGGAAAAAAACTCTTGCTTCTATCACATAGACCGTGAAATATCTAAGAAACTTATTACATCCGGTAACGACAGACAGTATTTTAAATAAAACAAAAACAAGCACTCTTCAATGAGCGCTTTGTTCTCTAACAACAAAGAATCGTTTTTATTTGGATTCATAATGTATTTTTAGAAGGCGGCACATTAATTAAAAGTAAACGACAAAAGCATGTTTATCTACTGATAATCCAAATGGTGACAAATCACCGTAATGGCGTTGACCATAACCCAAATACAATGAAGTGTGTAACTATATGTAGTATAATAATATGTGGTCAAGAGCGTGTCGAGAATGCGTCGCAAGGTTTCGAACATTATTAAATACCTATAGTATGTCTATATGTCTACCTTCCCAGTGTATATATTGAAAAAGTTCAATGGCGCCCGATTTAAAAACAAAATGTAGGTATAGTTTGATTTGAACTTGAACACAGAATCATATACTTGTTTCTGAAGTTTACGCGAATATTACTCATCAAAATAAAATAACTTTTTTACAGAATCATAGTTATGGGTAAAGTCCGATTCTTCTTGCTACCGAAATAATTCATTTTAAAAACGATAAACACAAAACTCACTAACTACATAAGTAATTTATCATTTAGCATTGAGATGGTTTTAAATTAAAAAGTAAATGAATTTTATTGACTGCTGTATTTTAAAAATTATAAAAAGATTGTTTACATTATTAGGTAGACTAGCCAATAAAAACGGACTTTAGCATCAGAGATTTTCCTGTAGATATAACTAACTACAGTCACACTCAGAATTCATCATTTCAATGGTCCTACAAAGAGTTAATTATGTAGATTTCAGATTCTTTGGAGGACCTTCGTTTTTTCACAAGTCTAGGGAACCCTAAAGAATGAAACAAACGTGCAATTGTTTGCGCAATGCGAGAGGTCGATCTTCACCGGAAAGCGATGGCGAGACTCGCGAGCAGCCAGCAACGCGATGCTCCAATTTGTGAGTTTGTGACGTCTGAGGTGCGAGTGGGACACTGCGACCATCGTGCGTATCCTACTTTATGCAAGACCCGAGGAAAAATCAGAATAATTGGTAGTGTAATAGTTGCAATAGAGTCTAGTGCAAATTATCGGATTAACAAATTACCACACAGTTAAGCTTGCCCTAAAAATCCTGAAATCAAAGTTGTTAATTTATTTTACATACAATCCCCTAACTCTAAGGATAGGTTAGGGAGGTACACTGGAATACAATATCTAAGATAATAAACGCTAAAAACTACTACAGGGAATCGCATTGCGGGAAATAGATTACCAACTATACATGGCAAGATGGCCCACATAAATCGTAAAACCATTAGTAAATTAAATAGGTACTTTAATTATGAATGGAAATAGTACTTTTCTATCGTACATATTATAACATAAGCTATATTGGCTCTACTAATTGCATATTCATGCAGATTGCAGTTCAAAACCTACGCCCAACACCTGAGTGAAGTTTACAAGCCGTCTTATCGACTCCCGTTCTTCCAGGTATCCAACAGGATGTCGCTTGCAACCCGAGACGCCATACATTGTATCACTATCCCATTACTCTGGGTCATTTCATACCTACACATTACAATAACAAAGTCGTGAACGTGATCAATTACTTAAACTTTTATACAAGCAAAATAGAGGCGAAATTGTTGCAGTAGCGACGAAGGACATTGTTTTCACATGGATATCAAATTATGAAATTGATTGCATGCACTATAAGTCTGCTTTGTCCGTCTTATACAATTTTATGACGTCCTGCCCGACCGATTTTCGTAACTAGAATTCCGTCTGAGAAAGATAATGAACTTCTAGCTTGCGAAAACAATATCCAAAGAGAATTAACCCTTTGTTCTGTTGACTACCACCATTCAGTGCCAGCACTGCCACTTGTCTTCTACTCGTCGATGTCTGCAGATCTTGGGAATATGTTAAGTATGTCTATGTGTTTTGTTCTGTTTCATAGTAGTTTTTCTCGAGACAGGTGGCGTATCACGGCGAGGTGTGCGGTTCGTTTGCGGCAATCGCGTTTGTGGCACCCCGCGGCTGCACACCACGTTGTGGCATGGTGGCACCGACTTCTATGGAAATGGACTTCGTTTTATCGAACTTAGAAACTAATGTTAAGGAACTCGGAAGGTGAAAAATTTGCTCTGCCATAAAATTACAGGGATGACATTTTATGTTACACGTGTAGGTTCGAATCTTTAACCTACGTATTTCTACATCTGCACCATAGAGGTATTTTGGTAGGTTTATTTTTGAAGTAAGTAAAACTTTAGGATTAGAAAATTTATTCTCAAAAATAACTTAATTTTTTCGGCTGTGTTGCCTTTTTTGGATTTATTTACATGTGCTTTGGTAGGTAAAGTAGGTGAACGAAGCGTAATATGTCAGAACTTGTGTGACATTCTGCTCAAATTCTTATTCATTAACATTCCCGTCCAACCTTGTTGTAGTAAATTTATGTTATATTCTTTGTATTCGTAAGCTATCTCCACACTGCTCCATCTCCGTCACAGCAGCGTTCCTTTGACGCGCGCCCGCCGACGCCGACGCGTTAAACAAGAGCTCCCGCAGCCTGCTGGCATAATTCACTTAACTTGCGCTTAAATCACGCTCAAAGAACTTACCAAATCGAGGGCCACGCTTGCACACCTCTTCTTGCTGAAAGTATTCTGGGGGTAAGCCTCGCATATGAGTAGCGGTTAGCTGATCTCCTTGATGATGACCATGATGATTACTACTCGTAGTAACTTACTAAGGTATTCAAAGAGTATAGCCACGATTAGCTTTAGTTATACAGGGTGTTAAGTAGAAGTTAAGCTGAAAACGGGTGACAGACTACTATTAGCGCTTTTCACTTGTTTCGGTTATTTATTTTAATTTATTGTTATTATTCGAAATTAATTTCGAAATAAATGTAAGTAGATTTGTTGTCACGGTAGTCGAAAAACATCACATCGTGCCTTAATAGTAGTTTTCAAATGTTACTTAACTTGATATGATAGTTAATGAATAATATATTTTTTAATTATGGTCATTATTATATTATATTATTTGATTAATAAAACCTAAAAAAATATTGCTTGCATTATTTTACAAATATAATCATCTTATTTGTAATATAAAACTATAAATATAATTTACTAGTATGACAAAATCTCGTAATTCGTCACGTATAGCCATTAATTATTTTGTTTTCACGTATAGCTGTTATTTATTTTCATGAATTTACATAAAAACACAGCTTTATGGCGGTTTGCTGTAGTGGGAGGCTGATGACCTGTAACACAGGTAATTATTATCTAACATAGGTATCAGTCTCACACAAACAATATAAATTGTTAGAAATTATTGCTGTGACCACATGTGTTTGTTTGTGTTGAGAAATAAACTTGATTTGATTTGATTAATAGGCTGTCAAAGACGCTTAATTGATTTCTAGTTTTACATCATTAACAGCTTCAAATATGAAAACCTGACTTTTTACAAAGTTTACCCATTTTCGATTTTTATTGATGTGATCTATCAATGTTTGGTTCGAAGGTTTTGAAAAAATTAAGACAAATGAGCGACGCTCAATAATAAAAGTTCCAAGCCCTTTTATATTGTTGATAATGCCTGAGATCCTTAACAAATAAGAATATAGACAATTAAAAAAGCCCGTAACCAACTTAAAATATTTACAATTTTGATGGCAGGCCAAAATATTTATATTAAATTGATAATAAAATACTCCTAGTGTAGAGGAAGGTAGCATAACAATGAAAGATGCCACACAAAACCTCATTGTCGAAGAAATCAAAAGGACCGCGGCTCGATCCAAAAATCCGGCAAATAAAATTCCAATTACTCGAGGATGAAATGACATATTCGGTTTGCACAAATCCTTAAAACGTCATCCAGATATCCATTACATGTCTATTAAATCTTACGACATATATTTGTGGGGCTCAGTCAGCAGAGTTCCCCTCGCAAACAGCGCGCCGATTACGAGCTTGGCCGACCGGAGTAAACGAATATAAAACACATGCGGGAAGACGACTGTAGAATATACTCGTCAAGATTTTGCATAGGTAAACAGCAGGATACACCCTTCCGCGAAATCGGTGAAATGAGAACAAAAGAACAACTCGACAATGGGAGCCCCGTCGATAGACTCGTAGATAGACGGATAAACAATGTTCATGTCGCCTCGTTTTAATTTTATAATGGAAATCACGTATTGACCCGGTGCCGCGATGCCGTGGGACAAAGGGCAGAGAGCTCTCGCGCCGAGTGTATGACGAAGCCTATTCCTGCCTGACACCCACTTGACTATATTTGCACGTGAGGGTGAATTCAATTAAATTTTATAGACAAATGGATACATATTCTTGCTTCCTTATAAATAAACTGATACGGTTTCATATTGATGGTATGATAATGACGTATGATTACAATTACACGATTAGAATTATAATCATGATGATATTTATACAGTTGCAACAATGTCAGTGGTCATTATTAGTTCGTTCACTTGCACTGAAACATTGCAGCGTGTGCAGACTTTACCCTTCCATGAACCCTCGACGAAACGATAACATTAGGACTTGCTTGCACATTAGATTACGTAATTACAAAATGTTAATGTCATTGAAATTAAAATGTTTACAAAGAGATGTAAGTAAATAAAGACACAATATGAATCTATTTTATAAGTCCCTAAAACGCAGAACACATTCATTACTAATGCGTCAGTAAAAAGTGGTTTGACAAGCCTATATCTACTATGGAGTTATGTACTCATATCATTATGTATGTAATGTAGAATGGTTTATTTTTATAAATGTAACTGACATAAATTCAACATCATAGCAAGAACTGCGAGTGTCTGCGAGTATGACTCCTACGTAACTAGCTTTTAAAACCACATTCATGATGATTAAAATCTATAGGCCCAGATAGCGTAGATCCAAGGGTCACATATATCCCTGCGTCTATAGACCGGTTATGCATCCTTATGCACGTGGGTTATAAACAGCTCATGTCCTCCATCTTGTTTGGGCAAGACGTAAAAACAAAGCTCCCGCAGGTGGGCACAAGCGTGATCGCGTCAACAACACCACGTGGAGTTGGTCCAGCGAAAACCTGACCTACAAAGCTAATTTGAAGGACATCGAGAAAAGGAGAGTGACCTGACGTAGCAGCATCTAAAGTGATGAGTCGCGCGTGTCCGCCGCGCGGCGCTGACGACCTATCGATTGGCAATAGTGCTTAGCTGGCGATCCCTGGCCGCCCGCGCCGCCCCGCCCGCCCTCCACTCCATCTCGAACTCTCTGAACCCGTTGAGATAAAGCGCCTAATTTTAATTGAACGGTGCGTAGATACTTTATTACTGAAACTTTTTTGCAGAATTAAGGTCGTGTGTATTGTAACGAGTTATTGAAACAACAAAAATACACGAGTACACGATACGAGTAGATAGATGCAAATATTAGTAGGCATATTTTTTTCTTAGTGGTGGAGTTCATAGTATTCGTTTCGCTTTTCAGCGATTCAATGTAGTAATCATAATTTTCTATCGAGTCTCTAGTACTCTCGAGTACTCGAGTCTGGGTGTTGTGGTCTGTTGTAGTACTATCGTTGTTTCTGTTTTTCATAACACAAGTGCATGAATAGCCACTTTCCTTGGGATAAATCTAGTGGTTGCTGTCCAATATTATATATTTATTATTTAACTCAGTAGCTATTCGTATTATCTGTATGCGATAAAAATATTATTTATTTTATTTTATTTTATAATTAATATTATTAACATCACCGAGAATTAGTTGAATAATAACTGTACTGGTATAACTTACAATAAGTTACAATACAACATTTACTCTATAAAAGTATTTTATTTTCAACGTTTATGTTTTCTTTTAATGAAATGAAACACTATAATACGTACGCATTTCATTGTCATTATATCAAACTTAAGCATGACGTGTTCCTCAAGTAGGGCTTTGACATCGTATTGACCGCAGCATCGCATCAAAGTGCAGTGCCAGCACTTTTGCCTCGTCTGTTCAGCTCCACGGCAGCGGACTCTTAAACAGCTGATGCATACGGAACCTTTTTTCATTTACGTCAAACTAGTTTTCAATTAGGTCAAAAAGATTAAGACAGGTTTATGTTTTTAAAAAAGAATAACCATAATTAGCCCAAATGCTATGTGTAAAATATTGATATTAGGCTTCAACCTCATTACACATTTAGGTAAGACTTTTAGTAGCACATTAATCAAATTGTATAGTAGCTACCTACTTATTTCATAGTTACCTATGATACTTAAACGATATGTGTGCTGTGTACACTTGCTTGCACATAAGAAGTATTTAATTTGTTTGTTATCATATCGTTAAAGTTATCAACTATGGTGCTTACATCACTTAATCAAAACATCAATGAAACGAGAGACTGCCAGCCTGTCATTGAGTGTTATTGGAGAAAAGGGCTGAAGCGTGGATCTGTGCTGAGCTGACGCAGGCTGAGCCAGCAGACCCAGCGGTCGATACTCTAGACTTTACTGACTCATACCATGTGGTTTTTAACCTACTTCAAAAAGGAGGAGGTTATCAATACAACTGTTTCTTTTTTGTGTGTATGTTACCTCATATTACACTCATTTGAAGACTGATAAAAAAAACATCTACTTAGAGGGTTTACCTATTAGTTGGTCACATTGTTGCCAAGTCGGGATCTGATCTGATCAAGGTGTTATCGAAGGTAACCCTTGCTTATAAGTTCGGTGATGATGCCACTAGAACCTATGTTAGGAACTTTATAGCTCATTAAAGAACATAGCCAAAAAGTGCAACGCCACACGCCTTCCACCCCTCCTATAAATCACAAAAAAAAACAAATAAATGTTGTGTGGTTGATAAATACTCTGTAGGCATATTCAGTAGGGCATTTCTTCAGAAAGTGTTCTTCACGTCACCTTCGTGGCGAAAATTTATACTGATCTTATTCAAATGAAAAAAATACTGCTTTAAATAAACTATCAAACTGTAACATAGTCTGTAAGAATCATGAAAATCGGTTCATTATTCATGTAGATATTTAATATTGAAATTTCGTAAGCCACGAAAGTTACTCACCGTGACACGAAAGTTACGCAGCGTCTTTTTGGATAGATAATTAGGTAATAAAAGTATCAATTACTTGAAATATTTTATATGTATAAGACAAATAGTAATGTGGTTAGGTATTACATATATTTTTAAATATTCATGATGAACACTAACATAATAATTGTTTGTTACCTTCGACATTGCTACTATGTACCAAATTTTTTATGAGTATCCGATATTTCGACACTGTTGCATGATCACAGCGTACCTAAAACTGTTACGAGTGAGCTGTTATTTGCAGACTTAATGGTCTACCCTCCTTCTAAGTCTTTTATTGCACTCATTTTCGGTATCACTGACCTCGAATTCACTGTTTACTCGCATTTGTTCTCGGCACACAACACTGACAGTATTTGTCAGCGATAGGATACTTTGTTAAATTTTACGGTTTCACACTTTCGAAGCAATAGTATTTTGACATTCGACAATTTAAACCTATACTTACGATCGAATTTTTAGTATTTTGTAATTTAATCGCTTCCTTGACCTATTTTAGTAAGTAGTCGCATTCTGTCGAAATTATCTGAGATTACAAAGGTAAGGGTAAGCTATGGTACATAGTAGCAAATCTGTGGCAATCAACTCTTTACCCTCCAAAGTAGTGCCAAAAATTACGTATAGGTAACCCTGCATTTTAGTAGTTACATATTTGCCGGCTTTTATCAACTCATTTTAGGTAGGCTCAGTTATATTAGTTATATAGGTTAGGCCCTTTATAAACTTTACAAGCAATTAATTAGTTTTCCAGATATTTTCTTGCCTAGAGTGAGACTATTTAGACTACTAGTTGCTGGATCATAGCTGTAAGAGCGTTCAAAATATGACCTTTTCTTATCCAATAAAGAATTAAACTATTTCTTTAGAATCTTTGGAAATAAACACCAGAGGTCACGTGCTTATTGTCGAACAATGGATGTTATAGTATCAGTGTTAATTGTAGTTTTTTTCCCGTAAAGCAAACTTATCATTTCCAGTCTTTATCTAGTAGTCTCAAAGTAGACTCTTTTATCGGTCTAGTAAACAAATTTCCAGCTTAAGACCAGGCTCAAATTTTAGCCATGCCACTTGATTGAATAAATTAAGACGACTGGCATAACTACCATCATTCTTATTAGTGGCAAAAAAATATTTTTAAGGTTTGCTTTTGTGATATTCATTATTTTCTTATATAAACTACACAAATTGGGCTAATTACGAATAATGCACGAAAATTAATTAATTAATGAGTATGCTTTTTTAGAGTAACATATTGTGATTACTTTATATAATTAGTATATAGATTGATCAGGCGATTCAAAGCCGAATGAAAATCAAGATTTAAGACGTCATGTTCTATACATTTTTTAGTAAGCTACATTATTTCTTTAAATCATATCTGTGCCTCTGGAAACTTTCTAAGTAGAAGAATTCAAGTTTGAAACGTTAAGGCGGTTATTTTAACTGCATTTACAAACCATAAAATATAAATTCTAGTGAGATCAGTACACTTTAATAACCATTCGTGGTACGATTAGTAACTTTCGTGGGCAATTGACCACGAAAGTTGTGCCACGCAAGTGACGAAAATTTTACATTTTCAGAAATATTAAATTAAGTAATTAACATTTATGTAATCTAATCAGCTCAAATGAATCTTGACTATGAGTTTTATGATTCAATAGTAGACATTTATTTCTGACGCTGACTTATATTCTTAAAACATTACCCATGAAGGGTCACATGAACTAGGGTCTGAAGAATAAAAATAAAAATCAAGGAGCTGTAATAGCTATATCATAGCTATGAGATATTTATTTGTCTTCTATTGATGTTTTGACAGGTCTGAAGTTTCTGCGGACCTATGGTTTGTGTCGATAGGTTGAACCTTTTTGAAGTTATGAGCAATTTCGTGTCACATTTTCGAAAATGGTAAAATCGTGTGACCGACACAAAATTAAGTATGTTAAATTTAAATCTAAAGACGGATTTTTTCCCCCTCGACATAACGAATCCTGACTTAGTATCCAATTTTTCAAAATATGTTATGTTAATATAATGTAAAAGCCCAGCAAGATAGAAGTGTTTAAACTGAGCGCCAACTCGGTGTGACGCGCGAAGAACAGCAGTTTTACTCCCGATTCCGATGGTAAAATAATTTTTCCTACAAAACTACAAACATAATAACACATTTTAAAGTGAATTCATAGAGATAGATACATGATATAACATACAAAATTTATTCTTTAATTAAACATTTGATATGTTTGGAATAACAAACGTGTGACCATCAAAAAACGGTGCTCTAATAATGGCCCAGTAAGTTGCACGAATGTTTCTGTAACGTTTTACGTCGTGCGTTGTTATAAAGTTCGATAACAGTCCAGTTAAAATTTGAGTTAAGTAACGGATAACATGTGGTTTAGTTACACTTAGGTTTACTGGAAGATAGACATGATAGATAGGTTAATAAAGAGTTATTGCACGTGTGTAATTTAGGCAGGCTTATCGCTATAAGTGATTGCTTTCAGACAATATTAAAATAAGTGCTAGTAGCTTCTCTGAAAGATGAAAAACCGGCCAAGTGCGAATCGGACCCGCGCACTGAGAGTTCCGTTCCAACTTTAACTAAATTAGGGGTTCTCTTTATTTCAATTAGCCAGAATATCACAGTATTTTTTTTAAAGCAAAAATAACTTTGGTTTTCATAGAGCTTATATGAGGAACAAAGTGAATATGTGCGGTTGTTGAAAATGTACTATATCTTTAAAAAACTACCAGTTCGAACTCGTTTAAGTAATTTTCGTTTAAAGTTTTTGTCATGTCTACATCATGTATTATTTTTTCAATTTTTTTTAAGATAGACAGGGAGGGGAGGAAATGGTTTTAGGAACCTTAATATCATTTCGAAAGACCTATCTAATAAATTTCAACTGTGTAATGTTTATGGTCTCAGAATGAAGTGGCTGTGAATACGGACGGACAAACAGACAGACTTAACGAAACAATATACGGTTTTCAACCATTCCAACCCCCAATCGAGGACAATCTTACCTCTTTCTCTCGATACCGTTTAAAATTACTATTTATAAGTAGGTATCTTCATTCATTACAAGTAGGTATTAAAAACAGCGTGTGCCCTGAAATAGCATGAAAAGTTTTGATCAATTCAAATAAAAAAAACAATTAACGATTCTGCAGAGTATATGTGGTAACCTTGACCTGGTCTTAAATGTTTTCTCAGAGATATAGTAACCCAAAGTTAAAACCACCAATCAATTTATATCAAAATTGCTGACTCAGTTGCAGTGAATGACAATGTCAAACTCAAACTCAAGCGTTTATAGTCAAGCCAAGAACACAGTAAATAGAGATAACATTTGAAAATTATATGAATAGACTAATTTGTTTGCAATACATTGCTGGTTCCATTTATTAACCGACTTCAAAAACCGGCCAAGTGCGAGTCGGACTCGCGCACTGAGGGTTCCGTGCCAACTTTAACTGAATTAGGTAATCCACTTACTCCCACTTAGTAAAATACCACAATATTTTGTTGACAGCAAATATAACTTTGTTTTTCATAGTGTTTGTATGAAGTACAAAGTTATGTTTGCGGTTGTAGAAAATGTGCTATATCTCAAAACCTTCTCGTTCGATTCCGCCCAAACTAATTTTCGTTGAAAGTATTTGTTAAGATCTACATTATTATTTTTTTTCAAAATTTACACTCGCTTAGTTTAGAAGTTAGATGGGGGGGGGACGCCCATTTTACCACTTTGGAAGCGTCTAGCTATGAAACATTAGACTTTAAAAGAAAATGGTTTTGGAAACCTCTATGTCATTTTAAAAGACCTATCCATAGACACCCCACACGTATAGGTTTGACTAAAAAAAATATTTTTGGTTTTAGTTTCATGTATGGGAACCCCCCCTTAAATGTCATTATTTTCTATTTTTTGTATGAGAATCGTAAAGCGGTTATCAGGATACTACCAAATTTCAACAGTGTAATGCTTATAGTTACAGAATAAAATGGGTGTGACATACGGACGGACAGACAGACAGACTTGACGAAACTATAAGGGTTCCGTTTTTTGCCATTCGGCTACGGAACCCTAAAAAGGAGGAGGTTATCAATTCGACTGTATGTTTTTTTTGTATCTATGTTACCTCATAAATCAGTCGTTTGTAGACCGATTCGGAAAAATTTTTAACCAGCACCGACTCCAAAATGAAGTTGTTTGCCTAAAATAGCTTCCTTTCCTTTCAAGGGCCAAAAGTTTATTTAAGACTTTTTAGTGAATTTTAGTTTTGAAGTCGATTTTTACTTTTTTTTCAACACACTTGCTCAAAACGACGTTTTTATTCCACCGATTTTTGGCACATAATCCTAGATATTAAACACGCGTGCTTTTTCGGTATATTAATGCACTAGTGCCTTTAGTTTATTAACCCGACCAATTTGGGTTTGTACCCTAGTACCAAGTCGTAAGTAGGAAGAAGAAGCGATGTAATTTAGTCGGGTTATAACTTTTATTTTAGCAACAAAGTTTATTTATGCGAAAAATAACAGTATTCTACATAGCTATTTAATTCAATAAATGGCAAATCCAGTTTTTTTTTCTGTAATTTGTGTTTTTAACACGAATTATTAGATTTTTAATCTTGGCTGTTAAACGATCTAGTTCGCGCCTTAGCCTTGCGCGCGCATCGGTATCGCGGCAAGAAAAAAAACCCGGCCAAGTGCGAGTCGGACTCGCGCACCGAGGGTTCCGTACAAACCTGCAAGGTTTACAAAGTTCGTTCATTACGACAATCGAGTCATAACTATGGTATTTTTATTGCATTTTGTAATGTAACTAAAAATTTAAGGTTTTCGGAATTTTTCCTTTATGTGTGCTATAAAACGTTGCTTCATGCCAAATTTCAAGATTCTAGGTCGACTGGAAGTACCCTTTAGGTTTTGATTCCCTTGCGAGTACTTGCGAGTTTCAAAATATGCAGCTTAAATTGCTGTTTCTTTTGATTGCGTTGACATAGAAGTTTGATTTTGTTACAGCTTAAAGGTATTATAGACCTGAGTATTTGGTATGAATTTCAATTTAATACCTTTACGCGTTTATGAGGAAATGGGTAGTAAGTTTAAAATTATTAAAAAAATATATATTATGTGATGTAACTAAAAATTTATGGTTTTCGTAATTTTTCCTTTATCTATGCTATAAGACGTTGCTTCGTACCAAATTTCAAGATTCTGAGTTCACGGGAAGCACCCTGTAGGTTTTGATTCCCTTGCAAGTGTCGAAAATTTGCGGCATAAACGGCTGTATCTTTTGATTACGTTGGCTTAGAAGTTTGATTTTTTCACAGCTTCAAGGGACAGTAGACCTGAGTAATTGATATAAATTTCAGCTTCATACCTCCACGCGTTCCTGAGAAAAAGGGTCTTGACAGACGGACGGACGGACGGACAGACGGACAACAAAGTGATCCTATAAGGGTTCCGTTTTTTCCTTTTGAGGTACGGAACCCTAAAAACAATGCGCCATTTTTCGTAAATAGATAATTTTCGGCTGTGACGAAGTTCTGATGAATTGTGAAGTTTACATAGACTTATATGTATTCTACTAGACACGCTGTTCAGAACAAATTTTGTGTCACATTTTTAAAATGACAGAAGTATGAAGTGTTGCTATTTAATATTTTTGATTTCTCCTGTGATGCTGAATATTGTTGTGTTTCTTCGTGGACAATCAATCTTAAGCTACTATAGCAAATACATTTCAACATCGTGATATTTGAAAACGTTTTCAAGCAATAGAGAAAACAAAACACCTTAAAAACAAACAAATCCCAAAAAGATATCACATCGATAATTTTTCCCCATTTCTTCCAAACATGACAATAGCCATTACAACAACAACACTGAGCTGTCATAGGTAGCAAAGAGTAATCGAACAGATATGACACCTTGCTGGTGTTTAGTTTTCTGCCTATGATTCGATATATGTACTAGTAACATGCCTATTTTTTAAATTTTAAATGATAACGTTTTTGATATGCCCACCAATATTATAACAACATAATTCGTACCAATTATCTTACAATACTACTCCTGAACATACAGATATTTACTTAGTCCGTTTTTATTTTCTAGTCTCATATTGTAAACAATCTTGCTTGACATTCTTTTTTTACATAATGATTTATTTTAAAATAAGATAAATACAAAACTCAAATTTTACATGGGCAATAATTATTTAACACTGAGATATTTTCTATCGCACGCTAAGAAAATCGGACTTTAATGATAAAGTCAATTGAAATAACACTCAAACTACATAGATATAACTTGGCCCTATAATTCTGAAGGGGATTCTGAAGGGGAGACATAGATAAAACATATTCTACCTATAAGAGTTTTGGCATGTCTGTTTTTGGTTGATCTTTGGGTTTCTATGAAAATTGTGAGAAAACGAAAATTAATACTTTTACGCCTTCAACGAATCTTTTAACCACTTAAATTTACTACATACAACTTAAAAAAAACTAAATGTTCAAAATAAGGGCGCTATAACATATTTTAAAGTAATTTGTTTATATCGTCTTTTGACGTAAGGGACGTTTTGACATGGTAGTTTCTGACAATAGACTAAACACAGATGCTCCACTTGGCCTTAACTTACTGTAGAACAAAGTTTGCTCTAAACAGCGTGTCTAGTGTAACATAGAGGTCGTTGGAAGTTTAATATTAACGAAAATGTCTACTTCAAGTAAAGAACATGAAGAAAACCTTTTATTAACTCTGCCGGACATACGTAACGAGGCAAAAAACGCGTTCGATAGTCTTTTGCCATCAAAGTCGAGTGAAATGTATTTTTACTAAATGTTTTATTAATAAACAACTTAGTAAATGAAGAGTCTTGCTTTTTCTTCGCAAGTGTGTTGAAAAACGTCGTATGATACGCACACGCGTGTGACCATTATATACGCGGCTTTCTTATGGCGCACTCGCTTTCGCTCGTGCGCACACAATATCGCCTTGTATATAATGGTCAACTTAGCACACTTGTATCATAATGTACTATTTCATCACACTTGCTCAAAACGACGCCTATATTCCACCGATTATAGGCTTATAATCCTAGACATTAAACACGCGTGCTTTTCCAGTATATTATTGCACTAGTGCCTTTAGTTTATTAACCCGACCAATTTACATCTGTACCCTAGTACCAAGTAGTAAGTAAGAAGAGGATGCGATATAATTTAGTCGGGTTATAACTTTTATTTAAGATACAAACAGTATTTATGCAAAAAATAACATTATCTACATATTTATTTAAATAAATGGTTAATCCAGCTTTATTCCAAAAAAATAACTCAAATTAATTTAATTTTTTCCTGTAATTTGTGTTTCAAACACGAATTATTACATTTTTAATCTTGGCTGTAGGCCGATCTAGTTCGCGCCTTAGCCTTGCGCGCGCATCGGTATCGCGACAAGAAAAAAAAACAACGCGCCATTTTTCATAAATAATTGTCGGCTGTGACGATGTTTGGATTAATTGTGAAGTTTAATATTAACGAAAATGTCTACTTCAAGTGAAAAAAATGAAGGAAAAACTATTATTAACTCCGTTGGACATACGTAACGAGGCGGAAAACGCGTGCGATAGTCTTTTGCTATCAAAATCAATTGAAATGTATTTTTAGTAAATGTTTTAATAATTAAAAATGAACTTAATGAAGAGTCTTGTTTTTTCCTCGCAAGTGTGTTGAAAAACGTCGTATAAAACACGTGTGCTGTGACCATAATATACACGGCTTTCTTATGGCGCACTCGCTTTCGCTCGTGCGCACACAATATCGCCTTGTATATAATGGTCAACTTAGCACACTTGTATCATAATGTACTATTAAAGGCAAAGGTTAATAAAGGTTCATACAAATAAAGTAGGGCAAAGGCATAGGCTAGGCGTGCGGATAAAAGAACATATAGCTGACGTTAAACATAGAAGAAACATATTTTATTTCTTCATTTTCAGTGATTAAAGGAGAGGGGGAGGGAGAGAGTTGCACTTAATAACTATGTTCTTTAAGAAGCCACAAATTACCTATCATAAGTTCTGTCATTATAATAACTGAACTCCTAAGCGTTAAGGAGTTTCACCATCAGCTCAGCTCCACAAAATGTTGATCATCAGACGTAGTAACAACACGTCAACATTAAGATCCTAGTAAAAAAACACTATATGTGCCTTCAAAATTTGAGGTTTTCCCTCGATTACACCAAGATCCCATCATCAGATCCTAAATTGGCAAAAATGGGACCAACTAGAAGGTATACCCTCTAGGTAGACGAAAATGTTTTCCGAATCGGTCGTCAATTGACTGAGATATGAGGTAACATAGAATAAAAAAAAACATACAATCGAATTCATAACCTCCTCCTTTTTCTAAGTCGGTAAAAAAAAAGTAAAAACCGACTTAAAAACCAAATGCACTAAAAAGTCGGAGTTGGTGCCATCACTTTGACCATCAAGAATCAACTATCACAGCACCGACTCCAAAAAGAAATTGTTTGCCTAAAACGGGTTCCTTTCCTTTCAATAGTCAAGAGTTTATATGCTCGAGCGGTCCCGACCCGAGCGGTCGCATGAGACCGCATAACAATAGAATTGCTATTGTGTCTCGTTCACATACGCTTGAGGGATTAAGACTTTTTAGTGCATTTTGGTTTTGAAGTCGGTTTTTACTTTTTTTAAATCTGTATTGTAGACTCGATTCTTAACGAACCCCTTGAATAATGCTCGTACTTTTTTACACCTTGTATAAGAAAAAGAGAAAATAACAAATCTTATATTTTTTTTCATTTTTGGTCACTCAGTTCCTCGTTGGTTGCACGGTACGAATATCTTCAAAATCTGTAAAAGTATTCAGTTTTTTTACAGCATAGAAGTTAAGGCTTGAGTTAAGAACGTTATTTGCATAATTAATCCTGCTAATGATTTTTCTTCTTGCTCAAAAGAAAAAAACAAAGGTATTACTTACATTCATATCCCAACCACCAACCAAGCCGAGGCACCAACTAAATTTATGCTGAAAACATTGTTTTTCTGTACACCGTTATGTCATCATTTTTACAGACCAAAAAAAAGAGGTTATCAATTCAACGTGTATGTATGTGATATCGTCGGATTTTTATAATATTTGAGTAGGTATGTTGATCGAGTAAGGCTTCCAAACACATGTGTATAGTTTCGTAAGTATACGTACATACATTTGTATAATTATATGTTTGTATGTTTCTCTTAATATTTCTCGAAGACCGGAAGTTCTAGCATGATGATTATTTTTTAAGGTACACTTCAACTTACGGTACAGTGTTGTTTTCATCCAAATCGGTCTAGTATTTTTGAAATATGGGTAATAATAACTCAGAATTATAAATTAAATAATTTAAAAAATAAAATCGCATTCATAAAACTGAAATAACATATTCTTTTGGAGTCGGTGCATGATGTCAAGATTACCTACACCATCAGTACACGCACATTATGCACAGACTCCAAATAAATTTGTTTCTCCTAACTATAAGACTAATGCGTTATTTTAAGCTTTTGAGTCAGTTTTTTTCTACCATTTATCAGTGTTTCAGTTGTCCCATCGATCGGAGCGACCTAGTGACGTATCGAGCGGCGACCTGCGAGCTGGCTGCTGACTCAGCGCAGAGCGCGCGTCGCCAACTTGCACCCTCCTCGCCATACTACGTTCACGGAATTTGGTTGGCATTTTGTCTCACTCATATTTTGCCGCTCAATATTTTTAAATGTAAAAAAAAGACAAATAAGCACTAAACTATAATAAATAAGTAATTCACATAATGGTGGTCATTTAGTACGTAGAAGTAAGCCAGATAAAGTATGGAATGGGAACTTATTTAGACTTATGAAACAGAGGCTTTAAGTTACAAGTGCAAAATTACGTAGCGGCAAGGCGCAAAACTGTAAGTTTGGTGCCTGAACGTTATAGTTTTCTAGTTCACTCTGGTTTTATTTTTGCACTGGTTCAGTGTTCTTAATTGTGGCCGTTTTAGGACACATTAACGTACCTACTTTATTAAGAATTGAAATAACAATGGACAAGAAATTTGGGCTGATAAAATCAGTTTCAGGCGCCTAGCTTTAAAGTGTGTAGTATTACTAGGTTGACCCATCTCAACCGTCTTAGCCACAGCATGCTGGTGACCTCTCTACACCTTCCTCCTAAAATAAGGATCTCAAACCTTTAATTTTTAACCTGGTTAAATTTGAGAAAGCTATGAATCCCCATCGTGTTTTTAAGGAGTCCATAAATTGAGTTACCTCTAAAATGGAAAGTGGAGAGTAAAGTGACGTCAGAGCTGGCTCCGACCTTGCCACTAGAAAAATGTGCCGCGTCGCAGCTTGCTGGCTCATCACTACGCGGCCGACGCTCCCGCCGCAAATAATAACAAACCCTGCCTTTTTGGGACTGATGATGATGCTCTTTTGTCTATGTTTAGTGGAGCAAGGTAATGTTTTTAGGGCACACCTAGCTTGCAAGCAAAATCGATAATATCTGTACAGGTATTCTTCGTCTCTGTTTTGTGAATCATTTACGACCTTTCCGATCCTTATTAAGAGAGAAAAGGTACACCACTGGTGGTCATACCTACGTGAAAATCATTAGCAAACTTGGAACTAATATTTTGTCAAACGAATACCTATGTAGTTATTTTTAATGCAATCCACAAAGTTTTAATGAGCGCTGTTGATTTGATTATTCTTTCTAAAAAACAACCAGCATTTGATCAGAGATTAAGGTAGCTGTAACTGTTCAAAGACATGTCCAATATAGTTCATTCAAAAAACCCGTGAGCGTGAGTGACCCATTTACATTATTATAGCTTAAATTATGGAAACCAAATAATAAACTATGAGAAGACTTCATGCATAACTCATGCGTTAAATACATAAACCTACATGACCCCACCAACAATACTAACCAGAGTACATAGATAATTTTTTTCCAAATGCATTCATATATGCAGCCCAATGGCATAGCTGGAATAATTGTGCCATTTATTATTATGATGAACGCCTACAAAATGGGCCATTACGTTACCGGCCAGGCAGTAACAATGGCTATAATTCTCCGCAGCTTCATTAGCAGGCCTCCATTTGCATGACAGCCTCCACTTCCATACATCTATACCACTAGAAAAACTACAGCATGTACTTATATGCTGCCTGTGGCATCTGCTGGCCAAAATATGTATATAGGATGAATTTGAACTGTATTTCTATAGTACTAGCGGTAAGGTTGTAGTGCTAAGAGGAAAACCGGTTTTGGGTTTGAGTGCGGAAGGTAGGCGGCGCTATCGTCCTCTCGCTCTCGCAGGGCGTGGCGGGTAAGACCACGCCCCCCGCGGCTCCTTTGAGCGGAGCGCTAGGTCGATGCCGCGAGACGTGTAGATAAGTATATGACGGAAAATGAACCACCTAAGTACACACATGGAGTAAAGTAATTTGATGTAGATGTGTATTTTACAATCATGTAAAAAATGAATGTGTAAAAATTTAAGTCTATTTTATTTATTAAAATTATTATTTGGTAAGGCTGATTGTTCAATAGTCAGTATAAAAATAACTAAGTGATAAAATACATCATATATTTATCATTTATTTGGCTATAATTTTTCGAAATTCGAAGGTAATCGTCATTTTTGCACGTAGCGTCTCAGCCCAAAATAAGAATTTCATTGCCCAATAGAAAGTGATTTTTTTATTAATTTTTGGTGCTGGTACTATGATTTCATATCCAGATTGCGCCTAAATGCTTTTTGAAGTAAGGGAGAAGTTTTCGGTGGTAAGACAAGTTATTTTAATCGCAGAATTTGTATGAGAACTATATACAAAATAGAACAGGCGGAGACGAAAATGATGAAATAGACATATAATCAGTTTACCAGGAGCCGCTGTTGTAAACAATGTAAGAGAAAGTCGCTTGCGACGGCTCAGCCTTAATAATGAGGACCTCGATAGGAGAACCACGGCTTCAGTTATCTGCCTACATTACAGCAGCTGACAAATGGACAGAGCTACAGCAAACACCGTAAGAACCTACTAATACCGGGAGCACACAACCATTTTAGTAAAGTTAGCCTGTAACATCCCACTGCTGGGCAAAGGCCTTTACCTCAACTATGAGATAGTTTGAGCCATACTCCACCACGCAGTCAGAGTGCGGGTTGGTGGAGGGGTGTTTGCAAGGCAAGCGACTAACCCTGCTGTCAGATGTTATCAAGCCGCCCATAAGGCCTCTGACTAGGCTTAACGACTAATATCAAACGATAGTAGCCGGGACCAACGGCTTAATGTGCCTTCCGAAGCACGGAGATGCTCGTGATGTACGTCACTTACAAGGTCAGAATGGTCACCCATCCAAACACGACCGCGCCGTAGGTTGCTTCACTTCGGTATCACTACTAAAGCGCTGCTACCACTGCGCTACGAGCACCTCTACAACCATTTTAGCTATAATAATATTCTGCTACCGATTTTCGGTATTGGCGGCCCCTCTCAACAGAGATAGGCCAGGTACGCTATATTATAGTGCCCAGATGTGTGCGCAATACACAAGTGCACGCTCTGTTCCTCCACTCTTATTAATGAGATAGAAGTCCAACATGACCGATTTGAGATCAGGCGCAGGACCAACGGCTCAACGTGCTTTCCGAGGCATGGGGGTGTCATCACCAACAACTTTCTGATTCGAGCTGTTTCCGAGTACTTTCATGACGGAAAAACCCAGAATCAATTTACCGCTACACCAACGACACTGTCATATTAGCTATACAAGTATTTGAAACTAGGTACAGCGGCCAGCACATCAGGATACCCTCTTTTGTTGCAAACTAGCCCTTATAACAACTCAATAAGATACCGCAGTGTTTACCGTGACGTGCTGTTGTCCGTACAATAGACCTATGATACAGGGTGGCCAAAACAATGACGTCCAAAAAAAAGTTTTTTGGAAGCCTTACATCCAGGTCTATCCAAATATACCATACTTATGATAGCCAAACGTTTATAGTTTTCGAGGCTTTTTCTTAATTTTTTTTAGTCTTAGTTTTAGCTACCTCATATTTTGATCTAAGTATAAATTAAATTTATCAGGATCAAACTGCATTTTTTTTAAATATAACACCATAAAAAGTGGTGTAATTATTTGTTTGAGAATTCTTAAAATTTGTGAATAAACTATATTTCGAAATCTACGAAAATTTGGCTAGCATACATAGGGTATATTTGGATAGCCCTGGATGTAAGCCTTCCAAAAATCAAAAATTTTGGACGTCACTGTTTTGACCAACCTGTATACTGATAGCTCCAGACCATCTGCCTACGGTCCTAACGTCGCTATCCGGGGCGACCTGGGAGTAGCTCTTCTACAATCATCATCCAATTACATCTATTCTAATATTATTAAGCTGAAGAGTTTGTTTGTTTGAACGCGCTAATCTCAGAAACTACTGACCCGATTTGAAAAAATATTTTACGTTGGATAGTCCATTCATCGAGGAAGGCTTTAGGCTATATAACATAAAGATACAACTCATAAGACCACAGCAGTAATGAAAAATGTTGCGAAAACGGGAGAAAGATAATCCTTCTGAGAGCTTCCGCTGCATACGCTGCGGAATCCACTTAAGTTACACGATAATCATGTATGACAGGATTGTTCAGCATTAAGATTTCTATAATAAAGTCCGCGACAGACAGCATATGTCTATCTTTTATAGTTGACTTACTACAACCTTTTTTATGTTAAAAAATTTGTAAAAAAAATAATGCAATATTTTTAGAGGTGTATTATACACACAGGTATTTATTCTTATCAAAATAAATACATTTATCATCACGAGCATTTCATTAAGAACAAAGTGGCCCTTTATATTATTTGATTTTAATAAATATCTTAGGAGCTATCACAGTTTTAACATAACTCCGCACCAAAATAATGTTCGCAGCTTAAGTACAACGTGCGCTTGCGCTAATATATTATAAAGCTGAAGAGTTTGTTCGTTAGAACGCGCTTATCTCAGGAACTGCTGGACCGATTTGAAAAAATATTTATGTGTTTGATAACTCATTTATCTAGAAAGGCTTTAAGATATAAAACAACACGCTGCGACGGGAGAGGAGGGAGCAAACTCAAAACGCGCGGACGAAGTCGCGGGGGACCGCTAGTCTAACATAAACCTAAAGAACGGTTTAGCGAATGAGCTGTTCCACAGCCAGATGTATTTACACAGATAACCCAGAACACAGCATTGTGGCACATATGTACCAGAAAATCCGACACTGATCCAGAAATAAGAACTAAATAGGCAACCTGGTAATTGATGTATTACCATCACTTTACTTACGTACGTAAAAATAAGGGAACTGATAATATACGGACAACATCACGTCAAGGTAAGCACTGCGGTATCTTATTAAATACGAGTATATGTATATAACCACTTTAAAAGAAAATTTGCATATTTTAACGGGATGAAGTTATTATGGCAAATCTTAAACGACGCGGGTAATCGCTAAGACGCTAGTATTAAGTATCATATATACCTAAAATGACATTGTGGCCGGCCGCGGCGTGACGCCTACTTGTGACGTAACTTTTTTTTTATATTCTTTATTTCACAAACAAAATGAAGTACAAATGGCGGACTTAATGCTTTAAAGCAGTCTCTACCAGTCAACCATTGGGTGCGACAGAAACAGTAGTAGTAGTATAGTAGACTTATGCACTAAACCACATATTAACTGTGTGTGACTTATGTAACCCCACTGTATTCACTAAATTACACATTCTCTTCGTCATATTATGTTCAATACATCATAATTTATACACCTATCTAAGTGTCAAACCTATTTAACGTTTGTTATAGAAATCCCGGAAGTGTCCACCATGTTGAATGTAACTCGACTCGTTAAAATAACAAAAAAACTAACAAAATGAATGAACTACATATACGCACATAAATACTTTTTAAATAAACCAACATAAACATACAAAGATACAATAAAATCCATACTTCACGCTGAACAGATATCATGTTATTTATTCTCATTGAGAATAAGATTGCGTATAGACTTTTTGTACACATATTTTGATGTTGATGTCTTGATCGTATCTGGGAGGGAGTTCCAAAGTCTGATGGCGCTGAGGGGGAAACTAGTATTCTTGAATTCCATGACAGTCAGGTGCAGTTACTGGACACGGGGCCACACGCTAAATTCCGAGATAATCACGGAAATCTCGGCATCTGGCAACCCTAGCATGTCCCATGAACCACTGCACGGTCCCGCTATCAGTAATTAATGACGATTAAACTCGTACACGTATCAAATTACGAATACTTCGTATTGATCATGTTCATGATTATTCTTACCTATAGGTACTAACCTAGTTACTGTGTGCAACAATGTAGGTTTCCTGTTTACTTTACTAAAACATTTGGTCCGATTTCTTTAACATGATACCCGTGCGTTGCGTCTCAATCGTAAGTAGTTTTGTTACTTTAGATTTACTTGTAGCTTTTAGACTTTTAGGTAGGTAAAAGTTTAATGTAGGAACTTGTTTATTTATGGCTTAAAATTTATTACAACAAATAAATACTTACTTATAAAGTAGGCTACGATGTAAGTACCTAAGTAAGGCATTGATGTTTTGTATTTAAATAACATAAACCAAACGAGTAGTACCTACCTAAGAAGAAAATGTTTTGCCGAGGTGCTACTTGGAGTCCGTTTTATTTTTGCTCGTTGAATATTGTAAACAATATTTTAAGACCTTTATAAAAACACCAGAGTACCTATAAAATTAATTTACTGATTGATTTAAAAAGATCTGTGTTCAACGACGGATTATCTACGAGTATGTAGGTTGTGAGTTTTAAGTTTGTCTTATTTTAAAATGAATCATTTCGTTAAAAAGGCATGTCTAGATTATTGGACAAGCAAAGAATAACGGACTATATTGACCTACCTTCTGTTACTACCTACTTTTTTAACATTTAGAAGTTGCCCAATCATTGTTGTTTTCCTTTTTATACCAAGTACTTCTAAGATAATAGAGAATTTATTTTGTTTTTGTTTTATTATATTGTTTATGTACTTTAAATGAAGGAAATTTACTTTTTTTTCATATTTTATTTTCTTACTTTGTTGCACCGCCAAAAAGAATATTTTCTGCTTAGCCCAAAGGTATGACTGGTAGAGAATGCCATATTGCGTAAGTCCATTTAGGTTGTACAATAAAGTACCTAGGTATAAATATTTAATACGTAAAAAACTTAGATGTCACACTTTTATGAGTTATTTATTATCAATTTCAACAATCTTAGGTACTGGTACCTACCTAACAAAGTTATTTATAGAGAAATAACTTAATTAAAAAAAAAACATTTGACATGAGTTAGTTCCACATTCAAAGCGTATACGGCTTTTATATTTTGAGTCCTTTTAAGGATTTTTATAACAGCTGGGAACAATTTCAATGTGTTATTATTTAGTTACCGACGCCTTATTCACCATCAATAAAATAAACAAGCATTCAAATCCGAGGCGAGAACATGGCCGCATGCACCGACCTCGTTTCCAGCAACTCTTGGGCAATCGCTATCCATCGCAAAATGCACGACAAGCAAAAACCGTCTCGGTGACGGACGACGTTCCCAATTCCCACTTGTGTGGCTAATAAAATAACAATAACTTAAAAGATAATAGGTATGCCTAAGTAATACCTGCCTGCCTCAAATCAATATACATATATAGGTAGTAGGTATAAATAGTTTTAACGAATATGTTTTCTAAAGACGCTTTTTGCCTGTCTATTCATAAAGACTAAGTGTGTGTGCGTGTAGTTGATTATTGTACCTACCTATAGTACAAGCTCATTGGATTACGAAAACCTATGCTCTTATCTTAGTACCTACCTGCCTAGGTCACGTCTACATTTTATCTGGTACTTTCATTCGCTTATACCTATATATTCCTACAGATGCCAAACATACCTACCTACTTACATACAAGAAAGACCTGGGAGCCTTTTGTTCCCACGATCCAGTAACTAACCTCAAAGGTCATATGGGAACGTACTTAACCTAAACTGCTACCATAGTTTTGGGATCATTTTATAAACATAATATCCTAGTCCTAAGTCAATTATTAACTATTAACTTTTCGAAAACATTAACTTTTATTACTTTTAATAAAAGTTAATGTTTTCGATAGTCAAAAGATTGAATTACTTAACTTAAGTTTCCACGCTCCACATCCCAAGATGGGGCAGAGGATGTCCACAACGAACCGCCACTGCTCCTAGTCTTCCCGGTTTTCTTCGCCTCGTCTGCTCCGGTGCGCCACCAAGTTTGTTTATGGGCAACCTTGTGTGCGCTTTCCTTGCTGATTTCAATACAGAGCCTGCTTGGAGATGTGATCGATGTCCCTTTGGAGGGTGGTGACTAATCTAGTTCCACTTACGGTGGTTGATTGTCGATCGGAACTTCGTGGTTAAAAGATTATCTGCGTTTACTACATATTAGTATTATATTGTACCTACTTTTCGTTTATGTGATCTTATTTACCAAAATCACATAGGAGGTACTTAACATTCGTATTAAGTTAAATATATAATCAATAACAAGATAAATAAAGTTATGCTCATGAGATGAGATGCGAAGATATGAAAACGTTCAATAACAAACTCGAGGCCATATCTCGCAGTGCCAGTTTGCAGACGAAGTCATAGAAATGCAATTGGAGAATATGCCTAAATTAAATAGGTAATCGATTAAAATAATTTACATTAAAAAAAAACTACGGAAAAAGAAACTATGAATCGAACAACAAATTAAAGCCAATCGTTCGTCAAAACTGTTTTGTTTGCTGTACTAGCCTGTAGTTAGGTATGTGGTTAAAAAATATATTGGCTACTAGCGGTCCCCGCGACTTTGTCCGCACGTTTTGAGTTTGCTCCCGCCCCGATCGCAGCGTGATGTTTTATTAGCAAAGCGTTCCTCGATAAATAAGCTATCCAACACAAAAAAAATCAAATCAGTCAAGTACCTATTTACTGAGATTAGCGCGTTCTAACAAACCAACAAACAAACTCATTAGCTTTATACCAGTTGAAACGTTACTATTTGGTTAATAAAGTAAATTTAACTCAAAAAATATATATTAAACTTTGATCAAACCTGAAGTTTGATATGAAAATATCATGCATGCACATTCCCATAATTATCATTTGTGTGAAATTTGTGGTAATAGTTGAATTGCCTACTTGTTTGTTACATTAATTTTTTAACGGCCTCATTTATTGCCTTCAAATATAACTTTAGCATGAAAAAACTTATTTTTCAAAATGTTCATGCCATTAACTACTATCTACCTACTACCTGTTTTGGACACTAAAAAAGTAAACTGGAAATTAACTAGGTAGGTACTTATTCTAAAGAAGGATAATTATAGTTGTTTACTTCTGCAAGCTTTTTTATTATTAGCAAGCACCCCGTTTTTAATGTTACTGAGAAGCATTAACATATTGTTAAATAAAACAGTATTTTTATAAGTATTTTATTAGGAAAACACAAATCCTCCTATAGATAGTTTTGTCATTTATGTCTATTTACAATTGTTAGATTAATCAGTTGTTTGAGTCATAGGTCAACTTATGTATAATTTTAGTAGTAGTTACACATTAAAGTTTAACGAAGCTATGCATATGCATAATATTTACGACACAACCATACATTTAACACGGTGTTTCAGTAGCCTTTCCCGTCAGAATTCACGGCTAAATTGTTCCACCATAATAATTATTAAAAAAAAAACTATAAACTGGAACCGATGATAATTAAACTTCAAACTTAACAAAAGCACGAGAGTCGTGTCGCGCGCGCCTTCAGTATCGTTGCCAGGCGCAGGCGGAGGAGGCTGCGGCGGAGGCGCCGGCCCGCGGCGCCGCGCCCTGCCGTCACAGCTCCGAGAAGAACTCGGGCGAGGAGTGCGGCGTCGGCGGCGCGTGCTGCGGCACCGCGTGCTCGCGCCCCACCAGCGCCAGCCGCTGCTTCAGCACGTCGCGCTCGTGCGTCACGCGCGCCACCTGCAGCTGCAGCACGTGCAGCTCGTCCTGCAGCGACCGGTTAGTCATCTCCAGCTCCTGCCGCTGCTGCAGCCGCTTGCTGCGGCAGTTCTGAGCGTAACCGCGGTTCTTTAGGGTGCGCCTCTTCTGTTTCAGTCTCGTCACGTCCTCGCGCGGAAATCCGTGCAGTCGCTTGTTCAGTTCGCGCACACTGAGAGTCATGAGGAGGTCGTCGCTGATGAGATCGTCGCCGCACGACGAGCCCGGGTACGACTGGTGCTGTCCTGTGCGGGGCGACATCGCGGAGCAGGAGCTCGCGGGCCGGAGGCCGACTTGCTGCATGTGGTGGTCCTGCTCGCGCCACTCGCGGCGGTCCCACTCCTCGAAGTTGCCGCAGGGCACGGTGCGCATGTCGAGCGGTTCCCTCATGTGCGGCAGCCAGAGCACGTCGTCCACGAGCGCGGCTCGGCAGGGGCTGCGGCCGACGGGCGCCGGCGGCGTCTCCGGGGGCGTGCTGGGGTCGACGGCGATGGCGACGTGCGGCTGGGGGTAGGGGCCCGCGTCCGGCCAGGGGCGGCAGGCGCGGGCGCACGCCGGCGGCGTCTCCATGAGCTCGTGCCAGCCGCTGCGGAGCGGTTCGCGTTTGACTAGGTGGTGATCCTCGAGGTGGTCGAGCTCGAAGTTCTGCACATATTCGTCGGCGAGCTGGTCCTCGTCGGCCTCGCGGTGCGGCTGTGGAGGGACGGTCTGCATGGCGCTCGCCTGGGAGCATTCGACGAGCGCGTGCTCCACCATGGGGCGTGCGGGGCGTGCGCCGGCCGGACTCTGACTGCCGCGGCGGCACAGGGCGGCGCGAGACTCCGCCCTCCGGCCCAATGACGTCGCGAGACGCGCGCACTGCATACGTACTTACAGCCTTTTGTTTATAAGGACATAAATAACTTTACAACTACACGACATCCGACGAAACACACAATAAGACATAACACCATTACACGTTCAATAGTTATAGGGAATACTTGGTACGAATACCTACAATACCACTGTCTATACAATAGAATTTGAATTTAAAATCAGTACTTTTTCTTAAATAACTAACTACCTGAAAATTATTATAAGACATTAGTAGAATCAACTAATTGCTACTAAAAACATAAATACCTATGTACGGACGACAGCACGTTAAGTTAAACACTGCGGTATCTTATACAGTTGTGATAAGGGTCAGTTTTCAACAAAAATGTATAAACTGATATACTGGCAACTGTACAACATACGAGTAGTATTGTATTTTCAGCCAATGTAGAAAAAGCACAGTTAAAATCGTCTAACTAAACGATGAATTAAATAACATAACAACGAAACAGTGAATACTCACTTCACCGAGGAAAAATAAATCATTCTCTCATTCCACCTAACTTCATCCTCATCCACTGCTACGAAATCCGTAGTCAACTACGAGACGTTCCAAGGCAACTTATAAACTAAATAGTAGTAGTTACCTAACCTACGTCTACCATGTAAGTCTAAGTACCTATTTTAAATCGCAACTGTGTAACAATACATTTATATCAAACTTAAAAAAAAACGTAATATTTTCAAAAGCTCACAAGCTCAAGCTCAGTGTGATTGCACTGCTATGAAATTCGTAGACGTCTAGGAGGCCTATGAAAATCTGTAGTTTTCGTAGGGTTAGCTGTATCAGCTTTTCTCGTAGGCCTTTACTCTCAACGTGAGGTGCATGTAAAAAAAACTTGATTATCTAAAATCACAGAAGATATTTTACAAAATCAATTTAGGTATTTATGATTGAAAATTCGCTACATCATCAATTCTTAACCCCTTACAATAAAATTGTAAATGCTCGTTAGTTATATTTGCGCGGTTATAATTCGGCAGGCAGCAGGCCATCAGAACAAAGTGATTTCACGCGTGCCCGCACACGGAAGGGTTGATCAGCAGTCAGTGCGAACCCGGCTTAATCACCGCTACTTTAAACATGTAGCCCCTGCCTTATTATACGCGTTTAATTGAATCGGCGCTTACGGCCAACAATAAATAACTTGTTGTTGTAAACCAGACAATATTTTAACTAATTTAAACTCCCTCACTTTATATGCATAGTAGATAAATCATTTTTTTTTACTATAATTATTTTACTACTTATAACTCCAATAATTTCATTCATATTTAGTTTGGAATCATCTAAAGTCACTTCAATGGTACAACCCTAGATGTTACTTTTTCCATTAGAAATTGAAATATCTGACAATTATAGAGGAGCTGCGTGCGAGGTAGGGTAAATCACAGATAGATCTAAAGGTGCAGCAAATCTTGAAATTACTATTGTTGAATGATATCAATAAATCAGTTAAAATTTAAAAGTTAAACTATCCGGTATTGTCGTGAAGCGACAAATGTGAAGGAGTAAAAGGTAAAAGAAAAAGGTAAAAGAGGGAATAGAATTTATATTAAAACAAAAGAAATACAGTACCGAAAAATGAGATGAGGTGATGTCTGTGTGAATGTAAGTAAAGTGCAGTGGGCGTGAGTAAGTATCTTCAAATCTTCAATAAGTATTGTCCTGGAGGCAGCAAAGGGCGGCGTCGGAGTGCAGGGCCGACACAGCGGAGGTAGCAGCGACGCCGATGTGCAGCGGTGACAGGCGCCGTGAAGAGCAGTGACGCTGATGTGCAGCGGTGACAGGCGCCGTGAAGAGCAGTGACGCCGATGTGCAGCGGTGACAGGCGCCGTGAAGAGCAGCGACGCCGATGTGCAGCGGTGACAGCCTAGGCGCCGTGAAGGAGTAACTCACAGCAGTGATGAGGGTAACGGGAACTATGTAGAAAATGTTATGATCAGTTGGAGTGCCAGAAGTACTTGGTCTCGGGTCCTCTTCCAAGAAGGAGACAGGTCCCTCCCCTAGAGCGAGGAGGTGTTACTGCAGTCAATGGACTCTGATACTCCTCCGGATATGTGTCCGGTCCCTCCCCTAGCGTGAGGAGGTGTTACAGCAGTCACCGGCGGTTCTTCAAGACTTCTTGAGGGAAAATGAAGAGTGTTAAACTTGTAGTATGTCTAATGAATAATAGAACTGTTCGAGCTTAGAACTCGGAATCGAATGAATTGAATGAAAAAAGTAAAGGCTTATATAGGGGCCTGGGCCGTTCAAATTTAGATCGAGGTAGGTTCAAAAATAGAACATGAATACTGGTGGTTTACAGAGGATTAAACCCGAAAAAGTAATAAACTTTGATAGAAGGTGTCAGACTTTGAAAGATATTGTCATAACAACCATGTCAATAAAGATATAAAAATTGTCAATAATCAAGCAATTTACATAAATAATCTGAATAACGAATCATCACCCAATGCAAATTAAAGGAAAATTGCAAACAAAGGTAAAAACACGGCTATTTTTACAGTATTATGTACAGAAAAGTATTATAACAGAGCTTTGAAAGTTTGACGTTTTTAGATTCACAATAAATATTGTTCAAAAAGGATTAGAAAACAACAATAATCCAAAAATACAGAGTAATAGTATAAGAAGAGTAGAAAGGCAGGTAATGCCTATAGTTTAATGTCTACGACTTTATAAGGAGAAAATACGAACTGCGTTATGGTAGATAGAATCTATGCTTAACTCTATGTTCGTGTTTACAGCAAATGAACCAGCAATCTTTGGATGGAAAAAGGAAATGAAAGCATGGAAAAACAAAGATAATGTGATGAAAATGTTAATGTGGGTCCGATGAATACTAAATATATTAAGGTACTCGATTTATTACACGTTATACATGTACAACGGTACATTATCCAGCTGTTTCCACTATACAGCCGGATACCGGATATTTATTCAGTATCCGGCCAGATTCCGGATATTTTACACAACTTTTATTTTTATAATAGCCCGTCAAAAATTATTGTTTTATGAATTAGTTTAGTACTCAAAATTAACAAGTTGAAAATTGAGGTGAATGAACACGAAATTTTCCGCCTGTGTTGGTTACAGGCGACTTCGTAGCTTCGTACGTACCTTTACCAGACCGGCTTCTGAAAATAGCCTTTAGCCGTAAACCCTACTGCCGGCTGCTAAAAGAAAAATTCTAGCTATCCTTTATAACTGCGGGAATGATTCAAATTAACTGACCAATGACGACGAATGTACAAGTATGGATCGCGTTCGTAATTGCAATCGAGTCGAGAGTCGCAATCTCGTTAGCACTTCAATTTTGTTTTTCTTGATTGCGAAATTCACTACTATTATCCTTTGCTACTTCATTGAAACAGTCCCAAAAAGTGTCATGAGCTTCACGTGTGAAGTTGGATCCATATAACGCGATAAATAGCCGAATACCAAGCACTCCGGCCTCGTAGCTTGCCGAATATCCGGTATCCGGCCCAACCACTATCCGTTTTATCTCTATTAAAAACCTTTCTTAATCCTCTCCTAGATTCAACATCTTCATGAAAATAAAACAAGCTCGCTAAGACAACATTAGTATGTAGGTGCGGAGAGGGTTGCTTGCGCGCAGCGGGTCGTGCGCTGACGCGGCCGCCGCTGTTTGCCCGCTACGGTCAACATTGTTAGAGCCCGCGTCGACGCAGTTCAAATTGAACAAACAGATCCCGGAATAAAGATGAAGTGTAATACCAACCGTGTCTGATAAGATAATACATCATTTTCTTTACGAAAAAGTCCACGTGCAGTAAATAGCGACGGAGATTCATTTGAAGGACTTTCTTAGAATTATTGACGCTTATTATGTTCTTACTTTATAAAATACATCATTGGGTGTGGAACACTTTTTAGGCAATAAATATGTAAAAGCTTCCGTGGTGGCGTCTTGGTGCTTTGCGTTGTTGAACAGAACTTACAAAGTAAGTAGGTACTGAAACCGAGTTTTGACATTTAGGTGGTTATAGCTATTGAGGTCAGTGACGATTGATGATCATAATGACTCTCTGATTAATAACTGACCTAAAGCCAGTTAGTCTTTGCTTGTAGAATATTGTTAACAATTTTGATATTATTTTATAACGAAATAATTCATTTTAAAATAAGATAATCATAATCTCACAACCTTCATATTCCCGACGAATTCCCGTAAGTTCTTCATTGACCATCGCGGTTTTTTTTTAAATCAAATACATTGTCAATTAATTGTATTCACTGATATTATTTAAAAGGTCATAAAATGGTTGGATTAAATGTTTGACAAACAAAAACGGACTTTACATAACATTATTTGTTATCAAATTAAATACACAATTTTTAGTATGGAAAGCTGTTCTTGTCGAGCTGTGCAACCGCGCCGAAATGATATTACATGATTTGCCCCCGACACGTAATAGTACTCGCTGTTTGACCTCGCTTATTAATTGCTCTCTTTGGCTGAAATTAAATCACGCATCAGTTAATCAAAAAAATCAGGTTGTTATATTATTAGTACAATCCGTTTTTCTTTACGTATCCATTTTTTAAACTTAATTGACGGAGGTAATCATAATTCAAAATTTTTAATACTATCAGTGAATATATAAATTATCATTTTAAACTGATCTCGTTGTTTAACAATGAATTACCTACGTAGATTGTGTGAGTATTGTGTTTTATCTTATTTTTAATTGGTCTTATTCTTAAGCAAAGTTTAAAACGGATCATTTCATTATAAAAAGTTATGAAAATTGTTTATAATATTAGACTTGCAAAAAAAGGAGGCATTGATTTGACAAATAGGTAGGTCTCCCAAGCGGGAGCTTGTAAGTTTGCTCCTAAGTATCTATCTTTCTCACTAGTATAGGTATACCCCTGATCCCTCCATAGCAAGTGGACAGATTCTCAGATGGACGGATTAGCAACTGGACATGACATGTACAGTCCATAACATAACGACAAACTCCTATACAGTCATTTGTGTAATATTATTTGAACCAATATCATGCATTTTTATTTTATTTTATCTAAGCTGGTGACATAGTATAAAAAGGGAAGTAAGTTATCTTTATACAAACGCACCGAGGGACATTCCGATACAAGTAAATACGAGTAGGTATTCGATACTTTTGATTCGATACCAAGTAAAAATAGCATCGCATCAATCTTGCGATACCTACTCGGTATCGAAACAAAAGTACTTGGTATCAAATCGAATCAGCATATCATCTTTTAAAAAAACCTAAGACAACTAAGTAGCCCTGAGTAAGTCAGAACATGATGTCCCGTCTACTGCAACACCTGCATACGATTTTGGGAAACATCATATGGAGTTAGCACATGGGCACAAGAAGAAAAAGAAATTCATAAAGATGAAATAAGAAACCAAAAATTTGCGCACGGGTGGGACTTGAACCAGCAACTTCTGGCTAACCGGGCTAAACGCTCTACCAATTGAGCTACCGTCCTGTCAGTCCGACCTTGCGAAATTTGTGGTCTCTTATGATAAAAGATTGTCTCCAAAATACCTTAAACAGATACTGTTTTTGGGTAATCTTAATGCTCAAGAGTTTTATGTTTAAAGTAAGCATGTGACGAAAAACATTTTAAATAAGTAGATTATTTTTCTTATTTTTTTAAAAATATCCTTCAACGTTCATTGTGAGCATCCTCAAAATAAAAAATATATAATAGTTTTTCGTAAAGTATCGATATAAGTAAGTATCGATACTTTAGGAGTATTTGTTTAAGTAGTATCAAAAGAAGATTTGAGTACTATCGAAATGAGTAGGTATCGATACTTTGATGGTATCGAAACATCCATACGCACCGTACGCGGCTTGTACGTGTGCGCCGTAGTATCTATGCGTCACCGCACGCACACTTGAACAAAATCTTGACCAGTTTCTCAGTGCGCCAGACGGGCTAACACCACACGAAGTACGCGCGTCACGGCTTTTCGGCACCAAAATGGGTGATAATTGCAGGAGAACGTATTGCTATGTGTTTGGGTGTCTTAATAATTTATAGCTATTGCACAAGTTGTAAAATGTATCCCATCAAAAACAATACTTGTCAAAAAAACCAAGTCTCGCAACTCAGTTGTTCTGCGATAAAAAGTTGTGAGATCCATGTAATACCAAGTCGGTTATTAATTTATTCAGTCTCTACTTAAGCGACTTTCTGTCTTAAGTTGTTACGTAATAATTAACAGCATCTTATAGTGACGCATATCAATATTTAAATTCTTTAATGTTTTATATAAATATATTGAGACTTGGCCATCGCACTAAATAATTGAATTTACATGTGTTTTCAGGCGATTGAATTTACACGTGTTTTCAGGCGATGGCCAAGTTTCAATATATTTATATAAAACATTAAAGAATTTAAATATTGATATGCGTCACTATAAGATGCTGTTAATTATTACGTAACAACTTAATGCTTCGAGTACGGAGATTCCAGACACAATGGATTTGCAATTGTTATGGACCACAATCGTGGTCTTAGAGACTGGACGTATTAAGACAGAAAGTCGCTTAAGTAGAGACTGAATAAATTAATAACCGACTTGGTATTACATGGATCTCACAACTTTTTACCGCAGAACAACTGAGTTGCGAGACTTGGCTTTTTTGACAAGTATTGTTTTTGATGGGATCTCATTTCTTTTTGTATTTTGTAGACAGTTCTACTTTTTTTCTTTTCGGTACCTTCCCGAACAACGTCCAAATTGTAAGCAAATAATATCAGTAAACCAATGAGAGTAGCCTTTAGTCGTCAAACTAATATAGCAATCGAAATTATCAATGAAAATCGCAAACTTATAGGTAAGAATTCTGGGCACATCCGAACAGAATTGGGTCGCTCGCGCGTATGAGCGCGGTTGCTGCTTGCTCGGCGACATTCTCCTTTCCGCGCGCCCCGCCACTGTCCCCGCCTTGCGCCCTCGCGCTAGCACCGCGCAGCGCGTAGTAACGGCCCGCGCTCACTTGCTGCATCGTAGCGCGTGGTATAATAATTAATTTACAACCTTACGCACTCGTAATAAGTACGAATACGCACGTAGGTACGTTTTTTTGCATTAAATAATTTAATTTACACGTGTTTTCATGACGGGAATACCTTTTTTTTGCTCAATTTGGCAGGGGCACTACCATGCGCCTATATTTATATGGGACTAGCTTAAACCCGCGGCTTTGCACGCAATAATAATAACTGCCGTAAAATATCGTTACGAATAAAGCCAATATTGAAAATATTACTGAAGACTTGGCTGTATGGGATTAATTTTCTTTGCGGTCTTTTCTAGATTTTTTAGTTTTTCCTTGTTTCATACACCAAATACTACTTATATTCCAAATTTGAAGCTTCTAGGTCTGCTAGAAGTACCTTAGCATTTTGATGATCGGTGAGTCAGTGAGTGACAAAATTAAGAAATTTGACCCGTTATAATTCTTAAAATACTGGTTCGAATTGGATGAAATTTGAAATATACCGTGTCTTTACAATGCCTAACCGTTACTGAAAATTTCAGTCTTCTAGTTTTATCCACAACGAAGTTACAGGGGGTCGAAAATGGCCTGAATTGCTTCGAGAAAAGGATGGTACGGCCGGGACGCTCGACTTGGTGGGGGCACTGCCGTGCCCCCAGATCTATCCAGATGTTATCGTCAAAGGATGTTATTATCATTTTCAACGTGCCGAGTGGAAAAAATTAAAAGAATTAAAGTCTACCACAAATGATCGGAATTTGACACAATTGTGTACTCACCTAGCACTTTTGCCCAGGACATTAATACCTGAAGGCTTTTTGTCAATTAATGAAATCGCTACAGATGATGACCAGTGTAAACCTTTTTTCAATCATTTCACAAATTATTGGATGAGGCAAATACGACTGAGCAGTCGTCTTGCTACGGATAAAATTTTCGGACAAGTGACAACCATAATGCTGTAGAAGGCTGGCACCGTCGCATGAATGCCAAAATACCAAAAATCATTCCTTTTTTGTTTCAACGGTTAATAAACAAACAATCGAAAATAGTTGTTACTAAAATAAGTAGACGTTCTTATCACTGTAAAGAAACAAAACGTCGGTCAGAGCAAATTCGGATTAATAAACAGACACAAAATATACTTATTATCGGATTGCGTTTATAACAAAATTTCAGTAATGACGTGCTTAGAGCGCCTAAGATCGCTATCTCGAAAATGAATTTCTCCCGGTACTTGGAAGTTTCTTTTATTAGGTACTTAAATTGTTTATTTTTCCCAAATAAAGTTTTTCAGTCTTTTCAGTATATTTCATTGTTCACGACTGTACTCTGTCCAGTTGCTAATCTGTTCACCTGAGAATCTGTCCAGTCGAGAATCTGTCCAGCTGCGAATCTGTCCACTTGCTATGGAGGGCCCCTGATTACCTATTGTGTTAAGAAACACAGGTTTTTTAGTACCTAATTGTCTGTTATGCCTGCAGACTTATCTGTTATTCCTCTCAAGCGTCAGCTAAAAGATGCAAATCAATCAGAAAAAGTACAGCAATCGATTTGAATTTTCAACTTCAGATAACCTGCTCAGATATAATTCATTTCTCAATGAAAGCGACTAGTGATGAGAACAAAAGAGCGCGTCTCCTGTCTCCCACGGTTTGAGTGGTCCGCGGGACACGTCCGCGGCTATCGCGGCTCCTTCATCAATTGATTCATCCACAGCCCCCGACGGCCCGGCCGTCGATCCCGCTTCACTCACGAACGATGTGCGAATTTGCATCTTATCGGATGTTATTGCAAAACTAAGTAACTTTCATAAAACTGTCAATATATTTAACCTGTAAAAAGCAAACGGATGTTTGCTTTTAACATAAAAGACAACAGAACGCCAAGTTAAAAAAAAACATGTAAGTCTAGTGGTGGTGACTATACATTTCGTTTACTTTTGTTTGCATTATCTCTTAACTTTTGTTTGTTGTTATATAGATAAAAATAATCCTAGGTAATTTCGACTATGGCCAGACACAACAACTTCCAACAACCGTCTTCAAGGGACATTTATAGTTCACAAATGTGGTGCGAAAACACCACACTAGTCCTTCCTCTTCTTCCTCTCATAGCCCGATGGGACAGCAATCTGACACGGAGAGAGATCACTAACGGAGAGCATGACTAACGGCTTTACCTATGAGCATTCCGAGGCACGGGTCAAACACCGCCAACATTTAAACTTTGGGCTACTCTGAGAATATCTGAATAGAAAAAAACCAGGTAGGTACGTATTTTTGATCTAACCCGGGAACTCTGACGCAGCCGTCGCTTTAAAGTGCGAACTGCGACCCTCTACTAACCGCTGCGCCGCCGAGGTAGTTATAATCATAATAACAGGTAAGTACTAAGTCCGTTTTTCTTTGCTTGTCGAATACTTATTATAAACAATCTTGACATTCCTTTTTGACGAAATGATTCATTTTAAAATAATATTTACACAAAAATTAAATCCTACATAGGCAATTAGACAATCGTTAAACCCTGAGATCTTTTTGATTAAATAATAAATTAGTTTTATTCCCTAACATTGTTATAAAGTTATGAAAAGATTGTTAACAATAATGGACTAGCTAAGAAAAACGGACTTTAGGTTCATGATGCATCAATTTAGAAATCACAAAGTAATAGATAATATTAAGGCATCCACCACATAGTATTAACTTCGAATGGCCTAATCTCATCTAAGGAATCAAGAAGTTTTCCTATTACAGCTCAATAGGAAATAATTCCGAAGCCGAGAGATAAGCCGATTGCGCTCAGATCGGCCTTGGGTGATCAGATAAACGGTCAGCGGCCTCAGCTACGCGCATGCCGAGTCAAAGGTTGCATGTTTGCAAACATCAGTTAGATAGACCATTAAAGAATTTTATAAATGTATCAACATGCAAGAAAAAAGGTAATAGAAATCAAATTTTAATACAGGGTGTCAGGTTTTGGTCAGTGACAGCCAATTCTGGGGCCCTATTTTTGAATTACTCGCTTCGAAATGGCGAGTGATTTTCGTTCGACAACGAGTTTTTTTCTATGACTTTTAATTCATTTTCGAACGAAAATCACTCGCCATTTTGAAGCGAGTGTTTAAAAAATAGGGCCCCAGGAATGATAATGTGTTATGCTTATTCTAAAAAAATGTATTCTTAAAATTCTGAGCAAGTTTTATACAAGAAAACCTCTTCACAACATTCAAAAAACCGGCTAAGTGCGAGTTGGACTCGCGCACTGAGGGTTCCGTGCCAACTTTAACTGAATTTGGGAATTCACAATATTTTGTTGACAGCAAATATAACTTTGTTTTTCATAGTGTTTGTATGAAGTACAAAGTTATGTTTGCGGTTGTCAAAAATGTGCTTTATCTCAAAAACTTCTCGTTAGATTTCGTCCGAACCAATTTTCGTTGAAAGTATTTGTTAAGATCTACATTAGATATTTTTTTCAAAATTTACACTCGCTTAGTTTAGAAGTTAGATGGAGGGGAGGCCCATTTTACCACTTTGGAAGCCTCTAGCTATGAAACGTTAGACTTCAAAAGAAAATGGTTTTAGGAACCTCGATGTCATTTTAAAAGACCCTATCTATAGACCACACACGTATAGGTTTGGATAAAAAAAATTTTTTTGGTTTTAGTTTCATGTATGGGAGCCCCCCCCTTAAATGACATATTTTTTTATATTTTGATTTTGATTTGATGAGAATCGTAAAGCGGTTAACGGGATACATACTTCTACCAAATTTCAACAGTGTGATGCTTATAGTTACAGAATAAAATGGCTGTGACATACGGACGGACAGACAGACAGACTTGGCGAAACTATAAGGGTTCCGTTTTTTGCCGTTCGGCTACGGAACCCTAAAAGTTACAGAACGAGTTTTTTTGGGAATTTTCTTTTTTTTTTAAATATTTTTTTAAACATATTTTTTGGCATCAATATTGTTTGTACAGCCACCCCTGAGTCGCTCGTCGCTGACCAAAACAACACCCTGTATGTACATTTAAAAAGAGAAAAACAGGTTTGCATTAGGGATCATAGCATCTGATCTAAATTAATAGTTTTTTTTAAAAAGAAAATGGATTTACCATGCAAATGGTATTCAAATGCCATGGTGTTCATACAGAAATGGCATCCATACATCAATAAAATACAAACTTCAATATATATATTTTATTTAAATACATTCCAACGTTCGTAAAAAATATAAACAATTAGTACATATTATTTCATTAGCCTTTTATAATCGATATTTTTTCTAATATTGTATAAAAGTAAATTTATAAAGTAAATATGTATTTACTTCATATTTATTACATGGCACCAATTTGTTATATAAATTCATAATAATTGACCAAAACTGCATTAATATACCAACAATATGTATATTATAAATGCAATCGTACTTATTATTGATTGGCACAATCAATACATATATTCAATATTATAATACTATCTATATGTCAGCGTAAAATTGACTAAACCGTGAGATTATAATGTCTCTCAAGATATTGTAAACTGATAAAATATTGTGAACCGTGTGATACTGCTTACAATTTCATTTAATGCATTATTTTTGATAGACTATATAATCTATCGATGTGAAAACAATTGTAAAATGGCACGCGACGGTAAACAACTCGCCGGCTCATTCCGGTATCTTATGCAGTTGTAATAAGGGTTAGTTTTCAACAAAGGCTATACATAGCCTGATGTGATGGCGACTGTATATTATTTTCATGTTCAAAACACACACCGCTTTAAAATTATTTTTATAAATACTAGGCAGAAGTAAAATGATCTACGATTAACTAATAAACTCAATAGACACAGAACGGGCTACTGTAAGGCTAACTAATCAGAGACAAGATTCGGACAGTTGACTTTACGCTCAAATCTTTGCTATTGATTGTTTGTAACAGTTTCACTTCGAATAAATTATAATCTAAGGAAAAATAATGCGGAAGTTTTAAGCAGTACGTTACGGCTCACAATCCAATGACAGCTCACATTATCGTGAGAGAGTTTATAATCAAAAGGTATTTACAATTTTATGGTGACATAAGATGGAATATGTTATAAAATTTTGAATTCTAGACCTGCCTTCCCGTAGGTTGTATAAAGTTATAAAATGCTGTATATAAATGTAAAAAAATCTCTTCAGTCTTTGTTCATGGTACATAGTCTTTGGTCATAGTGCACGTTATCATATTCGATTGACTAATATACACAGAAAATACCAACACAGTATACATTTATCAACGAATGTTTCATTTCATTTATGAATTCATTAAAAGTTAACTTCATCCCGTACACTACGACTGATCCTGTAAAATTCATTAAATATATTCAAAAATAGATTTAAAAATTGTTAAAATAGACAAAACTTCTCGTTAACATTTCATAATAAAAACATACATAGTGTTTTCCTAATATACATATAGCACCCGAAACCCAATCCCAAAATAACAAATCGGCAATAACCGTAGGCCGTTTTGTTGGCTAGTTCTAAATAAATAACTATGACATTTGCAATATCTTAAGCCTAATTTTTGGCAAAATTTATTTTCAAATATTAAATTCAATTCAATTTCAATAAATCCCTGTTTCAAATTTTATTATGTGAGTATATCAATTGTATAAAATACATAAGTGTAGAATTTAATTTTCTCAATGAATAATGCATAAATTAATATTTTACATCTTAATTAGCATTTTAAAATTATTATGGCAACCGCGGCTATTCTTAATTATGAATCACTTTGTATCCTTATTTTGTACATACATTGCACTTGATTTCGAAACAAAATATACAAATATATTCTTAATATCTAAAAATTTTATAAATAAATTCAACATTGTGCTTTGTGACTGTCTAGATTACAATATGCTGGCAAAAATTAGTTCAATACAATGATATTTCGATAGGTAAATGTACATATTAATAAAATTTAAATTAAAAAATAGCCGCTCCCTTCATCACCACTAAAAAGGCTAAAATTAGTAGAAGTAACTTAACGGTACTGCACATATTTTTTGCCTTGTGTAAGCTATGCTACCAACCAGTTTATTTCTTAATTCGGATATAACATTAGATCAGTGTTGAAAAAGCTACATACTATGTATTAATGGTGAATTCCATTTGATGGGGTTGAAATTAACAATGCGAATTGTATATTTAAATTAAATACGCATCAAATTACTAACTTTGAGTTATCAATGATCTCGAAAACGGGCATCAACCCTATTTGTTACTTTTTCAACACTGACTGATCTCATTAACACCTATAGTTTACTTCTGTCGTGCGATACATCTAAAATTATAAGTAAACGCAAGACCGACCTGAATGTACTGTCATTGATGTGTGCTGTTTGCTATAGCGAGGAAATACACCTCAAAATGCTTTTAACTTTTGGGTTGCATTGTTCGTATTAGTTAAGACATAACGGGTTTCAAAGTATTTAATTCGGATGATATGCAATGAACAAAACATAGATCAGTGTGTATAAATAAAATAATAGCATTATTTGTTTGCATTTAGACCCGTTACGGTTACTCATATCATACTGTAATACAATAATCTAATGACATATGTATACTAAAAGCGTTAAACCATCTACCTGTTCAGGAATGTCACTGGATAGGCTTGAAATGCTCTAGCGCGTGTTTGCATTTAGACCCTTTACGATTACTTATAACATTCTGTAAAAGAATAACTTTATGACAGACCGTCTGTCACAGACGTATACTAAAGGCGTTAAGATATCTACCTGTTCAGGAATGTTACTGGATAGACTTGAAATGCTCTAGCGCCGGTTTGCATTAAGACCCTTTACGATTACTTATAACATTCTGTAAAAGAATAACTTTATGACAGACCGTCTGTCACAGACGTTTACTAAAGGCGTTAAGATATCTACCTGTTCAGGAATGTTACTGGATAGACTTGAAATGCTCTAGCGCCGGTTTGCATTAAGACCCTTTACGATTACTTATAACATTCTGTAAAAGAATAACTTTATGACAGACCGTCTGTCACAGACGTTTACTAAAGGCGTTAAGATATCTACCTGTTCAGGAATGTTACTGGATAGACTTGAAATGCTCTAACGCCGGTTTGCATTAAGACCCTTTACGATTACTTATAACATTCTGTAAAAGAATAACTTTATGACAGACCGTCTGTCACAGACGTATACTAAAGGCGTTAAGATATCTACCTGTTCAGGAATGTTACTGGATAGACTTGAAATGCTCTAGCGCCGGTTTGCATTAAGACCCTTTACGATTACTTATAACATTCTGTAAAAGAATAACTTTATGACAGACCGTCTGTCACAGACGTATACTAAAGGCGTTAAGATATCTACCTGTTCAGGAATGTTACTGGATAGACTTGAAATGCTCTAGCGCCGGTTTGCATTAAGACCCTTTACGATTACTTATAACATTCTGTAAAAGAATAACTTTATGACAGACCGTCTGTCACAGACGTATACTAAAGGCGTTAAGATATCTACCTGTTCAGGAATGTTACTGGATAGACTTGAAATGCTCTAGCGCCGGTTTGCATTAAGACCCTTTACGATTACTTATAACATTCTGTAAAAGAATAACTTTATGACAGACCGTCTGTCACAGACGTTTACTAAAGGCGTTAAGATATCTACCTGTTCAGGAATGTTACTGGATAGACTTGAAATGCTCTAGCGCCGGTTTGCATTAAGACCCTTTACGATTACTTATAACATTCTGTAAAAGAATAACTTTATGACAGACCGTCTGTCACAGACGTATACTAAAGGCGTTAAGATATCTACCTGTTCAGGAATGTTACTGGATAGACTTGAAATGCTCTAGCGCCGGTTTGCATTTAGACCCTTTACGTATACTTATAACATGCTGTAACAGAATAACTTTATGACAGACGTATACTAAAGGCATTAAGCCATCTACTTGTTCAAGAATGTTACTGGATAGGCTTGAAGTGTTCAAGCGCGTAGTCGTGATAGTACATCATGATCGCGAGCGGCTGGCCCAGTATGAGCGCGCTCCACACCATCATGTTCCCGTAGCGCGCGCCGAGCCGCAGCTCCGCGAACCGCGAGATGACGGCCAGCGGCGGCTGCACTATCATGCCGAGGAACGCCCAGATCCTGAACATTTGCAGGGGCACACTCACCTAGAATGAAAGACGTTGCTTGATAGAAAAACCGACTTCAAAACCAAAATGCACTAAAAAGACTTAAATAAATTCTTGACTATTGAAAGGAAAGGAACACATTTTAGGCAAACAATTTCTTTTTGGAGTCGGTGCCATCACATTGACCATCAAGCATCAACTATCACAGCATCACCTTGACCATCAAGCATTAACTATCACAGCACCGAATCCAAAAAGAAATTGTTTGCCTAAAATGGGTTCCTTTCCTTTCAATAGTCAAGAATTTATTTAATACTCTTTAGTGCATTTTGGTTTTGAAGTTAATTTTATTTCTTTATTTTTAGAGATGACAGGAGAATGGGGAGGGGGGAACCTTATGACTCTGTTTTTTAACTTTTTTAAGATTATAAGTTCTTTCATTATAATTACTGAACTCCTAAGCGTTAAGGAGATCTACCATAAGCTCAGCCCCACAAGATGTTGACTATTAGACGAAACAACACGTCAACATTAAGATTCAAGTAAAGAAACACTATACGTGCCTTTAAAATTTGAGAGTTTCCCTCGATTACACCAAGATCCCATCATCAGATCCCAAATTGAAAAAAATGGGACCAACTAGAAGGTATACCCTCTAAGTAGGCGAAAAAAGTTTTCGAATCGGTCGACAAACGACTGAGATATGAGGTAACATAGATACAAAAAAAAACAGTCGAATTGATAACCTCCTCCTTTTTTGAAGTCGGTTAATTACGGCAATACAACGCCTTAGGGCCTCTACCGTTACCATGAGTTTACGTCGGTTTTACTCGCTAGCGACGACGTAAAAAAAGTCTATGGAAAATTAAACAGCGCCTCTAGCGTCACTGACAGATCTAAAATTTTCCATACTAAAAGTTATGTTGCCGCTAGCGAGTAACACCGTCGTAAACACATAGTAACGGTACTGTTTTACAATCGAAAAGTATGAACTATCCAACGAATCATTATCATCATTATCAACCAAAGGACGTCCACTCTGAACATAGGCCTCCCCCACGGCTTCCACAGCAACCGATCACTAGCGGTCTGCATCTAGTTTTATCCTGGGATTTTTACAAGGTCGTTTGTCCATCTTGTCGGTGGACGTCCTACGCTGCGTCGTTGGTCGCAGGGTCTCCAATCTAGAACTTTCCTGCCCTAACGGCCACCAGTTGTTCGGGCTATGTGCCCTGCCCATTAACACTTGAGCTTACTGATTCTCAAGAATCAAACGAATAATTCAAATAAATACCTACGCTGGTTTACACAGAAAACCATTTTACCTTCGTCTGTGAGATACCAAAAACCATAGATGTTTATTTTTTCTAATTTTATTTTACAGTCCTTATACGAAGGTATTATTAGTAGGTGGACTCTAAAACGTTTTTTGTATCTCTTAATTTTGGAATACATTACTTCTTATATTTACATTTACGAATTCGTTATGGCCGGCTATAAAACAATGGTGTATTCTACGGTGGGTTGCCCTATTAAAACAAGTACAATACTACCTCGGTTACTGATTGATTACGTATAGCAGTACTAGTAATTAACATCAATAAAATTCAATATCAGGTAGCAGGGTATTATTCTGAAACAGGTCCATCGTTCAGCTTACAGACGAATCAATTAAGTAATTGACATTTTTTTTCCGAACTTTATACTAACGCTCTTTTATAACAAAGAGTTTTTAAACAATTATCATTAGGGAAAATACTAAAAAGAAAATATACGGGTGCCTTCATTTTTGAAGTTCTTTCACGAAAAAAAAGTTTAGAAATTTTATAAATTGATATCTTAGATATAAAACGCCATTTCCGTGATCGTTATTTAACTCGGGTCACTAGCCGTAGCGCAACTCATTTCAGGATGTTCAAAAATAACGCGTCAACGTATCATACTCGATGATACTCACCAAGTACTCGTGGAAGAACGCCGAAATAAAGAACACGACAGCACTGGCGGCGACTTTGCTATATCCCATCTCGGTAATAGGTATGTAGACGTGTCGCACGGCCCACATGTGCACGGGCATGTTCCAGGTGCTCCAGAACACGGATATGTTATTCGCGTTCCACCAGTCGCCGTAGAATTTGCGGTCGGCGAAGTGAAGCAGCTCGCCCATAAGGTTCAGGAACGAATGGAAGCTCAGATAGAAGAAACACAGCCATATCAAGTGGTTCGGCACCTGGTAAATGTTATTGTGTGTTCAGTTAAGGAATTCGTAACGGATTAAACATAAATGTAATACATTTATGGCCTTTTATTTATTTATTGTTCCATTTACAGAACAAGAGTTTTAGCTTGCAATCATTTCAAACATTAAGCTATTTTTACACTGCCATGACCGTGTCAGGACCGAAAAGCAACACGATATGCTCTCCCTCGCCCACTGGACGGATTGACAGCGATCTGTCTCACCGTTTTAAGGAGCGAGAGTGTGACGTAGTACAGTCGCCGTCAGATATATTGGAGCAGACAAAGTGACCAAATACTTCTGAACAGTTTAATATCAATAAGTTCCATACACTACAAGTAACCGTAAATATCAGAACATTCATGACTTCATTAATATCTGAGCAGAAGCTAGTCAAAAACTTCTATACAGTATTGGTCGATCACGAAACGGTCAAGTGGGCAAGGTGTTATAGTTTACAATACAAATATATTGTTTGACCGGACACGGTTATGGTATGGTACTGGGCAAAGATCTTTAGGCCTCATTTAAGAAGACGCGAGGAATCCAGAGTCGCGTGCGGCGGGGTGGCTTCCCGCGGCGCGTCGGGCGTTTCTGTCTGTCTGTCTGTCCGTCCGTATATCACAGCCACTTTATTCTGAAACTATTAGCATTACATGGCTGAAACTTGGGAGGTAGGTGTATTCTGTTAACCGCTTTCAGATTTCCATACAAAAAGTAATAATTAAAATGGAACTAAAAAAAAAATTTCTTAAATCTGTGCGTGAAGAGTACCTATTTATAAATAGGTATCGCAAAATGAAATTGAGATTCCTACAACAATTTTTTCATTTAAACATTTGGGAAATGGGCACTAAAATGGTAAACCCCCTCCCCCCCTAAATTTTGAACTATGAAAGTGAAAAATTTAAAAAAAAATACTCAATGCAGATCTATACAAATACTTTCAACTAAAATTGGTTTGAACGAGATCAAACTGGTAGTTTTTGAGGTATAGCTCATTTTCAAATATCTTTGTCCCTCGTACAAACATTATGCGCGACGCCCCGCGTCTCTTTACATGAGTTTATACAATATAACATTTTATTATTTCAGTTTTCAGCTTACACAGCATCTGAGTTGCCAGTTTTACAAGTAAAACGGGTACTTAGTGTAAAGTCTATTTTTCTTGCCTTGTAGAATATTATAAACAATCTTTTCGAAACTTTTGATATAATATCAGTTCAAAATAATAATAAACTATTTAATTTAAAAAGATCTCAGAGTTCAATGAGGTGCTACGTATGTAAGTTATGAATTTCGAGATAATCTTATTTTAAAATTAATTATTTCGTTTAACAGGAATGTTAACACTTTTACGGACAGTACTCCAGACACAATAGAAATTTTATTGTTATCCCGCCTATAGGCGGTCACTGTCCGTGAAAGAGTTAAGATTGTTTATAATATTCGACTAGCAAATGAAAACGGAAGGTACCTAGGTATGGTTCGGTATTACAATTTGAGTTAAAATGATGTTTCTAAGCAGTATATTAACATGCCACAGTACCAAAAATATTATTTAAGTATTGTAGATATATCTAATTAAATGGTACAAACTCTTTACATCTTACAGCTTCACACGGTACGGTGTCCATAGATCGTATACAACTTACCGAGAGTTTGAGTAATCTTTCAGTGATTTTTATTGGGTCCATCTGTGAGAAGGGATCTACGGAGTTGGTGACGGACGGTATCATCCACTGCTGGAACAACGCAAGGACAAGGTTCACACCGAACACAACTTCCAACAGACGTTTCACGAGGAACCGCTTCCTGATCCTGAAAATGGCATTGGCTCATTATAAAATAAAGTCTAATATTCGCATTAACAGAAATTAATATAATAAAAAAAACTGGGAACATCAATGTTATGTAATTGAGTTATGAACTAAATATATTTAAGCCCAGTGTTATTAATCTGGAGTTAGCAATACGAACTCCAGGTTATTAACACTGGGCCTTGGATAAGTACGGTCGTGAACACCGCCGCTTTACAACTTTTGAATCAAAAACATATATAAAATAAAATCAATTGCACACACGACACAAAAACGGGCATCATTTCAAACAAAAGACGACGCGAAGTTCAAGTGATTTTAACTCACAAACTGGTAAGGTGGCGGTGTCCTCGATAGTAACGACATGCAGGAGTACTAACCGGGTCGTGCGGGGGAAATTCAACTCATAACACAAGGTGGGGGCCAGCAGGAAGTAGAATAAGTCTTTGAGGTTTAGGTTATCGGGGTACTTGACGAGGCGCGCCGCTGCGATTTCATCGTTCTTGTCGTCGTCGAAACTCTCTGCGAGAAAGCAGTATGTTTACCCGACGAGTCACAATTCAATGGAGAGGAACACAGGAAAATGTATGGCCCAACAGGGGTCGTAGAGTCGTACCCTTAGGCATAGCGAAAGCCAATTCAAACGAACGCTTGCGCTATTTATTTGGCGTGTGGAAACTTTGGATGGCTTTGTTTTAATTGTTATCTGTTTATTCTCTTTGCCGCTGTTCACCATATTTGCGCTTGATCTTACTACTTGTACGACATTTAATCAGTAATGAAATGAAACTAGGAAATGGTTTAGGTACGATTCTGTGGACACATCCATATACATGCGACAGTACATTTAGAAATTGGCTTCTATGTATACCTTAGTGCAGTCAGAGCCTTAACAAAAAAAATGCCGCATCAACAATGATGCTGTTAGGCGCGGAAATATGAAGGTGTGCGTTAATTCTTCATTTCAGTAGACTAACTAACACGTTGTACATTTTTTCCAGCAACAAGTTACTAGTCGTTATCACTGTGCCCATAGGTAGATTAACATCAAAATCCTCATTTTATTGAACCCACTACCACCAAAAATACATAAAGCCAACTTGCACAAGTATTTATAGTTCGTCAACTCCGCACTCAAGCACACGACAAGCTATAGCTAAAGAAGAAAGCTAAGAAAGAAAAACAGACACACAGCCACAAATAAAAGGAAAATGAAGATTTTTGTAACAGTAAAAGAGTTGAAACCAACACTCATTGATTAGAAATTGAAAATGCATAGGTGATCGAACTTGATCGATTTCGACATTAAGCTTACATCGTTAAGTACAGATAAGGCGTTATCGGTGTTTTTCGACACGCAATATGACATACAAACTTATCTTTATTAATGTTCTTTTCAGTGCCTAAAGGCGATGGGATTTTTTACTTTTAGTAACACTCACTTAAATTTCACCCCGTCTAGTTATTACTCATGATGACTGGATATTTAATACTAAGTCCGTCAGGTCGTGATAAGATGCATGAATATTATTTTACAATATATCTACATGAAATTGAAAAATGGCGTCGGCTACTGAAGAAAGTTGAAGGGCTACAGCCAGGTTTAAAGTTTACTTGCTATAGCCGCAAGATGACAAAAACTCATCTCCGTAACTTTACATAACAATCCAAAAAACATCCTAGTACAACATTTAAGTTATTCAGCAAAGGTACCGATTTTATTTACCGATATATTTTACAGGTAAAATACTCTTTAATCATTTTTAGGGTTCCGTAGCCGAATGGCAAAAAACGGAACCCTTATAGTTTCGTCAAGTCTGTCTGTCTGTCTGTCTGTCTGTCCGTCCGTATGTCACAGCCATTTTATTCTGAAACTATAAGCATTACACAATTGAAATTTGGTAGGAAGATGTATCTTGTTAACCGCTTACCGATTCTCATACAAAAAATAAAAAATAATGACAGTTAAGGGGGGGCTCCCATACATGAAACTAAAACCAAAAAAAAATTTTTTTGACAAACCTATGCGTGTGGGGTGTGTATGGATAGGTCTTTTAAAATATCATAGAGGTTCCTAAAAATATTTTCTTTTGAAGTCTAACGTTTCATAGATAGACGCTTCCAAAGTGGTAAAATGGGCGTCCCCCCCATCTAATTTCTAAAAAAAAAAACATAATGTAGATCTTAATAAATACTTTCAACGAAAATTGGTTCGGACGGGATCGAACGAGTAGTTTTTGAGATATAGCACATTTTCAACAACCGCAAACATAACTTTGTACTTCATACAAACACTATGAAAAACAAAGTTATATTTGCAGTCAACAAAATATTGTGGTATTTTACTAAGTAGAAGTAAATGAATTACCTAATTCAGTTTAAGTTGGCACGGAACCCTCAGTGCGCGAGTCCGACTCGCACTTGGCCGGTTTTTATGCATAAATAAATTCGTGTTAATAAGACCACCACTTATAACTTGAGAACGGGTGGATCGATTTTTAATTTGTCCCGAATAACAACGTCATTTTGTTTTAAGTGCACCTATTTTTACTGATGATTTGTATTTATTAGAAAGTGTACTTTGCTTAATGTACCTTTCTAAACATGTTATTGTATGAAGACTTGTGTTTCTGTGATTTGCGTGTAAATTCGTAATTTATAATTGTTCTACTTTTGGAAAAAAACTTCATATTCATTTTTTTTTCATTTTTAGCAAAATAACTATTAAAATATCGGAGTGGCCGGAGCATACGAAGTTCGCCGGGTCCGCTTGGTGTTTAAAAAGTATCATCAATTTGCTATCAGATATTTTATCGGTATTGCTGCTCTAACACTACTGTCGAAATCAATCAAATCTTAGCAAGGAGTATACGCTGATACACCCAATCGAAAAATCAAGATTGAAACAAAACAATAAGAAGAATATTTGCAAGAGTTAAGAAAGCATTTTGCCAAGGTGGCTAATGTACAACGATCACTACTTATAACTTACGCTCATGTTCAGCGTTCATGAGTTTATCTGTAAATAATAACATCATGCTTAAAGCGGCATCATAAAAATATGTTGCAGAATTTTTAAAGAATATTTCCAAGGTGCTTCCGTAGTTAATTGAAAGTGAAATTGTATTCTAATTAACACTCAGGTTACAAATACCGTGTACTGTAGTCTTATTAGAATGCGCCAAATGGAATACAAGCGTTTCGTAAGACAACAAAAAAAAACTATGTATGATTAATCGTAAAATTGTAAAAACCGTTAAAGCATGATCTCTCTCGCGAGATAACAAAACAGTCGAAAGATTGTAAACCGTAATAATATAGTGGTTACAATTTATAACGCATAATTTTTCGTTAGATTATAATACATCGAAGTGAAACTGTTTAAACGCACTATTAGGTAATACAGACATACACGTTGTCAACAAAACATTTTCTTTATAAGTAAATATTTTTTACAAATTTTAATTGTGTGTGAGCAGCAGACTTGTTTTTAATACTACATTATAAAGATGGATAAATTACATTAATTACGTAAATGGAAGATACTTACTCCAATTAGGTGCCGATAAACTTTGTCTTCTAAGCTTACTTTTCGCCTGTTTTCCTTTCATTCCCTTCCTGCACCAGTGATTTGTCTGTGTGTAACTCCATAACTTAAGGAACAGTATCAAGTAGATCATACACACAGTCGTTATTCCCACTGTAAAAAAATACGTTTATAGTATTATTTTTAGCGGCCCTTACAAATGACTGTGATTGTCAGGTTTTCTTTGTGTTGATCTATTTTCGAATGAAAATAGGTTGAAAACTTCACAATAGTGATTAAATATTAATCCGTGGACAAACAAATTGCGGGCATCAACGACACGCGGTCTTTTTAACTTCGCGGTCAAAAAGATCGGCCCGCCCCGTTGTCGGCGAAGCGCCTTGCAGAATTTTGCACGTGCACGTGTTTGGAAGCCTTAATAGATCAATATACTCAAATATTATCAAATTCTAACTATAGCACATACATACAAATTAAATTAATGACCTCCTCTTTTTTGACGTCGGTAAATTAACTCAGATTCTCAACTAATAAAATACCTAGTTATTAAAAGAATGGATCTGCTGTCCTGTCCCTCTCACTGCGCGGCGAGAAAAGCGTGCTAATACGAACTATATCGAGACGAAATGGCCGCAGGTGGATGAGCGGGGTAGCAAGAGGTAGTCGACATGTTTGACAGGTGCATTCTTACTATAATCGAGTAATACTCGCGTATAGCGTGAATTTTGTTTTGTTTATTTTCGAACGAAAATTACTGGAAATTTCGCGTTGAAAAGTGAACATTAAAAATACAATAATCATTGACATTAAATAAAACACAGCCTGTCTACAGCAGCTTTTATGGTATAGCAGGTTTTGACTCATCCGATCCAATAGATCAATAAATACATGCTAGTAAATTTATACTGAAAATTTGTAATTGATTGAAATTACGCTTACCAAAACTAAACTCAGGGCCTTTAAAATGCAAGACAATGACAGGCAATGTAATAACAAATAGAATATTCGCCAATTGAAAGAAAAGGCCAAACTTTTCTGAAAGAATATCCTGAAAATAAGTAAGTATGGTTAATGTAGCACGGATGAAAATAATGAAATAAATTATTTTATGAATAAAATACTTACCACAGCAATTCCTTTTTCTATTAAAAGTGTAGTCACAGCAGGCACAATACTAACTGAAACATATTTTTAAATATTTATTTATTTACCAAATAACCAAAATGCACTCAAGTCTTACATTAACTCTTCACTTTATAGAGGAAAGATCTCCATTTTAGGAGAACTATTTCTTTTTGAAGTCGGTACCCTGAGAGATAATCCTTGAAATGGCCAGAGTGATGGCACCAACTCTAAAAAGAAAGTCGGTTTTTACTTTTTAGGGGTTCCGTGGCCCTATGGCAAAAAACGGATTCGTTATAGTTTCGTCAAGTCTGTCTGTCTGTCAACAAAATATTTTGGTATTTTTAGCTAAGTAGAAGTAAGTGTGAGAACCCCCAGTGCGCGACGCGAGTCCGACTCGCAATTAGCCGGTTTTTTTAAAGTTAATTTTATTTGATAATTTTTAGTGATTACAGAAGAGGTTGCAGCTTTTCACTCTGTTATTTACAATGCTACAAATTACCTATCATTGTAATTTACAATGCTACAAATTACCTATCATTGTAATTTACAATGCTACAAATTACCTATCATTGTTACTTACAATGCTGCAAATTACATATCATTGTTGTTAACAATGCTGCAAATGACCTATCATTGTTATTTACAATGCTACAAATTACCTATCATTGTTATTTACAATGCTGAAAATTACATATCATTGTCGTTTACAATGCTGCAAATTACCTATGATTGTTATTTACAATGCTACATATTATGTATCATTGTGATTTACAATGCTACAAATTACATATGATTATTATTTACAATGCTACAAATTACATATAATTATTATTTACAATGCTACAAATTACCTATTATTGTTATTTACAATGCTACAAAATACCTATCATTGTTATTTACAATGCTACAAATTACCTATTATAAGTTCTGTCATTAAAATCACTGAACTCTTAAGCATTTAGGAGTTCCACCATCAGCTCTTCTCTACACAATATTGACTATCAGACACAACAATAAGTCTTCATAAAGATTTTAGTACAAAAAATGGGGATACACAGGGAATCTTCGTGATAAAGTTTGACCAGATCACAGATGACAAAAAATAGTGCTAATAGGAAAGATAATATACATAAATCAAATGAGATCAGATACTAACATATTAAAAGTATAACAGATGGAAACTTGTAATTATTGCCTTCATTGTAACCAGTGAGAACAATAATCCATTCAATAGGATTCACTCTAATGCCATACCTGCAAGAACCAAACATAAATAATTAGTAAAAAAAACACCAGGTCACTATTCAAATCAATGCAAAGCAAAGAAAGATGCCCAAAAATATAGGTTGGGAATGGATTGGTACTGAGGCTTTAAGAGTACAGGCTGCAGCTAATGGTTAAAATCTTCTCATACTTACTTAAGTATATTTTCCAGAAAAAGACGGAGACCACCTATTGTTAGCATCAGGAAACCCCAATTTACTAACCCAGTAAAGTTTGTGAACTCTGAACTCCATGAAAAAAGAGAATCTCTTGGCTTATGAACCCTAAAAAAAAATTTTATTTATTTTTTAGGTCAAATACAAATAATACACTAATGGTCCCCCGCAACTGCCTCCGGAATTGAGTTTGCTCCCTCCCCTCCTGTCGCAGAGTGATATTTATATAAGCCTTCCTCAATAAATAAGCTATCCAACACAACAAGGACTTAAGCATGATTAGCATGTTCAAACAAACAAATAAACTGTTCAGCTTTTTAATATTAGTATAGATTGTCACATAGGTTTATTATCTGTAGATACAGTAAGGCCGCTTGTACATACTAAGAATAATCACGTAAATTTCTTATAACATAGGGAAAGAAAAAAATAAAGCCGCGTACCTAATACTACTTCTGCGAATAATTCTCAAATGGGTAAGCAGGTAGAGTTAATAACATCCCAAGGTGTGTAAACTTACAACAGTTACAAGCGATAATTAATATAGTACGTACGGTTTATCAAATTGGAGTCTACGAGCTTTATTTTCTTTCTCAGTGATTTCCTCGGCTGTCGTTACGCTTTGAGCTCTCCTATATCTGAGCGCTTTTTCCTCTGCCTCGGTTGTCATTTTATGAAAACCTCTTGAGATATACCTTTTACAGAAATATATCAATTATTATAAATATTTTTATTAACACACGACGAAGCAACCGCAAATTGTACTTATTGAAAAAATAAAAACCTGGAAGGACAAACTGAATTACTGAACAAATCAAGAAACTAGAAAGTGTGAATGAAGACAGAAGGAGCATGATGATGACATTGACATTTGACCACCACCGGCACACGGTAAAATAAAATACGGTAAGTAAAATGGCCGCACAGATTATGAAAAGTAGATAAATGGCAGTTCAGCGGCCACCTCGCGACAAATTTTCAAATGATTGAAACAAAAAAATACTAATGGTTTAGATTTTTTTTCCATTCACAGTGTCATATTTTATATTCATAAAGATGAAATAAGAAACCAAAACTTGCGCACGGGCGGGACTTGAAGCAAAAACTTCTTGGCCAACCGGGCCAAACACTCTACCGTGCCGTCCTGTCCGATTTGTGGTCTCTTACGAACCGTATCCGTAGCCGTAGCTTATAATAGATTTTATAATGCTTACATAAAGAAGGCGGGACAAAGTCTCAATCGCTCCTAGAAATGACTAGAGAACTGTTAGAACTCTGTCATGCCCATTCCAACACCTTGGAGCCACACTTCGTGCCGGAGTGCCTCAATGCGGTCGCTAACCATCTCTCCAGGGGCCAAGTACCTCCAGATTGGTGTCTCTCACAAAATGTGAAAGACATGTTGTTCAAAAGATGGGGAGTTCCTGAAATCGACCTTTTCGCGTCCAGACCATCGGCGGCGGTAGTGCCATATGTCAGCAACGACTTTATGGATCCAGAAGCACATCATATCAACTCCTTTAGTCGTCCTTGGAACTACCATCTAGCTTGGGTTTTTCCGCCACCAACGCTGATACCTAGAGTCCTGAACCACCTGAACAGGAAACTTCATTTCTGCAACAGGAAACTTCATTTTAATTGTCCCCCGGTGGGACAAAGTTTTCTGGAGGCCCGATGACAAGTCGAGAGCGACGACAGCACCATTCGTAATACGGAATCTTCATCATCACCTTATAGATCTGGCAACAGGTTGATCATCTCCTAAAGTAGACCTATTAATTCTGGAGGTGATTCCAGGTTAGAAGTAGTTGAGTAAAGGGTTAAATTACTACAGGTTGGGGTCGGTTGGGACCAATAAATAAAAGCTATTAAGATTGCCTGGCGCGTGCGTCTTTAATGCGTCTAGGCTCCGGCCTCAAAGGCAGTTACCTTACAATATCTTGGACGATATCTACGATGTTCGGCGTTGGCGAACTCTTCCAAAGATGACAGATTCGTGGCCTTACTTCTAATACTTTCCTGGGGTAGACATATAGGAAGAAGCCCGGAGGAATCCAGCCGGTTTTGATTCCGAGACTGATTTGACAACTTTAGTCGGGCTGGTTGTATGATAAAAAGAGCAATTGAAACTTCTGAGCCATGGTATGGTAAAAGTCCGGGGGTGAATAATTTACCGATGTTGACTTTCTTCCTGTCGAGATTATGAGTGCGGGCTCTCAAGCTCAACACGCGTAAACATAATTATGTACGTTTAATGTTGTTATGCTTACTCGTGAAGCAATGATGTTGTATTTAGAAGTAGGTGACGCCTCGGGAACTAAAAGATTACACAAATATGGCACCAACGACCTCTATGTTATACTAGACACGCTGTTTAGAACAAACTTTGTACTACAGAGGTAGTACAGGTGTAGGAGTAGGTGTAGGCAGAAAACTCAAAACCAGCAACGTGTCATATCTGTTCGATTACTCTTTGCTACCTTTGACAGCTCAGTGTTGTTGTTGTAATGGCGATTGTCATGTTTGGAAGAAATGGAGAAAACACAGATTAGTTAGAGTATGTATAAAGAGAAAAAATATCGCTGTAATTTCTTCGTTTTTGACGTGATAACGTCTTTAAAATCGTTTTAGTCGGGTGACATGTTCAGAAACTTGTGTCACACCAAAACCTCACGAGCGCGATCGCAGGTATAACGAGAGAGAGACGGACCGATCTCCCGTCTCATCTCGAGCGCTGCCAGTCATTCCGTGAAACTTGTCACGCGGAATCCTCACGAGCGGAGGCTGGCATAGCGTTCGAGTGAGTGGACCGATCTTCCGTCTCTCTCACTCTAGCGGCATACAAACGAATGGAGATTTTCACGTAAACATCTCGATCGTAAACCTACTTTACAAACAACCAATTTTTTTAAGTGATTAGTTTTCTCTAATGCTTGAAAACGTTTTTAAATATCATGATGTATTAAATGCATTTGCTATAGCTGCTTAAGATTGATTGTCCTAAGAAACACGACTATAATCTGCTGAACCAAACAGGAGAAATAAAAATTACTCAATGGTAAAACTTTTTTTATCGATTTTCAAAGTCAACAAGTTTAGCACCTATTTACCCTGAAACGGGGAAATATAAGTAATTTCAATATGCCGTCAACTCCCCTTCGGGTTGCCATGTATGTCTTTTTCGGGGTTCCGTAGCCGAATGGACAAAAATAAAACCCTCTCGTCATGTCTGTCTGTCTGTCCGTCCGTATGTAACAACCATTTTATTCTGTAACTATAAGCATCACACTGTTGTAATTTAGTAGAAAGATAACCGCTTTACGATTCTTTTACAAAAAATTTTTAGTCTAACCTATGCGTGTCTATGGATAGGTCTTTTAAAATGATTAGAGGTTCCCAAAACCATTTTCTCTAAAAGTATAACGTTTGTGATATATACGCTTCCAAAGTGGTAAAATTGCCCCCCCCCCCCCCCCCCCCTCTAAACTAAGAGAGTGTAAATTTTGAAAAAATATTTATAATGTAGATCTTAACAAATACTTTCAACGAAAATTGGTTTGGACGAGATCGTACCTACTAGGAGTTTTAGAGATATAGCACATTTTGTACAACCGCAAACAAAACTTTGTTTTTCATACAAACACTACGAAAAACAAAGTTATATTTGCTGCCAACAAAATTTAGTGGTATTTTAGCTAAGTGGGAGTGACATCTAAGGAAGTATAAAGATTTTATCCAGCAATTCGACCGATTAGGCCGAATCGACCGAATCGGACGAATCGACCGCGTCGAAGAAATCATGAGATAGCGCTATGAGCGACATCTAAGGTGGGAGTGAGTATGAAGGTCTCATTGACATTAATTTATCTATGTGTACCATATTATGTATATTAAAATGATGTATGTTTATATAATAAATATTTTATTTTATTATTTTTATATAATCCTATACAAGTAATAGGCAGTATGTATGTTTATCATCGTATTATAGTTATCTCTATCGCTATTCTCTTTTATTGCCTCTATAACTTTACTTGCACCGCCTGTATATATATTTTTCTCTGTCCTGACCTATGGTTGAATGGTAGATAATGCTTTTGGCATTAAGTCCGCCATATGTACCTACAATTTTATGTTGTGTGCATGAAGTTTTTAAATAAATAAATAAGATTAATCCGGCGATTCGTCCGAATCGACCGCATTAGCCGCGCCGATACTGATGACGTCATCCGAATTCGTCTAGGATTTCTGGGGTTCTTCCAGATTCGGACGATTCGACGCGGATGAGTGTGCGAGGTTTCATTAGATTTCATATAAAATTCGTTTCGTTCAGCGCGTTCGGCGCGTTTGGCTCTGGTAAATGTGCGTTCACCTTAAGTGTGTGTTCAGCTTTAACTAGCAACTGTGCTCGAGTCTGCGACCTGCGTGTTAGATATTTTCTGTGGTGTTAGTATTACTGTAATAATAATGGATTAAGTTTTAGTTCAAGGTTGTTTATAATAAGACAAGTTTTGATTAGTTAATTGTAGATAATTAGTTTAATTTAATGTTAGATTTAAGTTAATAATAGTGCGTTTTAGCTTTAATTTCTTATTTATTGAGTAAGACGCAGTAAGACGTGTAAGGGACCGTTACAGTACTTGATTTTAGCCGATTGTTCATGTTCATGTCCCTTCAGTCATTAATTTCATTTCAATTTTTTTTCTCGGTTATTCGTTTACTGCGTGCGTTACCCCAGCAAAATGTTGTGCTATAGAAAGATAGAAGAATAACAGATAATTAGTGTATCATGAGGAGAAATTTGCTTAGCAATAGTAAAATTTGTTTGAATGATAGTTTTCGAGTTATTTGGGAAAAACAGATTTAACTGGTGTACTTTTGGTATCGTAACCCAGCCAAACTGTTTGTAACATGCACCTTATATGACGAGACTAGCGGTCCCCCGCGACTTCGTCCGCGCGATTTGAGTTTGCTCCCTCCCCCTCCCGTCGCAGCGTGATGTTTTATATCCTTAAGCCTTTCTCGATAAATATGCTATCCAACACAGAAATATTTTTTGAAATCGGTCCAGCAGTTCCTGACATAAGCGCGTTCAAACAAACAAACTCTTAAGCTTTATAATATATTAGCGCAAGCGCACGTTGTACTTAAGCTGCGAACATTATTTTGGTGCGGAGTTATGTTAAAACTGTGATAGCTCCTAAGATATTTATTGAAATCAAATGATATAAAAGACAACTTTGTTCTAAATGAAATGCTCGTGATGATGAATGTATTAATTTTGATAAGAATAAATACCTGTGTGTATAATACACCTCTAAAAATAATGCATAATTATTTTACAAATTTATTAACATAAAAAAGGTTGTAGTAAGTCAACCATAAAAGATAGACATATGCTGTCGCGGACTTTATTATAGAACTCTTAATGTTGAACAATTCTGTCATACATGATTTTTGTGTAACTTAAGCGGTTTCCGCGGCGGAAGCTCTCAAAAGGAATATATTTCTCCCGTTTTCGCAACATTTTTCATTGCTGCTGTGGTCTTATGAGTCGTATCTTTATGTTATATAGCCTAAAGCCTTCCTCGATAAATGGACTATCCAACGTAAAAATAATTTTTCAAGTCGGACCAGTAGTTTCTGAGATTAGCGCGTTCAAACAAACAAACAAACTCTTCAGCTTTATAATATTAGTATAGATAACCTGAAATGAGATAGCTTTACGCAATAATGCAGATAAAAATATTTTTCCTGAATTTCAAGTGTTCCAATCTATGTAATCACAAACGCAGCTTCCATAAAACAACAATACATGATATACAATGTGTCCCGACACCAGTGTCGGAGACTTGAATGGTATAAATTTATTATGTTAAAAGTTATCAAAATATTTTTTACTTGCGTTGTTGGACTAGCAAAAGAAAACGGACTTTAAGGTCCGTTCCTTTTTGGCGGTCCAATTTTGAAAACAATCTTTAAATTCCTTTTTATCGAAATAATTCATTTTAAAATTTGACAAACACAAAACTCACCAACTAAATAGATATTTCATAATTTTGCACTGAGATCTAATTATTATAATTGTAATTATTATAAGTATAATTGGTATTTTTAATAAACATATTATGAATTTGCTTAGTTCCTATTGAGGAACAACTTTACATATGAGGAACAATAATGAGGAATTTCTTTGCAAAATTTTTGGGTGTTATTTTCCAACAGAATTTTAGAAATTGGAACATGTATGTAGATATACTAGAACGAATCTTCAGAGCGACCAACATTCTTAAATCTCTTACTGGCACAAAATGGGATGCAGACCCCAAAATATTGCTCTTGTTAAACAAATCCTCAAAAACTAGTAAGAAGCCATTTAGTCATGCTTTCTTTAGTTTTGTATCTAAAAAGCATCTTGTCAAAAACTAAACAAAATACAACATAAAAACTTACGCATTATTTTAGGTGCTATGGCCTCTTCAATAAATTCAATGCAAATTGAATTGATTTGACTTTATAAGAAAGACAGTTTTGATGAAATTATTGGTTGTAAATAATAGTTTATTATTGAGAAAGTTCACAAATACAGATTTTCCTACATATATAAATATTGCATTATTGTATGTAAAGAACTTAAAAGAATAGAATAATATACATACTAGTAATGAATTGTCTTGTTATAGTGGGATATATGTTGATTTTTTTTTCGAAATAAAAATAATTATTAAAAGAAAACTTTTTTGTGAACATAATGAACTTAACTCATGCATGACAAGGCTGTATTATTCTCTGATGGAGCTAAAACTAAATAAAATGTTGCTATGGCTGTCTACGATATGAAATCAAAGACTGGACATAGGCTTAAATTACCAGAAGCTGCAAGAATATATACAGCTGAAGCATAGGTACGCATTATTAGCTGCATTGCAGTTTATCCAGAAATCAAATTTCCAGAACTGGATTATTGTTACAGACAGCACGAGTGTTTTGGAATCATTTTGATAAAAAATCACATATAAATTGTTCCAATCAGCAATCGCAAATAGACATATAATCTTATTTTGGACACCCTCACATGTAGGTGTCACAGGAAACGAAGAAGCAAATACATTTGCAAAGATCATAACAGATACTTCGCGAGTAGTTTGTGCCGAAAAAGTAAAGCTGCCACATTCGGTTTTCATAACTCTTATGAAAGAATCGCTGCATGGAAGATGGAATGACCATTGAACCGAAACCCTTGTTGCCAAAGGAGCATGGTAAATCAACATTCAGATAAGAGCGCCCTGGTTCAGAAAAGGACAGAAATATATAGTTTTACTCATGTACCTATTTCAGGCTTACGAAGTGGACATTGTCGTTTTACCGAGCATCTACATAGGATGAACATGATCGATCAATCATGTACCTATTATTGCTCTCAAGCAAATTAGTTCCTTCATCACATCTTCTTTGAGTGTACTGAATCCTCTCAGCAAAGATAGATCTTGATTCATGAATTATTGGAACTTTATACAAAGCCTGAAGATATCACGCGCCGTCTACAGGAACTATTGAAGAATCCAGATTCCAGAATGTTCTATGACACTATTCAAATTTATGTGTTCAACTGTTGAAGAAATTTAAATCTTCAGCAGCAACACCAATGATATTGTATTGAGAACTAGAACACCGGTGAGATGCTAGAAGATAGTCAAGCAAACACCACCTCACGTCAAAGTGAGGTCTTAACTTAGACTGTTCATACGTGTGTCAATGCCTCGTGCGCCTTTAGAAACTGCAGAAACAACTAACTCAATAAAAATATTCAGTCAGTAAATTATATTTAATGATGCCTATCATTCATGATTGAAGTATTTTCTATAAAATTAGCCAGTTTTGTTTCTTAGCCAACCCACGTCATGGTCAACCAACATGGTCGATATTTTGTCGTCAAAAGTCGATTTTCTAAGATAGTGCCATACATGGAGTAGTTTGGTACTTTTATTTTTTTAACAATAATTCAACGACCATCATAGTGTGGTGTTTTACGTTCCGGAATACAAAGATAAGCAGTCGCGGGTTCGAATCCCTCTGCACCCTTAAAAGGTCGCTGGCGATCGCGTAAACAAAAGTATACCAAAAGACTGTTGATAAACACATCCGTGAGTGATGATACTCACCATTGTAGAAAAAAATATGAACGCTAACTATTAGTATGTTATTTGAAATAATCATCCCGTTTACATGATGCCAGATGACTATGGTGTATTAAAAAATATTTTTTTATTTGTTTTTATAAGGACCGTTAATGTTTTCATTATTTTAATTTGTAAAAAATATACATGTGGACACGTGATCGTGAATGCCTAACCAGGGTTGGAAAAAAAAGTTTTTTTAAAATTTTATAAAACAAACAGTTCAAATTGTTTTAAACAAGTGTTTGTTTTGTTTTTTTTTGTTTTTTTTTTGTCCTTTTTAGTTTAGGGCATTATTTTAAATTAATTCGACCTATAATGTTTCATTTCCAGACTAGATCTTTTGACTTTTCAAATTTTCTATAGTAAAATAAATATTGACAAAAACGATCAATGGATAAACATTTATTTTATGTTGCGTATCTCTAATCACTACTAAACGATTTACATTCACCCTGAATGTTTCCTAGCAGGACTATACCGGCGGGGAAATACCTATAAACTATAAATTCTATTCTATGAATAGGGGCACCCCCAATATTTATTAATTAGTGATGGGCCGAATGTGGTTTGAACCGAATACGAATTTCGGCCGAACATTCGGTAAAAATCAAAAATGCCGAAGTTCGGTTTTTATTCTGCTCTTATATGGTAACAACTAACAAACAACAATAAAATATACCTATAAGTAATTAATATATTGAATTTTCAAAAAGTTTATTTGATTCAAACAAATCATAAGACTTCCTAATTTAATAAGAACTTATTGAATTTGATTTTTTAATTCTAAAACTTAAGATTGAAATGTCGAAAAAGGAAACTGATAATGACAGTTAGTTACTTGATTAATAAATAAATTACCATGATTTTAAATTATGTAAAAGGCTTATTTATTTAATCAGGTATGAGTGAGTATGACAGATTTGATTTTTTTTATGTTTTATTAATCTTAAAATCAAAATTGTGCAACTATTTCACTCTTTTCTTATACCGAATGTTCGGCATTTCAACCGAATTTCGGAAGAATGCCGAAGTTAGGCCCATCCCTAATATTTATATTTAAATGAGGGGAATAAAATAACCACTATTCCATTCGACAGCCATCCATTAGGGACTTTCCTAACGGGACTTTACCGGCGGGGAATTACTTAATATGAATTCTATAAATACGAGTGCCTTTCTTTCTCACATTTCATTTCATTATTAATTCTGCGACTGATAACACCTCATAAAAATGTCAACTCCAGGACGCAAAAAGCATGCAATTTGGGAACAATTCACATCGATCCCCCAAGAAAATACCACACTGAAGACCAATAGGGTGCGTTGCAGAAAATGTAAGAAAGAACTAGTTGGACTTGTGAAAAGAATGGAGGCACACTTCCAGCAATGTAGCACCACCACCGGTTCTAACACTGACGCAAATCTTGACGCGGACAGGGACGTGGAGGAGGAGTTGTTGAGTGATGCTGGTTCTTCCCGATCTTCAGATAATTCTTCTGCTACACCCACATCTTCTGTTACTACTCTTCAATCTAAAAATGCCAGTACCAGCAGCAGCGCGAGCGTGAACATTTCAATGAAAAGATTTATTATTGCTACAAGTCAAGAAGATAAGATGAAAATTGATTTACAATTATCTCGTTATATGTTTGCTACTAACACGCCTTTTAACCACGTAGAACACCCAGAGTTACTGAAATTAATGGAAATTTTACGCCCAGGATATAAACCTCCAAACCGCAAACAAATTGCTAGCAAGCTACTCGACGAAGTCTACAACTCGACTCAAGAAGCCGTAAAAAATGAATTGAAAAACAAAGTTGTTAATCTGGCAATTGATGGGTGGAGTAATGTCAGGCAGGACTCGATAGTTTGTGTCTGTGTTACCGATGTGTTGACAGACTCAACTCATTTAATTGATACAATAGACACAGGAGCCGAAAGCCATACAGCTGACTACTTGGTTAAAGTTACTACTGCGGCAATAAAACAATGTGAAACTTACAAATGTACGGTGCGAAGTGTAGTGACAGACAACGCAGCAAATATGAGCCGTATGAGACGAGATTTAGCCCAACAGGAAGAACTAGCTTCTCACGAGGATATACTTACATACGGCTGTTCATCACACATATTAAACCTTCTAGCAAAGGATTTGAATGCAGAAGATATTACTGATAAAGTTAAGTCGATAATGCGGTACTTCAAATACACTCACTTTGCATCTGCCAAATATAAAGAAGCTGGTGGAAAAGCAATTGTTATACCACAACAGGTACGGTGGAACACAATGGCTGACTGCTTAAAAGTGTTATTAGAAAATTGGCATATAATGTCAGATATATGCTTAAATCATTCAACTGCTATAGATCTGTCAATTTCATTGAAAGTAAATGACATGGCGCTGAAGCAACAAGTCCAGGCTCTCTACAAAAAACTGGAAAACATCGCAGTTACACTTGACATCTCCCAAAAGACATCCTGCTGTATTGGCGAAGTGACTGAAGCATGGATAGAGCTTAAAAATATGTTTGAGGGAGAGAATGTACGACTGCGTGAGACCGAGTATTAAATGGCAATGTCTCCAGCTCATTTTGCAGCAAACTTACTACATCCTAAGTACAGGGGTGAAAAACTCACGAGTGAAGATATTTCTGAGGCTTTATTATTTATAGAAGCTTATCACAAAGAGGCGATGCCCTATGTTGTTAAATACAGGGCAATGACAGATCCCTTTCATAACTTTCTATTTGAAGATCATGTAGTAAATCAGGTCGGACCTCTCGAATGGTGGCAGTTATTAAAAAAACAAATTAATGGTCAAACAATGAACTTAGTGGCTCAGCTTCACACTGCTGTAGCTTCAAGTGCTGGAATTGAAAGACTGTTTTCAACATTTGGATTTATTCATTCTGACGTACGAAATAAACTGGGTACAGAGAAAGCTGCAAAACTTGTTACAGTTTTTAAATACCTTAATAAGGAAAAGAAGAAATAATTGTTATCTTGATCTTGTCATATTGTCTTACTCTCCTGACTGACAAACAATTTTGATTTTATAATGTTTATTAAATATAGGTAATTTTGTTTGTTATAATTTTGTTTTTGATTGATTTTAAATTGAAATTTTTAATATTCTATACTATCTAATACATGTTTCAAAAATACGTGTTATCTTATCCCATTACCCATATAAATCCTGGTACTTGGTAGGTACTTAGATCTTTGTTTGACTGAATAAATAACTTATCAAAAAAATATTACTTTCATTTTATATCATTCATTCGCAATGAAAAGTAGTTGTTAAAGCTTGTTTTTTTCTCATCGTTTTATACAATGTTTAAAACTTGTTTTAATCTGTGTTTTTAAACGTGTGATAAAAAACACGGTTTAAAATCAAACTGTTTTAAACATTGTTTTAAACATGTGTTTTAAAACCATTTGTTTTAATCATGCCAACCCTGTGCCTAACAGTGAACGAGACTCAGGAGGCCGATTCTCGCATGATCGAAAAAAGTTCACACACGTAAAAAAGTTCACCACTCGAATTTTTTTCGAAGGAAACAAAGCTTGTGTATTCTCAGACCTTCACAATCGAACTAATTCGACGGAACGTCACACGAACATTTCGATTGCTGGAGACCAATAGATTTTGAAATTCGTATACGAACTATTGAGGTTCTAATCGGGCAAAATTGAGAAAATTTATTACCTAACCTAAAATTGAGAAAATTTATATTGACTTTGAATGATTTTTAGTAGACTTCAAATAAAGAAGGTTTTCTATGTGTCCAATGTACCATGTTTTTTTGCCGTCTGTTATATCATGTTTGGCTAAACCGATTTTGATGCGGTTTTCAGAAGAGTACTTCTGAAAACCGCATCAAATGCGTTTTAGAGAAGTTTCGAGTATATGAATTGACTTACAAAAAACCGTGATCACTCCCAACTTACCACTTTCAAAGGAATATCGCTTGCACACATGACAAAACAGGCGTCGGTTCAAACAAAAGTCGACACAAGGTGCAAGCGATTTCAGCTCTTAAGATGGTTAGGCAGCGGTGACCTCGATAGGACTTAATATTATGATAAGAGCTATCCAACCCTGGATACTATCTAGAGAGAAAGTACTTTACAAGTCGAATCTTACGAGCCCAACTCGATTAGGTTTTTTTTATCTTATTACGGAGTACCTTCGGTCACCTTCAGCTTCATTCTCAGACCCTGCTTTTATATTTTGACTCTGGTTCAAGCTCATGAACATGGATTGCCCCTACGTATTGAAAACAATCCTGAATTTAAATTTCCTAATGTCAATGACTAAGGAAGATGAAACAGTATAAATAAATAAATTTCATACAAATAAAAAATACCAATTTAGCAAGTGGTTTAATTTTTTTCATACATCAGTTAAAACACAAAAAATTTAAGAAGCAATAATGTTATTGTTAAAAAAAAAAACAATTTAAAGCCATTGGTCATATCAGGAAAGTTTCCATCGTTTAATCCAACTTGCTTACATTTCTAACTAATCATTTATTTTGTTGTGAAATGCATGCCGTTGTGTTCCCAGGAGTATTTAAAATCCCTTCATTTAGTGCTCCGTCCTTTTGGATTATTATAATTTGTTGTACTGCTTGCTTCTGTAAAAAACAATAACCAACATAAATATCGCAGAAAGTTACCTACTACACACAAAATAAAAACAAAACTTGAACATAATTTTTTTATCTTAGTAGGTATCTCTTTTCTGGGATAATAATGATTATTTTAGATACTTATTGTAGGTGGAATTCATAAACTATATTTGAACACATTCAAGCACTCATAGAACAGATTGCTAATGTACTATTTGTTTATAATAAGGTAACTATAGGCAATACTATAACACACATAGATTTAAATTATAAATGGAAAATCTGATGGTTTGAATTATAAATTATGAAATACCGTCAACTCCTGTAACTTCGCCTAAATTCGATAAAAAATTGCATATTTTTAAATTTTAGCACTAAACAAAGATAGTCTGAAACATCGGCACACTACAAACTTGACCAATCGGGTGGGGTCTTTTTGAGTGTGTGTGTCACGAATTGATATGAAGCACAATACGTTCATATTCTGTAGTTAAAAAATGTGGGCGAAGTTAGAGCATTGAACCTAACTTCGCCTGGTAGTTTCTTCTCTATGAATTCAAACTTTATTGCGCACCCTAAGCACTTATTACATTAGATATAAGGCCTTCACCAGTTTGATTGAAATAAAAGAACCAGAAAGTGCTTGTTTTAAAAAAAATCTTACCTAGGCGAAGTTAGGCTAGCTATTTTTGAAACTGGGAACAAAGAATAGGGTTGCTAAAAACCAAAACTTTTTTGTAGATTAATATTGGAATAAAAATCCAAAATATAATTTATTTATTTATTTTGCGATTGCGTATTTTTTTTTGTGATTGTTAACCTAGAACTGTCATTTATTAACCAATTTGGAAAATCTTTATTATTTGAGAGAGTCTCCTTTTACTTCATTGTCATATAAATTTTATCAAAATCGGTTCAGTAGTTTAGTTTTTCAGCCAAAATAACTGGAATAAACACATCATATTCATAAAAAACAAAAACTGCGTATCGATGACACTGTAGTCGTTAGTCTTAACGTTGTATTATTGTAGATTTATAGTTATATCTCGGAATATAAACTGCAGTAGGTAATTTAATAAAATACTTGTTCATAAAATATATAAATAAATATATATATGGATGTTTCTGAACTATCTACTCAACTTTTACTTTGCAAACAACAATGAAATCACGAAAGCAACCATACAAATCATTATTAATTTCATTTTTGATATGTTTTTCTAAAAGTGCCAACCCTAAGGGTAGGCGAAGTATGGTGGCTGTCAGTTGAAGATACCCTTCCTAACATTGCCTGTCTAGATAATTTTGTCCTATTCAAAGACACCTTAATCATAATTATCGCTACGGATAGTCAATCATATATGTATCTTACTGTAAAAATATTAAACCTTTACCTTTGGTAGTTTCCTCGCTGCAGGTAACTTTTCTGGGTTCCACGAAAAAAACACAAATTCCTCATTCCACGTTTTGACTTACACTGACTAAATGGCGGCTTTGATTTTGACAAATGAACTTGCAATATTAACATAGTTAAATTTGCCAATTTACTAATGAACACGAAGCAATGCTACAAACACAATAAAAAAGTAATAACTGTTTTAAAATTTTAGGCGAAGTATGGTACAGAAGGCGAAGTTACAGGAGTTGACGGTAACTATCATTATGTATGTGTCTAGGTAATAAGGTACTTACCTAGATATCAGAGAATTAAGGTATTCAAGTATTCCCATGTATTTTAACCAGTCTTTTATTGCATTACATTGGCAACTAAATATTCTCCCTGCTACGACATAATCCAGATTATCTGTAAATAAAAATAGTTTGTTTTGTAAGAACACTACATATCTACAAAGGATGTTAAAAACTTTATCCAGGCCCCACATTAAGAAGGTGCACTATTAACTTTGATGTTAGTTAAACTGAACCTATTACGAGGGTCAAACTGAAAGTTTTTAGAACTGGCCACTTATAAACAATATAATAAAAAAAAAATCTAAAATTTGAAAATAGAACTCTTTGCCAATATTACTGAGTATATATTTCAATTATTTGTCATTTGTTTTACGATTTGGCGGCAAATTGAAAATTGTCTGTGTCACGTCAACATGAATTTAACACGAGAAAATTTTCGTGCAATGATTTTTTATGACTTTCGATGACATTTAAGTCAACAAGAAAGTTTTGATAGACTACGATTGGCCTTTCACGATGAAGCCCCATCTCGTGCGACTGTTTACAACTGGTTTAATGAGTTTAAACGTGGTCGCACTAATCTCACTGATGATGTACGTGAGGGACGGCCTTCTACGGCGACGACTGAAAATAACATCTGTGTTGAGCGGCGTATGATAGAGACTGACAAAAGAGTGACCTATCAGCAGATTCGGACAAGCTTAGGCATCGGTATGAGTCAAGTGCACAAAATCCTCCACGAACATTTAGCGGTCAGGAAGCTTTGCGCCCGGTGGATACCTCATAATTTGACTAAGGCTCAAAAACTCCATCGTGTGGATTGGTGCCGTAGAATGATTGAAAGATTTAACGGAGGTGACTCAAATGCTGTGTTCGACATACTAACAGGTGACGAAAGCTGGATTTACTGTTATGATCCTGAAACCAAAAGACAATCTGCTCAGTGGGTGTTTCCTTTCGAGGAGTTGCCAACTAAAGTGAAGAGAGATCGAAGTGTGGGAAAAAAAATGGTGGCCTCGTTCTTTGGAAGGATAGGTCATTTCGCAACAATTGTGTTAGAGGATCAAAAAACAGTTTCTGCAGAATGGTACACTACCAATTGTTTGCCACTTGTCTTGGAAAAAGTTCGAGAGAAACGACCTCGCAGTAGGATCCTCCTTCACCACGACAACGCCTCGTCGCACACCGCCAAGCGAACGATCGACTATTTGGCGACATCAAACGTTGAATTACTGGGTCACCCGCCGTATAGCCCCGACCTCGCGCCTTGTGATTTTTATTTATTTCCAAAAATTAAAGAAAAACTTAAAGGAAAGCGGTTTATGAATGCTGAAGAAGCGGTGGCTGCGTATCGCGATGCCATTGAAGAGACCCCTAAGGACGAGTGGGCAAAGTGCTTTTCCCAGTGGTTCCATCGCATGCAGCGGTGTATTGACGTCAATGGACAATATTTTGAAAAGATATAATAAAACTAATAACTGGCTAATGTAATCAGTTTTTGATTTTCTAAGAACTTTCAGTTTGACCCTCGTACTACTATAATTGGATGCCTCTTTCTTGTAGTCAAGTAAATAAAAAAAGCAAATTATTAAACAAACAGCGTCATACCAACCTTAGAAAATATCTAGATTTTGTTTGTATTTAGCATTGTAATTCACATTTTAGGCAAAATTTGAGAAAACAAATAAATTTTCTCCGTCACTGAAAAATCGGTATTTGGAACAATTTTGACACACACACACATTGACAAATTGATTGACATTTAGGGCCATAGAGTAAGGTAATATGGCGCCTCGCTGCGTTTCATTTCATGCTCTGCATGAATAATGAAATTTTAATAATTGATCTACCGTTATTATATTTTAACAATATGTATAGTTTTGTGAATATATACATCAAATTAAACAAACAAATAGATTTATTGTCTAATTTTATCAAAATTAAATTTTTTAGATGGACTTAATTATACTTTATTTTGGCGTTTTTAAAAACGCCCGTACGATCTCTGCAATGGAACGTCGTAATGAAATTCGAACGTGAAATGTTCTATCGGTGCATGAGAATAGCAGTTTTATGTATCACTCGAACTTTTACAATAGAATTGTGAACTTCGTATACGAATTACCACACGGAAAAAGTACTACTTCACGAGAATTGGCCCCCAGGTATTGGCGCCATGACATTTCAAGCATTCACGTGACACATTCAAATTGCATTCATTGGATCATTATTCAATATTGTAAATGTTAAATAATTTCAAAATAAAATGTTTTTGTTGATTAATATACTACGGAGCTAAAGTGTAAACTCGTTTTTAAAATTAGGTCAACGATTCTATTGTAATGTACCTACATACTTTAAAATATATATTAAGAAAGCTACTCTATTCTGACTCGCTTCCGAAACTGATGTCTGATGTGATGGACGTCAATCCATTGACGTCCATTAATCAGACGGTGCCATATTTGTGTACTCTTTTAGTTCGCGAGGCATCATCTACTTCTAAATACAATATCATTGAGCAACACATTGAAGACCTTCTTATCTTGATTTGACTATTAGGGGTGCGTTCCGTATTGCGCCAATATCACTGTTAGCACTGTGAGCGTCAAAAGCCGTTCCGATTTGATTAGCGTGCTGACAGCGCTGTTGACGCGATTTCATTTCGGAACGGCTTTAGATCACATTTGCTGTTCTTTGAAGCAAAAAGACGTCAAATGCGTCAATGTGACAGTCCGCTCTTAGACGCTCACGGTGCTAACGCAGCAAAACGATTGCACTGTGAACGCAAGATGGCGGTGATAGTGACGTCAGCCGTGACGTCACTACAGCTATCGTTGACTCGCTAACGCCAAATCGGAACGGTTTGTAAGCGCGATATCAGTGATATTTTCGCTGTCAGCGCAATACGGAACGCAGCCTAGATGTTTTACTGAAGATTAGGCTGTATGAAAATTATCCTTTGCCTTGTCCGTAATGGAAAGAAAAGAAAACAAAAAAAAAATGTCAAAAATCTACTTCCAAATGTCAATCTTTTCTTGTCTCGGTCATTTTGATCGAGTTTCCTTCGACGATTAGTTTTTACTTTTGTCATCGTTATGTGAGAAAAGATACAGAAAAATCATCAATTCGATAATAATTTTGTAACCTAACAAGTTAATAATAAACATCGTAAAAAAGATGAAAATTTGGACATCTGAACATACATTCAAGTAAGTAAAATGACGCAACATTAATCCAATGAATCAATTTTACTAACAAACTGAAACATTTCTCCCAAGGTTAAAGTCCTAAAAGTAGTTGTTTTTATTTATTTTATAGCCACCCCTGGGAGACCGTCGCTCAAGCAGCATGGCGGAAATATCCCAATCCTATGAATCCAGCTGTCATTGGAACCGATGTAGTTGAAAGAAGGGTTGTGGATGGTGTCCTTCACACTCACAGACTCGTCAGTTCTAAATGGTACTTTCCTAAATGGGCCCAAGCAGTAAGTTTTTTTTGCTCTACCGGTTTACATATGTGAAACTTTTATTTATATGTACGGACAACAGCATGTCAAGGTAAACACTGGGGTGTCAAGTTGGTAGCCTGATGTGCTGTACATACATTTTTGCTCTATTAACTATTATGTAAAAAATATATTTATATGTATATATTAATTATAAGTACATTTGAATATATTTGTGGTGATTAATTACTAAATTATTAAAATACCTATCTACCTACATGTCTCTACCCTTTGTCTCTCTCAATCCATGTGTCATTATTATTAGACAACCTTGAAAATCATTTGCAGATTTCGTTTTCACTGTCAAGGTTGCTTATGTAAATACAATTCCTGCTAGGTATTAGGTACTTATCTATGTTGAGAGAATCATAATGAATACTGACATGTCTTTTATTACAGTTGATTGGAACTGCCAAAATATGCTATGCTAGTGAAAAATCAGAAGTGAATCCACTAAATCGTCAAATGACACTGAAGACAAGAAATTTGTCATTTTGTCGATACATTGCAGTGGATGAAACAGTGAAATATACACCCCATCCCACAGATCCTGCCAAAACACTTTTGACTCAAGAAGCAGTTGTAACAGTACAGGTAATATGTCCAAATCTATAAGAATAGAGTCATAAATTTTAATAATATTAGTACTGTTTATGAAAAGCTCTTAATAGTCTGCACCTCATTAACTATTTACTTCAAAATATTGCACCTCTCAAACATACTGTTGTATGTATGAGGAGCAAACTCCTCCACAGTGTTATCACACAATATCCGAGTCAGAGGTTTATCAACACTACATTTTATTGTGATAAGATGTGAGAAACATGACTTCAGTACATCACACATTTTGTGTGATAAGATAAGACTTTAGAAAATTACATTAAAAAGTAAAAATTGTTCTTTTTATTGCACGGTCTTATTTTTCAATAGTCAGATAAGAAATATTCATCAAACAAAATACAATATGGCTAATTTTAAAACATCACCTAATTGTCAGCAATCATAGGTACCTGTCATTTTCAAAATCTGTCACTTTATAATTTATCAGTGTGATAAGTTATATCTGACCATTGAAAATCGGCCCTTAATCAAACAAACAAATAATTTGGGGGGAAAAGCAAGTATAGATAAATAAATTTGTTTCTTACTGTAAATGGAAGCATAAAAATTAACTCTTATGTATGCATAAATACTGTTTTCTTGTGTAAAAAAACAACTCTGATCATTTTGGTAAACATTCAGGCTTAATGCTTAAATAATATTTTTGTTACAGGGAGTTCCTCTCAGTAGTTACATGGAAGATTTATTAGCAAACAAAATCTCTTTGAATGCTGGAAAAGGGCGCCAAGCAATTGAATGGGTCATAGGAAAACTGGATACAGAAATAAAGGAACTTGCAAGCACAGCTTGCAAAAGTACAGATGAACTACTTTCACAAACAAAGAAATCACTTGATGACATTACCACAACAGCCAGAAGGTCTATGGATGATATATCTTCCAAAGCGAAAAGGTCATTGGATGATATAGAGAAATTCACAAAGGCTAATGCTAATCAACGAAGCTGAAAAGAGGAGTGACTCACACTTAGTGACAATGCGCTGTGTTGGTTTTTTTATGCAGTAATTACATTATAAACCACATGTATTACCTGATTCTGTCTTATTTTATAAATGAGGTGTAATAATATACATAGTTTATTTATTTGTAGCACAATTATTAATTGATTTTTTTATTGTTTGTGTAGTGGTGCTGTATTGTTAATGTCATAATGAGGCACTTGTATATTCTTTGATTAATGGCAAGTCTCACTAAATATGTGAGAGAATATAGATATTGTTGTTGTCTTTCTCCATTCTGCATATGCATTAGTAGGACTAAAGATACCGCTTAAGAACTCATTCCATTAAAAGCCTGTTCACTCATTGTAAATTTAAACCTAAAAATATGTTTACTTAATTAAACATGTGGTGTGCACTTTACATTGTCTTATTTTCTACTTTGTATTTTAGAAAGTGTAGTTTATTTCTATTTAAAAACCGGCCAAGTGCGAGTCGGACTCGCGCACTTAGGGTTCCGTGCCAACTTTAACTGAATTAGGGTATCCATTTACTTCTACTTAGTAAAATACCGCAATATTTTGTTGACTACAAATATAACTTTGTTTTTCATAGTGTTTGTATGAAGTACAAAGTTATGTTTGCGGTTGTTGAAAATGTGCTATATCTCAAAAACTACTCGTTCGATCCCGTCCGAACCAATTTTCGTTAAAAGTATTTATTAAGATCTACATCATATATTTTTTTCAAAATTTACACTTGCTTGGTTTAGAAATTAGATGGGGGGGGGACGCCCATTTTACCACTTTGGAAGCGTCTAGTTATGAAACGTTTAACTTTAAAAGAAAATGGTTTAAGGAACCTCAATGTTATTTTGAAAGACCTATCCATAGACACCCCACACGGATAGGTTTGACAAAAAAATTTTTTTTTGGTTTTAGTTTCATGTATGAGGGCCCCCCCTTAACTGTCACTATTTTTTATTTTTTGTATGAGAATCGGTAAGCGGTTAACAAAATACATCTTCCTACCAAATTTCAATTGTGTAATGCTTATAGTTACAGAATAAAATGGCTGTGACACACGGACGGACAGACAGACAGATTTGACGAAACTATAAGGGTTCCGTTTTTTGCCATTCGGCTACGGAACCCTAAAAACCGGCCAAGTGCGAGTCGGACTCGCGCACTGAGGGTTCCGTGTAGTGTTCCCGGACCCTATAGGCTTTTAGGCCTAAAATTAAGCCTATTAGTTCTTTTTTCTGGCCATGATAGACTACTAGGCTTTTAAAAGGCTACTCATCCTTAAAAGCCTGTAGGTTTAAAAAAAAATCTAAAGGCCTAAATAGCCTTTTAGGCTTAATTTCAGACTAAAGTATTTTTCGAGTAGTAGGTAGGCTTCTTATAAGGCTATAGCCATTATGCAGTTTATGGCTTAGTATGAATAAAACACGTATAGAAAGATAACTCTTTAGTGCACATTACTTAAGTTGATTTACAAATTCGTTTTAGGAAATGTGACGACCCGTCTGGTGTAGTGGTCGAGAAATCGCCTACCACGCAGCGGGTGCGGGTTCGATCCCCGCACAATACAAACATTTGTGTGCATGAACATGTCTGTTTGTATTGGTCTGGGTGTTTTCTATGTATATCATGTATGTATTTACAAAAAAAAAAAGTATTTAAGTATTATCCGTTGTCTGGCACCCATAACACAAGCTTTGAGTAGCTTACTTTGGGGCTAGATGGCGATGTGTGGGAATGTCCAAAGGATATTTATTTAAATGTACAATTTAGGCGGTCTTATCGTTATAAGCGATCTTTTCCAGACAACCTTTGGGTAAATAAATTATGAGTTTTACAGGTATTTTGTGCCTAAAAAGAAAAGATATAACAGATTAATCTATACTAATATTATAAAGCTGAAGAGTTTGTTTGTTTGTTTGTTTGTTTGAACGCGCTAATCTCAAAAACTACTGGCCCGATTTGAAAAATTTTTTTTACGTTGGATAGTCCATTTATCGAGGAAGGCTTTAGGCTATATAACATAAAGATACGACTTATAAGACCACAGCAGAAATGAAAAATGTTGCGCAAACGGGAGAAAGATATTCCTTTTGAGAGCTTCCGCTGCATACGCTGCGGAAACCGCTTAAGTTACACAAAAATCATGTATGACAGGATTGTTTAGCATTAAGAGTTCTATAATAAAGTCCGCGACAGCATATGTCTATCTTTTATGGTTGACTTACTACAACCTTTTTTATGTTAATACATTTGTAAAAAAATAATGCATTTGTTTTAGAGGTGTATTATACACACAGGTATTTATTCTTATCAAAATAAATACATTCATCATCACGAGCATTTTATTAAGAACCAAGTTGCCCTTTATATCATTTGATTTCAATAAATATCTTAGGAGCTATCACAGTTTTAACATAACTCCGCACCAAAATAATGTTCGCAGCTTAAGTACAACGTGCGCTTGCGCTAATATATTATAAAGCTGAAGAGTTTGTTTGTTTGAACGCGCTTATCTCAGGAACTGCTGGACCGATTTGAAAAAATATTTCTGTGTTGGATAGCTTATTTATCGAGAAAGGCTTAAGGATAGAAAACATGACGCTGCGACGGGAGGGGAGGGAGCAAACTCAAAACGCGCGGACGAAGTCGCGGGGGACCGCTAGTATATTATAAAGCTGAAGAGTTTGTTTGTTTGAACGCGCTTATCTCAGGAACTGCTGGACCGATTTGAAAAAATATTTCTGTGTTGGATAGCTTATTTATCGAGAAAGGCTTTAGGATATGACGCTGCGACGGGAGGGGAGGGAGCAAACTCAAAACGCGCGGACGAAGTCGGGGGGACCGCTAGTGTATATATATATATATATATACCAACACAGTAATAACCATACATATTATATATACACAAACCAATATGAAATGAAAGGAAAAAAACTGAGAAAAGCAGTTTTTTGAAAATAGTGATAGATTTTGATTGCTTGATAGCTAGGGGTAAGGAGTTCCACAAGCGTACTGATTGGACAGTGAAAGAGTTTGAATAATAGCTCGTTGTGTGACAAGGGGATTCAAGGTGGAGTTTCCTCGATGACCGCATGTCAAGACCGCCCAACGGCTGCAAGAAGTGGAAGCGTTCCTTGAGATAAGGTGGGAATTTTGGATTGAAAAGTATGGAATACAATAAACATAGAATATGGTAATTTCGCCGAAGTCTAATTGGGAGCCACTTGAGCCGAGAGCGGTATTCGGAGACGTGATCATACTTGCGTAGACCATAAGTTATCCGAATACAGAAATTTTGGAGACGTTCGAGCTTGTCGAGGAGATTTTCATTAAGATCAAGATAGCAACTATCTGCATAATCCAAAATTGGAAACAATAGAGCCTAGACAAGCGCAATTTTAGTGGGTATCGGTAGGAAGTTCTGAAGCCTGTTTAGTGACGCCGCTGCAGCAAACATTTTTCGACTAACGTCTGCAATTTGTTTGGACCATGAGAGCGAACAGTCGATATGTATACCCAGGTTTTTTACAGTTTTGCTAAAAGGAATTTGAACACCGTCAAACGTGATAGGTTGCATTGCCGGCCAGTCAATCCTAGCAATTTGCCAAGAACCTCCCACAATTAAAACCTACGTTTTGGTAGGGTTGACCTTAAGACCGAAGGATTTACTCCTATCGAGGATACGATTAAGATCAGTGTTAACCGCTTCTATAACGGTAGGTAGGTCTTCAAGGTGCCCCTGTGAATATATTTGGAGATCGTCTGCATAAAGATGAAAAAGCGATATAAGATTACGCGTAATAGAATTGACGAATGGACTAAGAGGTTGTGCATTACAATGGCTCAGCAGGTATTTAGAAAACCGGAGACAGTATGTAGAAATTGCCAAAACTGGTGGCGATTCCAAAGCTTTAACTTATTTTAGGTCCGACATAAAAGAAAATTTGTTCGGTGTACCTCAAGGTAGTATTTTAGGACTATTATTGTTTTTAATATATATAAATGACTTTCCAGACGTTCAATCTAATTCTATATTATTTGCTGATGACATTTCAATTATTGTGACTTGTAAGAATAAAACAACTTATGAAAACGACATTAATACTACAGTTGACAAAGTGGCAAAATGGCTTAAGTGTAATAATTTGTACATAAATGTTTCTAAGACAAAATTAACACAATTTCACAACATTAAAATGAACCCACCTAAAATTGACGTTATTTGTAATGGCGAGAAAGTAGAATTATCTTCGAATGCCATATTCCTAGGATTAACGCTTGATTCGAATTGCTCCTGGAAATTGCATATTGAGAAGTTGCGTAATAAATTAAACCGTTTTGTTTTCGTTCTGTATAGAATACAAAAAACGAACAATTTAAAACTTTCCCTCCTTGCATATCACGGTTATGTTGCATCTATTCTAAGATATGGAATAGTAATCTGGGGGAATTCAAGTGATGTTGAAACGTTATTTAAACTCCAAAAAAAATGTATCCGAGCGATATGCAACGCACACCCTTTAGACTCATGCAAGCCTCTGTTTGTGAATTTGGAGCTGTTGACATTGCCAAGCCTGTACATTTACGAAACTGGAGTGTTCGTTAAAAAATATCCAGATTTCTTTACAAAATTTAAAGAAAATCAGTTATATAGTAGGAGACACCCCGATAGAATTAAATTTCCAGATATGAAGACAAAATTGTTAAGCAATAACTGTTACGTTATGGCCATTCGAATTTACAATAAAATACCAAAATCCATAACTGATTTTCCCCTAAATACATTTAAGAAAAAACTGTACCAATGGTTATTCGATAAATGTTTTTATTCTGTTAAGGAATTTGTAATTTGTTAATTAGTAATTGTATAAGTAGCTGACATTATATATTTCATTGACTTTATTATTGTTATTAATTTGAATATTAACCCACCTCAACATTATATCATAGATTTTAATTCTAATACATTTTATATTTGCATGTCAGACCAGACAAAACATGCGGAGCTTTTAAATTTGTACCACCTCTATCTTGACCATGTTTTAAGCAAATAAATATTTCATATTTCATTTCATTCGAAAATAGAAAAGAGGAGAGGAGACAGTAGGTACGCCGCCTTGAGGCACACCGGCAGATATGTTACACCATGCAGAGAAAGCGTCCTCTGAACGAATGCGCTGCCGGCGGCCGTGCAAGTAACTATGAAACCAGTCAAGCACCGTTGGAGATATGTTAAGAGACCGAAGCAGCCCCAGTAATATGTCGAAGTCTACGGTATTGAAGGCATTGCTAAAATCCAATAGAGCTATCACCGTGAGTTTCTTATCATCCATATGCCAAGTCGAATATCTTCAGTTATTTTGACTAGAGCGGTAGTCGTACTGTGACCAGGGCGAAAGCCGGACTGGAACTGATTCAGAAAATGGTTGTCGCAGAGGAAGAGGCTGAGTTGGTGATGGACAATGCGCTCCATCACTTTGGAAAGGAAAGGAAGTATTGAAATAGGGCGGTAGTCTGTAAAAGAAGAAGGACTTGCCTTTTTAGGGAGAGGAGTTACTTGAGCGTCTTTCCAGGCTGTGGGAAAGCAACTCGAGGACAATGATTCATTGATTATGTGGGTGATTATGGGTGTCAAGATATTTATAAGGGGAAGGATCATCCGGCGACCCACACAGTCAGCTCCGACGGCATTGGAGGCAATGGAGGTCATGTTCTTCTTAACATCACAATCGGATACTTGACGAAAATTAAAGGGAGAATAGCCAGGCGTTGGAAGAGATGAGAGTTAATTTATAGTTTTATTTTTGATGGTAGTTACTATCAATCAACACCATGAGATGATGAGAAGTGCTTATTAAGGAGATCTAAATTAATACTATTCGAAATAGGATCATTACGGCTTCTTCCAACTCCAATAGACCTAAGAAATTTCCAGACCCTAGCCGGGTCTCCATTTTCAACAGATTTATGAATATGGCGTCTTTGAGCGCTACAGGAAGTATTACAGCGATTCCGGAGGGATTTATATTTTTCGCGGTTTTTATTAGACGGGTCCAATTTGAACTTTCTTTTAGCAGCATTCTTCTTCTCTCTGAGGGTTTTGAGTTCATCGGTTAGCTACGGAGCAGGGACATGCTTAATTTTAACCGGTCGAACAGGAGCATGTTTCTCATACAGACCTATGAGAAGCGTATTAAAAAGAGTTACCTTTTCGTCGATAGTATCAGCCATCTTGATTTCAGACCAGTCGATGAGAGAGGAATCGTGTTTAAGTTTGTCAATGTTAATTGCACTAAAATTGCGTTGCAGGAGATATTTTGGCTTTGGTTTTGGAGGGCGCACTTTATAGGAGTGATAAATAAGATCATGGTAAGAGAAGGCGTCAGCGTGACATTGACCGTACCTAGCAACGTGATTCTTTGATGTGACAATAATTAAGTCAAGAAGAGAGGGCTCACAATTTGGGAAGAAGTGGGTAGCTTTAAGAGGAAGAATATTCAAATTACAAGAAGAAATTAATGAACTTAGGCGCGCTGAGCGGGTATCGTCTTTGAGTAGGCAGGTGTTGAAATCTCCCATCAGTATTGTATGACTGTATAAGGGAGTCAGGTCTTCCAAAGTCCGCTCAAAAGTGGAAAAGTAATCCACCTTAAAAGACAGGCTGTAAAAAACACCGAGAAGAACTTTAGTATGACAGAGACTAATTTCGATGAAGAGATATTGAGCTACATCAGAAGATGCGGAGGGTGGTGATGGTGAAGCATTAATAAACGTAAATGGAATATGCGATCGGATGTATATAGCTATACCGCCACCAGTCCTGTCAATACGGTCATTGCGGATTAGCTGGAAACCAGGGAGAGAGAAGGATGACGACGGTAGGCATGGTTTTAGCCATGTCTCGGACACCAATACAGCGTGTACATCCTTACAGTTAAAAGCTGCAAGCATATCTGGATAGTGGGCAGGAATGCTTTGAGCGTTAATGTGGATTACATTAAAATTTTAAGGTAGGTCACAAAAAGGAGTATCGAGCTCATCGGAAAGGGTGGGAATAGAAGAATGAAAGCTATCATTACTGGAAGAAGAAGATGAAAAAGAGAGAAAAATATCAGATTTATCACTGTCATTGTGAGATACATTCATATTGGTTTAATATAAATAATTTAAAATAAGTAATATACAAAACAATAATACTTTTAAATATATGTAGATATATTGGTATGAAAATAATAAAATAAATATAATTGGCTGTACCCACCAGCAGTCTGTTCAGAGATCACCTGTACTTAAATTAAATACACAAACAAGTAATCAAGTAACACACACAAAATATAAATAACAGAATAACAAGTGAACCAACGGCAACGATATGTATAACCACTTAAGGCACGATTATGTTTCCGAACAGCATAGATGTCATCTGTCAAATTCTGACATACTCTTACTAATCGGAGTTTTGCGCGGGAAACGAAAAGGGAAGGACGGATCTTTTTTCTCCGTTTTAGCAATTGGTTTTTTTGGGTCAATTATTGTGATTGTGTGGTGGAATTGTCATGATAATTTGTGCTTTTGTAGAAAACAGTGCAATTAAAGTGGGGAATTAAGTGAAGCGAGCTCTGATCGCGCCGTCTTACCCGGATCGCTATTCCTGCGCTGAGATTCATTGTTGAACATTGAAATGCGAACCACCACGCATTTCAATGGGTTAGGTTAAGATAGGTTAGGCTAGGATTTAGGTAGGCTCCCCCTCGAATGGAGCACGCCTTGTCGTGGCGAGGGGGCTCAGTAGCCTGTCGCAATCCAGCGGCGGGTGAAGACAAGATGCTCCGTGGAGAGTGCCGCTGCGTCTGTTCCCGTATCGGGCGGCAGCGGCCATACTGAGTCGCGTCTGTCTCGCATCGAGCGGCGGCTCATTAAAAGTCGTTGGACTCCCGGCACCCCTCTGCTTTATCAGAAGAGGCAGGGGATGCTGTGATAGTTGATACTTGATGGTCAAAAAGATGGCACCGACTCCAAAAAAAAATTGTTTGCCTGAAACGGATTCCTTTCCTTTCAATGGTGAAGAGTTTATTTAAGATTTTTTAGTGCATTTTGGTTTTGAAGTCGGTTTTTCCTTTTTTTTAAAGTTTATTTTATTTCTTCATTTTTAGTGATTACAGAAGAGGGGAGGGGGAGAGTTGCACCTTATGATTCTATTTTTTAAAAAGCTACAAATTACCTATCATAAGTTCCGTCATTATAATTACTGAACTCTTAAGCGTTAAGGAGTTCCACCATCAGCTCAGCCTCACAAGATGTTGACTATCAGAAGTAACAACACGTCAACATTAAGATTCTAGTAAAGAAACACTATACGTGCTTTAAAATTTGAGGGTTTCCCTCGATAACACCAAGATCCCATCATCAGATCCCAAAAATAGAATAAATGGGACCAACTAGAAGGTACACTCTCTAAGTAGGTGAAAAATTTTTTGATTCGGATTTTTTTGATACATACAAAAAAAAAACTTACAGGATCCTTTTGGGCAGCCGTTGTTAGTGGTCGTGTCCTGCACGTGTGCCGCAAGCGGCCGGCCGACCCTAAAAACATCTATTGTCATAGAACCCGACGCGCGCGCAAGGGCATCTTTACAAAAAAAGTCTCTCAAAATATTGAAACCGTTTCTCCGTGATTCGTATTTTATAAACAGTGTTAAATACATCGCCACGATTAAGATAAATCTAAAACAAATACCGCGTAAATTTAGCTCCTAAAAATATCTCATTTCTAATGTGTAATTTAAATACCAATAGTGCGTAACATGTGGTCTAAATTAGATCACCGGTAAAATGTAAATTTAATCCCAATTCGCGAAGTGACTCCTTGTATATATAATGTGTATGTGTTGCAGTGATTTTGCTCAAGTATTATTTCTTTGGGCAAAAAGTTGCCAGAGAGCTTAGTGAAAGATGTGTATAATGAACTGCGTTCAACTCTGATCACATAAGTTAACTATTAAAATTAGGTACGGGTGTCGTGGACAAGTGACCTATACTGTGTTTTTTTTTCCGAGGCATAGCGACGCCTGACTAAGATGATTCTACTATGCTAGACCTCTTCAGTATGTATGGGAGTAACTCGCGGTGATAAATCGTACATACATAGTAGCCCCGCGACGACGAAGCTCAGCACGCAGCTAAAGTGGGCTACACACGACCCTAAAATCAGACCCGATATCGGGACAATGAAAGTTGGAACGATTTACAAATAATAAAATTAGGCTTCCGATTTGCCAATACACGAGGCGATTTACGGTACGATCTAGGGTCCTCCCCACCACTTCCCCGATATCGGGTATATTGTATATTGTATATACTGATACGGACTTGGTGAGATCTTTCCATTTGAAACTTTATTATGTACACACAATTTATTTTGCAACTTAAATAATTGTACAGACAGAATAATAGTCGAACAGGTCAGCTTGCGTCGCCTAAAAAAAGATTGCTACCCAAAAACTTTTGTGACACGTGTGGTGAAACTCCATTTCGGCCAATCATACAATAATGGACCTTAGCGTATTGCATTACATCCTTATGGCTATAAGAAACTTTCGAAACGGCACTGGGATACCACTAAAACAAAAGTAGCAAAAAATGCACTTACACAGCATCGCCTTTAAAAGTATAAGAAAATACACACGTGCGTCCTATAATACAAATGAGACGCAGCCCCTAACTGGACCCTCATAGCGGGGTACCATAACTATATTGCAAACTCCTTACCATCTGACATCTTAATAATGAACCCGGCTTCAAAACTATAGTACCATTGACATTTAATGAATAAACTCTCGATCATTGAAATTTAGGACTATGAAAGATATTATTAAACGTTACTTAATTTTATTGCCTATTGCAGTCTTGAATTCATACCTAAATGAGGTTACTGTTACTGCACTCATCTAACACCTCTATCAATCTTTGAACAAACTAGCCAGGTCGTAAACTCATGCCACAGGTAAAAAATCAAAATAGGTAGCAGGCAAAACCGACTATTCTACGAATTGTTCGTGATAACGTGATAGCCCCTGATAGCCCACAAATCAACAAGCTGTCATTCTTGACCTTTGACCATTGGGCAGTTTGACGTGATCCTGCTGAACATAAATCCTGCAAAAAGTTGACGAAAACCATCATTCATCAGGAATCCAAAAAGAAATCCAAATCGCAACGACAGAATACAATCAATTATTATCATATACTCGTATCAGAAATCCAAAACATAAAATGTGTAAGTGTAAAATCAAAATTGTTTAAATCGATGCGAATGCTATCTTGATTTACATATTTAAGTCGTTTGTTGTAATAATTAGCTTTAAAATCCACATATAGTACTACTTCAAGTAACGAAGAAATCTGCAAATATTTATACTAGTTGCCCTGAAAGAATGTATAGGTACCTTGGCACTAAAACATCTAACTCCCGCAAATAATATATTCGGACGCTCACGCATCAATAGGACGCCGGCGGTCACGTGAACGAAGTAATAACAATTTGTAAACACCTTCTTAACACAAAGCTGTGTTAACACGGCTGTTACTGTAAACTATAAAACGAAATAATCTACATTTTTAAACAATTTCCTCGTAGTTAGGTTAAAAATTTACTTGCACAAATAATATTGTACATTGCCCAACGCGTGCATAGGAAAGAATATCCGACCATTGTCAAAAAAGCCAACAACATGCGCAACAATAACAACAGGACCAGAAGAGTAAATTGTTAAAGCCCTGAATAACTTTCTAAGTGGCGGAATATCAAAATCGATTTTGAAGTTAATATGTGCATTGTTGAATCATATGTATTTGTTCATCATTTCTATAATATACCTTATATGGTTTTAAAAGTAAACAAAGCACAAACGGCCTATAATTTTGCCTGTCCATCTGTCATAAAAGCTTTCAGACGTGCACCTTTTTAGCGCCTGCTCTTACTCAACGCAAGCCGCCATCAAGATTGGCATGTACTGCACTAATTCTGATATTTCTTTCAGGTTAAAGATATCTTAACATAGCAAGCAAAGCCATAAAAAACTGCAGAATGCGAAAAAAGTGTAAAATGCATGTGTGTGCAGTGTAAAAACGAAATTGTGTTCTCATGATGTGTTTCTCTGTGCGTGAGTTCGTGTGTCTATGTGTGTCGCTACTCGTGCTAGTGATTTTCTCCTTTGTGCTGTGTGTTGACTTGTTGTGCGGATCAGTGATGGTCAGGCAAATTTTCCGGCAACTAAAAAAGAAACCGCATTATTTTTGTATAAAACAAAAATCTGAAGCAGACTCTTATGACAGGAAAGCACAAGACTAGAAGCTGCAATGATCAACTTTGAAGCGCAGCGAGCCAAAAGCGAAAGACAGCTACAATGATCAACGTCGGAGCGCAGCGAGCTAAAAGTCGAAAACAGCTACAATCATCAGCGTCAGAGCGCAGCGATCTATAAGCGAAACAGCGACAATGATCAACGTCTGAGCGCAGCGAGCCATAAACCGAAGACAGCTACAATCATTAACGTCGGAGCGCATCGAGCCATAAGCCGAAGACAGCTACAATCAATAACGTCGGAGCGCATCGAGTCATAAGCCGAAGACAGCTACAATCATCAACGTCGGAGCGCATCGAGTTATAAGCCGAAGACAGCTACAATCATCAACGTCGGAGCGCAGCGAGCCATAGGCCGAAGACAGCTACAATCATCAACGTCGGAGCGCAGCGAGCCATAAACCGAAGACAGCTACAATCATTAACGTCGGAGCGCATCGGGTCATAAGCCGAAGACAGCTACAATCATCAACATCGGAGCGCATCGAGTTATAAGCCGAAGACAGCTACAATCAATAACGTCGGAGCGCATCGAGTTATAAGCCGAAGACAACTACAATCATTAACGTCGGAGCGCATCGAGTCATAAGCCGAAGACAGCTATTGTAGCTATCAACGTCGGAGCGCATCGAGCCTTAAGCCGAAGACAGCTACAATCATCAAAGTCGGAGCGCAGCGAGCCATAGGCCGAAGACAGCTACAATGATCAAAGTCGGAGCGCAGCAAATAACAGATACAGAAGACCACCATGGCATGAAAGCCCAACCCCTCGCAGCATCAACGCTCACTCCCCATGGATGATACCCGTCTTCCCTACTCCTAGACCAATTTTAGGCTGGAATAGCTACTTTGGTTCTGGTCGGAGGGCTGCGGCTTGTCGACCTTCCTCTCCCATCCCAGAGCGTGTCCCTCCTACCTCCAACTCGTGCACCTCGGTTTGCCGGTTTTACCGGATCTGAGCCCTTGTGGCCTGGCTGAGTAATGCACTATCGAATCGAATCGAATCGAATCGAACATACAAAAAAAAACTTACAGTTGAATTGATAACCTCCTCCTTTTTTGAAGTCGGTTAAAATAGAACGGGTATTTTGTTTTAAAAAATAATCTGACTGACTTCTGCATAATTAGATTGCCAAAACAAGTAAAATGAGAGGGTAAATGAGTACAAGGATCAAGATAAAAATATTGGGATGCGAGAAGATAATGAATCAGGGTCACTTCTTACGCCTAGATCTGGTGTTGACTTCCTGACCGGTTCTCAATGCTCAACCCTGCAACGGTCGGAGTTCCACTCGTTGAAGGCGCCGCAGCCGCGGGAACAGGAATAGCCCGGTTCAACTCCTCCATCGTAGTGATGCGTTGGTGCGACCCGTCAGCCACCGTAACAATAATGATGCCGTTCTTTGTCCAGCACTTCGCGATTCCTATACGCTTCCGTGCCTCTTGGAAAACGTCGTGACGAGGCTTTGTCAGAAGCTCTGACAGTGTTATGCCAGTGCCCTTGAGCCCAGTTTTTGCAAACCAGAACTTATCCCGGTCCTCTACACTGCTGAATTTCACCAAAATGGGCCTGGTTTTGCCTTTCGACATCCGCCCTACACGGTGGTTCCTCTTTAAGGCTTTCTCAGCTAGAGAAACTCAAAGGTGGTCCGTTGCAAGGCCTATGACCCGTGTGGCTGTGTTCTCTCCCTGGGACTCTGGAACACCATTTACACGTATATACATGTATGTATGTGTATGTACATGTACATACATAACACATATTTTTGTATAGTATTTATTTTCAAATTACAAGAAAAGGAATATTATTTGAAAATGGAAATAATATTTACCTAGATGTTATTATTTGAAAGGTAGTTTGAGTTACCGAGTCATGATGAGTTCACAGTGCCATATTCATATGTTGCTTGAATAAAATCAAATACGTGCTGTACTCGTCCGATGAACCGTTAACGCGCAGACACTCAAAGTTAACGCTTATGCCCATGACATAAGGGCGATATAATATGGTAAAGTTAAGTTGACCATTGTTATACTCGAACCAAGTACATACTTATTAACAATTCTGTTTAGCCCAAAGTTATGACTGGAAGAGAATGCTATATGGCGTTAAGTTCACCTTTTGTACAAATTTTTGGTTGTGCAATAAAGAATAAATAAATTAACAGTAAATAAAATAGACCTAGCCTAAATGACAAAAATTCTTTATAGGCTTATAGCCTTTCAAGCCTTTTAAATATGCGCCTAGCCTACAAAAAGGCTAAAAAGCTTATAGCCATCGGTTGTACAAAAAGAGGCTATGAAAATTAGGGGAACCACTTACTACCACTTAGCTAAAATACCACAATATTTTGTTGACAGCAAATATAACTTTGTTTTTCAAGGCGTCGCCGCTCCGAGGTCCTGGGTTCGATTCCCGGTCGGATCAATATACAATCCCAACCAATTTTCGTTGAAAGTATTTGTTAAGATCTACATTATACAGGGTGACTGGAAGGAAAATAGTGGCGGAGCCGTTAAGGGGAGATAGTCTAGGGTTATTCCGACAGATATTACTATAAGACCTACCGTCCTTACTTAACCCTTTCCAAGATATTCCTACTTAAAGAGTGCAACCCAAAAATTCGTACAAAATAATTTCAAATAGTAATAAATCCTAAAACAAGCGATTTTGTCCTAGGTACATTTTTTTGTTTAGCAACAAAGATATTCTAAATTGTTAAATTTCCGCAACTGTCATTATTTTATGCAAAAACTTCTAAACAAAAACGGAAAATGTAAAACAAATACTTTGGGGCTGATAAAATATCAATTTTCTTTAAAAAGCCACCCTTTATTATTATGTACAAAATAACTAAAAAAACTGCAACACTTAGTCGTAATTATAATAGACAGACGACAGACGCGCCACTTGGTTGGTATTCAAGTGGTAGGCGTTTAACGGTATGCTCATTTACTCTGTGTGAGTGTGTGTGTGAGTGTGTGAGTGTGTGTGTGTGTGTGTGTGTGTGTGTGTGTGTGTGTGTGTGTGTGCTTAACTATCTATAGTTGAGGTAGGGTCTAAAATCCAAATATCATTGCTAAAATTGCATCTTGTGTTGATAAACCCTTCCTGAAACCGTGTTGTGTACTAAGTAGATAATATTTTAAATTTTATTGAGTAATCAGTTAATCTATTGTTTAGCAGTTTTTCAATAATCTTAGAAATTGATGTGAGGACTAAACTTGAAAAACTGCTAAACATTAGTTTATCTTATGTTTAGCAGTTTTTCAATAATCTTAGAAATTGACGTGTGGACAGAGATAGGTCTAATTGTTTACGACCGCTCTGTGCCCACTCTTGTACACAGGAGTCACGATGGACCTCTTTAGACAGACAGCTGGGGAATACACCAGTGCTAAAACAGAGGTTAGCTAGGTTACACATGAGGGGGACAACGATCTCTAGCATGTTTTAAGCGGGTCGAATATTTCCCCATTACGAACGTGTGTTATTGTTAAGTGACGTAAAATGGCGGCAGTGTCTTCGACTAGTGTTGATGTTTATAAAACGAAAATAAAAATAATATTTTTATAAGACCACTGAAGAATCTGTCTACAAAACATAGACATGGTTTTTGCTGGACTGAAATCGGACAATTATCAGTGGAATTAAATGGGAAACGAATAGCTGTTTTAAGTGATCGAGTATTTCGCCTACGAAATGCAAAAAATGAAGACGAGAATACTTTCTTTTCAAAGTAAGTAACTAAAATAACACCTGACACCTGCCAAAGATAAGTATTTGTCGTATAGATTTTTTCATTTAAAAAATATTTCCCCTCTTTTTTCCTCTTCCCGAGGCCTCTCCATAATTTCCTTATTGTGTTTAGAGGCAGTGAGTTTGTGGGTAGGCCTCCAGAAGACCTCTCTATATTATATTAAATTCTTGCATTTTTATGTTTCAGTTGACACTTGGCGTTGGCAGGGACTCACTCCGGTTGCTAAGGCAACCAGACCTGCGCATCCCCTGCTGTCAGCGTCCGTCATTCTAGTTTATTTACATATAGTTTTATTTTAATTTTATGTTTTTATATTTGATATTGTGTCATAAGTTTTAATTTAGTGTTTTGGCAGGTTTTTCCAAATTTCTTTTTGTGATAAGTGTTAAGGCTTATGAGCACATTATCTCCATCGGTGGGCACCCACTCACAGCCGCAGTTCTTTCAGTGCTCAATTTGTAATACCAACAGGGCTTTTAAAGGTAAGAGGGGCCTTAATATTCATATTGCCAGTAGTCATAATAGCACCAATTTACCCGCATCTCTCCCTCTACCCCCTACTTCAAATCCTATATCTTCTTCTCCATCTTTTGAAGCTATTATCACAAATCTCCACCAAACTACTCCGCTGGTTAAAAGAATCCCTAGGGGAGCGAGAATAGCTTTAGCTAAATGCCTCTCGTCTTGTATTGAAAAATGTTTCGTTAATACTGAAACTGCCTGGCAAAATCTTTTTACATTTTCATACTCGTTTTTTCATGTAAAGTCTCAGTCTAAAACTTTAACTCGGGCGCTTTTAGATAATGCTTCGAAATCCCACAATCCATCCCTTCCGTTCAGTTCGTCTGGTACGCTATCTTCCAAATTTAACGTTTATCGTACCGTTGAGAACAAGGTTATGGACGGCGACCTGAAAAACGCAGCCCGAATCTTGTTCTCCGATGACACTCTCGCTCCCCCTAATCAGGAAACTCTCGAGAGCCTTCGTAATAAGCATCCTTCACGTCCAGATTCTCCATCTTTAGCTCTTCCTCCTCTTCAAAATTTTCAACCCTTACAGATACTTGATGACGGCGACACGTTTGCTGCCATCATGTCTTTTCCGGCTGGTTCTGCTGGCGGTATCGACGGTATCACTCCCCAACACCTTAAGGATTTGGTGAGTGCTTCCGCTGCTGACGCCGGTAGAATTTTGCTTTCCAATATTACAAAACTGTGCAACCTTCTCTTATCTGGCAGGGTTTCTGAAAGTTTTCTCCCGTTTTTATTTGGTGCTAGACTTTGTGCCTTTCGAAAAAAAGATGGTGGCATTCGCCCTATTGCTATTGGCTCAACGTTTCGTCGTCTTGCAGCCAAATTAGCCTGTCGTGATATTTTTTCTCCTTTGAAAGAGTATTTTCAACCCATCCAACTCGGATTCGGCAGTAAGGGCGGTTGCGAGGCTGTGGTTCATTCAGCTCGCAATTTCCTCTCCTGTGACGAATCGGAAGTTTTTTTGAAAGTTGATGTGAAGAATGCTTTCAATTCTCTTGACAGGTCTGCCTTTCTGAATGAAGTTCAGACTCACACTCCTCAGATTTATCCCTTTGTTTTTCAGTGTTACAATAATCAATCAAAATTGCTTTACAATGAACATTCAATTGTTTCTGCAGTCGGTGTTCAGCAAGGCGACCCTTTAGGTCCAGCCCTTTTTAGTTTAGGCATCCATCCTGTCATTTCATCCTTAAATTCTAAATTCAATGCCTGGTATCTGGATGACGGCTCCTTTGGAGGCAAAGCAGATGTTGTTTTCCAAGACCTTGTCCTGATTATAGAAGGATTTAAGAAATTAGGCTTGGAACTGAACCTTTCAAAATGTGAACTTTTTATTAATGATCACGTTTCGTCTGGTTCCCGTCAGGCAATCATTGATAAATTCAATTCCCTTGCTCCTAACATCAAAATTCTGAATTCTGAATCGCTTTGCCTCCTGGGTTCCCCTCTTCTTGATCCCAGCATCGAACCTTTTCTAGATAAAAAATTGAATGATTTCACCCTTTCAGCCCCCAGATTAGAACACCTAAATTCACACATTGCGTTTACTATACTGAAATCGTGTCTTTTTGTGCCTAAATTTACATATTTCCTACGTGCTAGTCCTATCTGGAAAAATAATAATTATTTAAAACTATTTGACACTACTCTTAAAAATAGTTTGGAAAAAATTTTAAATTTACATTTTGATAACAATTCTTGGACTCAGGCTTCGCTTCCTATTCGTTTTGGTGGGATCGGAATTCGCCAAATTTCTAGTATAGCTCTCCCCGCTTTTCTCTCCTCTTTGCATAGCACTTCCGTTTTAGCCAGAAAAATCTTTGAGCATCCTCGCCAGCTTTCTGAGGTGAGAGAGGCGGAGGAGTTTTGGCAAGGTCTCTGTCCTAGAGAAGACATTCCAAAGGAACGTCACCAACAAAAACTTTGGGATATCCCTCTTGCGAGAGAGACCTTCAATTCTTTACTTCAAAATTCCGTCAGTGACAGTAGTCGAGCAAGGGTCTTGGCGGTTTCCTGCAAAGATTCTGGTCACTGGCTTCATGCTTTACCGTCAAAAAATTTAGGCACTCTTTTCGATAGTGAGTCTTTCCGGGTGTGTGTGGGTCTCCGCCTTGGCACCCCTATATGTGAAATTTTTATATGTCCCTGTGGCAAGGAGGTTGACAAATTTGGTCTCCACTGCCTTTGTTGCCAACAAAGCGCTGGGCGTCTCGCCCGTCACGCTACCCTTAATGACGCCATCAGAAGAGCTCTTGCCACTATTAATGTTCCATCCACGTTGGAACCACGTGGTTTGGTCCGTGACGATGGCAAGAGACCCGATGGCCTCACGCTTATTCCCTGGGAACGGGGTCGGGCCTTAGTTTGGGATGCAACTTGTGTCGATACTTTGGCCCCATCCCATCTCAGAGAATCAGCCCTTAAAGCTGGAGCAGCAGCGGAGTTGGCTGAAAACGCCAAGCGTCGCAAGTACGTCTCACTTGCAAGTGATTATGTGTTTGCGCCGTTTGGTGTTGAAACATTTGGGCCGTGGGGACCCTCTGCTAAATTGCTGTTTGGTAAAATTGCGCCAAAATTAAATTCTGTCACAGCCAATAATAAAGCTGGCTGGTTCCTAGCTCAAAGGATTAGCATAGCTATTCAACGCGGCAACGCAGCCAGCATCATAGCCTCCTTGCCTCAAGGAAATGGTTTCGTTTTTGAATAGGTAGACTTTAAGTTTTTTTTATGTAGCATGTCTTAGTTTTATTTCTTCTTGTTTGTTATTAATAAAGATAAAAAAAAAAAAAAAAAAAAGTAAGTTTGTTTATTGAATTTAGTATTTGAAAAGTGAGTTCAGTAATCCGAAATCCCAAACTCAATCGGCTTTATTTACGTTATGGAAAATATATATAAAAAAAAAACTTTTCAGAGCCCAAGTGAAAGCTTACTCTAATCTAAAGGAATAGCCACAAGTTAACTTCTTAGACATTTGAAAGATGCACATGGTGTAGAAGATACATAAAGGTCGTAGCCCTCGAGCATTGTACAGTTTTTTTCACTGAAGCCGTTTCAATATTACAAATTTGATTTATTTTATTTCTGGTAAAAAAAAGTATATCGATCTCATAAAAATTACTTATGCTTGTTTTTATGGTATAAAAATGATTTATTTTATTTTTGTTAATAAATATTAAAATTTAAGAAGACATTTTATAGCTAGTACATCAAAAAAGCGATGTATGTAATATGAATAAGGGGCCGTTCAAGTATTACGTAAGCACTATATGGGGGGCGAGGGGGTCTTTGCTTTGCTTATTTTTGATGACATGGGGGTCGGGGGGGTCGGGATGGTGATTACGTCAGCAGACCGGCAGTATTTTCTTTTTCGTATTGGCAACCCACACATTGTCGTTGTTTGAAAAACAAACCCATTTTCGGTAAAAGTTTCGTTTAGATAAAAGATGCACAAACTGCGGTCTGGGAGCGTTGACGTTTCAGTCTTAAATTTATACTCGCCGTCATAAATCAATCTAAGACAATTGTTATGCGATATTTGACATCGCTTGCTTAGCTCGTGTAGTAGGTAATGAAATTATGGAAAGTTTTTGCGGTAGCTTTGCTTAATTTTTGCTTATTTATTATTATTATTAAGTACAGCGTTTACGTAAGCAGAGGAGGGGGGAGTAAGAGCTTTGCTTACTTTTGCTGACAAGGGGGAGGAGGGGGTAAATAATTGTCATAAATCTGCTTACGTAATACTTGAACGGTCCCTAAGTAATCTGAACGATTATAATATTTTCTATTCCTTTATTAAAATATATATGCAGTTTAAATCAACAATATGTTTTGTTTTTGTTTCTAATTCCCCTCCCTCCCTCCCCTTATAAAAATACGAACCGCGCCGGCGCGCCGCCGCCGCCGCGTAAATTTTTAGTCCACGCCGCCGCCGTGGAATTGGCCCACGGCGCTCATATCTAATTCGGGAGATCGCTGATAACACGTGGTATAACAGATGCTTCGGTGTAAAAGTCGTAGTCGCCGTAAATAGATTGACACTCGAGTGTCACTAGACTCTTACTTTGTTTAGGGCTCATACCTACGCCGGAAACGGATGCGCTGAATTTTCGACGAGGCAGGCCTAAGAGCTGAGTTGCCTTTTCGGATATTAAAGTAATTTGGGAGCCCTGGTTCAGTAGGGCTCGTAATGTTACGTACGTACCGTCAACGACTTTAATTTTTAAAAGTACCGTAGCTAGCAAGACTTCTTCATCACTAGCGCTGACATGGTTGGCAACGTCCGGCTTCTTGTTGATTGCTTTACTTGTTGGTGTTATAGAAGCTGAAGGGAGATTTGCTTTCATATCGGCTGTAGGCGGGGTCACCGAGGTCCGCGACCCTGTACACGCTTCATGCAACGACGTATGATGTTCGTTATTGCACTCCTTGCATCTTTTGACGGACGTGCATTTTTCGCTGATATGTTTAAATAAGCAATTCTGACAAAGTCTGAGTTTTGCAACTGCCCTCAATTTAATTTCCGCTGGCATGTTTCTATACTTGTGGCATCGATAGAGCTCGTGATCGAAATTACACAAAGGACATTTACACGTGGATGTAATAGCTGCTTGAAATCCTCTCAGAAATAATTTGTTATAGCTAGGTTTAGAGGCATACTGATTCTTAAGCTGGTAATGAGTTGGAGCTCGCTTACTTGTATATGTGTGGTCCTTTTCTCGCTTGTAAATTGGTCCGAGGGCCATGAATTTACTCTCGAGGAACGACATAAGTTCTTCTAATGAGGCTAAATCTCTAGGAGATTTAGCCTAGTGGGATCTAGTGCTTCTTTATAGGCACTGTAGGTATCGCTATCTAGCTTCTTAGTTAAAAGATGTACGAGTATCGAGTCCCACGTATTGGTGTCCACGCCAAGGTTGTGAATGGCATGGATGCACTCGGTGGTGGTGTCATACAATCGTTTTATCTCATATGACGTCTGCTTGCTAATACTAGGCTGATTGAGGAAGTTTCAATGTGCGTTGTGAAGAGCACTTGTGGGTTATTGTAACGATGGGTCAAGATCTCCCACGCCACATCATAATTTTCCGCTGATATGTTTAAATGTTGAATTAAACGCTCTGCTTCTCCTTTCACTCTACCTTTTAGGTGCTGCATCTTTTGCGCTTTTGATAAGAATTGACTGTTATGAATAGATTCAGTAAACAAGTTGAAAAAGTTGGCCAGTGAGTGTATTTACCTGAAAATATAGGTATCTCCAGAAAAGGAGTAGCTTGCTGAATGTGGGCAGTAGCACATAGCTTCTGATTTAGAGCTCGTTTTATATGACGAAAAGTCGCTTCTAGCTCGTAGTATTCGCTTTGATAGTCTTCATCCTCACCTTCAAGAATGTTATCTATCTCTAGATGTAGCTCGTCGATTTTCTGTCATTTCGCTTGGATATTGTGTAACTCGTCTTCGAGTTCCCATTTAGCTGATATATCACTCACCTTGATGCTAGAGATAAGTGTGACCGCGTGTGGGGTGCTTGAATAATAAACACGTAGTACAAATCTCCAAGTTCTCCTCCAATAGTTTTATTCTAACAAAATAGCACAAAGATAGGGCACAAAGTGAGAGTAAGTACAAACAGAGGCTATATTCTGGGCATGCAGCCATTTGTTTCATTTTTATACAAATCAAAAACCCTGAACAACTGTAGAAAACAGTGGGGACGACATCCGTTTCCATATATTATGAACATTTACTATAATATTTCTTTTTAGGGATAAACAATCTGCTAATTAAATATATAAATTCATTAATTATTTAGTTATTCATCGTACTGAATTTAGTAAGCCTTTTAGATTATTATTTTAATAGTTACAATATTTGAAATACATCTAACCAATCAGAGTCAACTTCCTTTTAGCGGAAAAATTAACATTATTTATACGACAAACATACAAATCTAAAATCAAAGTGTCCCAATAATCATGAAATAATTAATTTACAATTAATAAAATTATTATAATAAAAAGATAATCTAAAGATTAATCCAAAATATTATTATATCATAGCTGAGTTACATTCAACATGGTGGACACTTCCGGGATTTCCGTAGCAAACGTTAAATAGGTTTGACACTTAGATAGGTGTATAAATTATGATGTATTAAACATAATATGACGAAGAGAATGTGTAATTTAGTGAATACAGTGGGGTTACATAAGTCACACACAGTGAGTATGTGGTTTAGTGCACAAGTCTACTATTACAGAACTAAGTAAATATGTGGGGCAGACTAGATTCGGGAATCATCGTGTAACACTCGGCCATCCCGCAACCACCGTGTCCCACGGTGCTCTGGTGGTGTTTTGGAAGTCTGCGTTGTTGGTGTGCTGAAAATAAGAAAGAGCAGAATCAACTAGTATACTGGAAACTTGCAAGAAATTTGTTTTTATGGACACAGTAATAATTTGTTCATGTAAGTCACAAAGTAAGAAAATTTCAGCATTCGTAATAAATTCTAAAGGGGTATTAGGCGATACAAGTTACACAGACATACCGTAAGTCACACACACACTACTTGACGTAGATCACACAGACAATAATTTATGTTCGTCACACAGCTTTGCTTTATGTAGCTCACACAGCAATGCTTTACGTAGGTCACACAGGCAATACTTTATGTTGCTCACACAGCATTGTTCTACGTAGTTCACACAAATATTACTTCACGTAGGCCACACAAACACTGCTTCTCACACAGACAATTTACGTAGCTCACACAGCATTGCTCTACGTAGTTCATACAGTACTTCACGTAGGCCACACAGATACTGCTACTCTCACAGACAATTTACGTAGCTCACACAGCATTGCTCTACGTAGTTCATACAGTACTTCAGGTAGGCCACACAGATACTGCTACTCACACAGACAATTTACGTAGCTCACACAGCATTGCTCTACGTAGTTCACACAGTACTTCACGTAGGCCACACAGACACTGCTACTCACACAGACAAAATTTATGTAGGTCACACAGTATTGCTATACGTCATTCACACAGACATTACTTCACGTAGCTGCATAGGTCACATAGACACTGCTGCTCACACAGACATAACTTATGTAGGTCACACAGACAATCATTTTCCGTATGTGACACAGATATCAGTTTACTTCGATCACACAGAGTTTACGTAGATAACATAGCCAACGATTTATTCCAGAATATTTGAAATACTGTAGTTAATACTAATATACTCCGATAAATTAAACTATTATTACTTCTGCTCCGATATAAATGTTTATACCCTAATATCAATGTTCTTCTGTTTAAGATTGAAGAAAGAAAAACTTCTCAACGGTGGAAAAAAGAAACCCGAACCGTCGATTCCTCATTAAACAACTAAGTATTTATTTATTGCATGATGTTGTATATTTTTCATACTGCAATAAAAAAATATTGTGTGCGTGGTTTTACTTACAGTTAAATCAAATCTGTTGTAAACGGTACCCATAATATATGTATAGTACACATAGTTAACGTTTCACCCAGCACGAAGGTATAAGGTTTAACAATTCATCACTAACTACCCCCTTTTACACGTACTATCAAAAGTATAATCACCGTTCGAAATAATAACCATACTAAGTTGCTCAATTACCTTTCGTCTAGAGTGATTGGATTATCTCTGTCTACCTCCCCGTCACTAAGCTTTCACAAAAATAATTTGGTTATTTTGCCCACAAATCAGCGCAATCGTAATGTATGTGTTATTTTGAAACAATCACTCGAGAAAATGTTGTCTATGTGTAAAACTATGTGTGATCCACCTAGCGACTGCGTGTAAGCATCTCGAAAGCTTCGCATTGCACTGGTCGATGGCAAATTTGTAGTGTTTAATAGTTTGTTCTGTTTTGTCTATATACAATCGTCACTTAGGAGTAAACATAATGCGACTCACATTGAGGTGGCTGGAGCGGCTGATGCGTTAAACTGGGTGCTGCGAATCGTCAAGCGGTGCATATGTGGCCGCTGCGACACTGCGCTGGCAGGTGTCGCGTCGTCGAGTACGGCAGACTCGCATCTCGTGGCTGACCGTCGACAGATGTAGCACCGCCTCACTCCTGGTTGCTGCAGTATCGTTGCCGGAGGTCTTGTTGCATTGGTTCTTTCTTCAGGCTTTCCTCTTCTCCAAGTTGATTTTCGCAATGCCGTCGTGGCTTCTACTTGCAGTTTTCGAGCAGTAACAAAGAGAACAGTATCCACAGAGTTCACGCAGCTGGTGGATTTTGAGCAGTCAATTGGTGTTGTTACACGTACTTTCTTCTCGATGAAATTTGGGGGTGACTCCCGCGTCAGCACGAATCACTCGATGATACCTTTCTCTCTGGTCTTCCAAATCTTAGCAGTCTTCTTAGTTCATTAATCTTCCTTGGTCAGAGCCGGCAGCGTAAGGCCCGTTATTCTCGCACATCCCACTTCAATTCCCAGGTGTGACCGCGTGTGAGGTGCTTGAATAATAAACACGTAGTACAGATCTCCAAGTTCTTCTCCAATAGGTTTATTAAACAGTACTGTTCCTTATTCAAAGCCTAAAGGTCTGGTCACACAGCCGGCGGGGCGGGACGGCGACGCGACGCCGGCGGAACGCCAGCGCTATGAGGCAGTCACACTGCCGGCGTTACCGTCCCGCTGGCGTCGCGCCGGCCGTTCCGCCCGCAGTATGACGTGATGGCAAGATTGCAGGCAAGAAATGGCAGATTTCAGAGAATCTTTTTTATATTATTTGTGGCTAAGGTCGTTTATCAATGTGTAACCTCTGTCTCATTCTATCAGACGTTCAATTGTTTCAACATCTTTTCTTTGGTACTAAAAGTTGTATAAAAATACAAAACTCCGCCCCGCCGAGCGCGACGCGTCCACGCTCCGCCGTCTGTGTGGCTACTAAATACGAACATCATATAACACAACGCTCGCCGTCCCGCTCACGCCACGCTCGGCGCGACGGTGGCCCGCCCCGCCGCGCTGTGTTTTGTATTCGCGCTCGGCGCGACGGCGACGCGACGCGCCAGTTACCGCCCCGCCGAGCGTGGCGGCGCTGTCTGTCATGTCTCCTATATTTCTATATTATACAACTCGTCCAACCCGCTGGCCTTCCGCCGGCGTCGCGTCGCCGTCCCGCCCCGCCGGCTGTGTGACCAGACCTTTAAACATGAGAGTAGCATCCGGTTCCGGTCCGAGTACCAGGCAAATGTCATTCGGTTCGTCCACGTGACCTGCATTCCCTCTACGCGCGCCCCGCCATTCAGCGACAGCGCCACCAAAGGCAGTTTGAACGATTCGTTCGTTGCTACTGTCATGTTTGCAAACATTGTCGTTAGCTTTTAAATATTTTCCCAATAGAAGTATGAAGAATCTAGATGGAAGAAGAAAACACGTCCACGTGCGAGGTGACCGGCGACGGAGCTTCAAGGAGCGGCGACGCAACGACGAGGAAAAGGAAGCGCACGCAGTCTTAGAGCCCAGACACCGACTCAAGTCAGTCTACCGATTCGAGCTCCTCATCCGGGAGCCGCTATAAGCGGCAAAGGAATTACAAAAAGCGGAAAAATGCCGTGTATGTAAAAACTTATTAAAACAATTAATCAGTGATGTGAATGATTTGAAGTATAGAATGACCTCTCCCCCGAGTAACGAACACGAGGGAGACCTAATTGAACCAAATGTTAGTGGCGAATTATACGATGTTACCGATTTAACGGATAGGAACCCCGTTCCTTCCACAAGTAAAGCAAAGCTTGATTCTTCAATTAATACAAAGACCAAGGAACCTTCAGTTCCCATTACACCTAGCTCGTTGTTAGAAAAACTAGTGGAACTTCAACGCTTCCATAATTCGGATTGGTGTAATATTCGTTACGCAGATGTTCAAAAAACATGTTTGCTATCGCCGGGTTTCACCAATTTGGAGGCAAATGAAGAGATCAAAAAATACGAAAGATTTAAAACTACTGCGAATATGGAAAAAGCCTTCGCTAGCCTTTTTTTGTCGTGGATTAGTGAAAATGAGACCTTAACCCACTCAGTCATTTTTGAAAAATTTAATAACATTTTGTCAAAAAGCGATTACAGCACCGCAGCCAATAATACAATGCAGCTAGTATGTGGACACAGAGCCGAGCTCATCCAGCAAAGGAGGGAGAGTATAGTTGCGTCTGTCAAGGTCCCCGTCCACAAGGTAGCACTACGTAAAATTCCACCTTCACCCTCTAACCTGTTTGAGCAGGATATGCTCTCTCTCTTTTTAGAAAAAGCAGGTGGTGTCCGAAAAGTATTCTGGCAAGTAAATAAAGATCGCGATTCTGCACCGCAGGCCGATCTGGAGACTACAGCCCGTGTATATACATACGCTCAAAAAAAAGACTCTGGTAAGTACACTCAGCCCACAAGGCACAATCCTCGACAGCAAAACTATGCGACGTCATTTCGAGGTCAAAACAAGCAACAGCCAGGCCGCAACGAAGGAAATAAGACAACTAAGGCGCACTCTCCCGCATCCCACCGGGATCGGAGACATGATTCTAAAAGGAAATAACTTATCTCGCCTATTTCATGCCGGTCAACTGCGCAAGTTCTATTCTTGCTGGCAAGAACTGGGGGCTCCGCCTCACATCCTAAAAATGTTGACCGGATACCGCATTCCATTCAGATCAAAGCCACCTCTAGCCATGCCAAATTTCGCACATGAAACGCCCTACTGCAAAGAGACTTCAATCTTAATAAAGAAAATGCGGTCCGAAGGCGTACTAGAAGCAGCGGAGATCACTCCCAGCTTTGTTTCTACGATCTTTCTTGGCGATGGCACATCAAGGCCGATATTTAATTAAAAAAATCTGAACGAATTCGTGATACAAAGTAAATTCCGGTTAATAAATGTCCAGAAAGTCCCACAGTTCCTACAACCGAACGACTGGCTGGCAAAAATAGATTTTCAACAAGCATACTTCCATCTGCCAATACGCCAGGCGCACCGACGATTCCTAAGGTTGATATATGCCGGAGAACTGCTACAAATCACTTGTTTACCATTCGGACTCAGTTCTGCCCCAAAAACTTTCGCTACTCTGACGAATTGGGTCGCCAAGAAACTCAGAGACCAAGAAATTCGCATTCTTGTGTACTTGGACGACTTCTTCTTGGTAAATCAAAGCCCAGATCTCCTACGAGACCAGATAAAAATTACTCTGGAATTTCTAAGGTCCTTAGGCTTGACAATACACACAGAAAAGTCGATTCTCGTACCAAAACGGGTCATAGAGTTTCTCGGCGTGGTATGGGATCCGTGGCAAAATATGAAGTATCTACCAAAAAGACTCTCATGCAAGTTAAAAGAAAAAGCAGATACTGTGCTGAACAGACAAAGAACCTCATTGGAAGAATTGCAGTCACTGATCGGACTAATGAATTTTGCAAGTTTTGTCATTCAAAGAGGACGCTTAAATTATCGTGCCCTACTGACCACGACCAATATTGCACTAAAAAGCCAGACTTGCAAAAAAGTCATACTACCCGAAGAGGCGAAACGAGAACTAGAATGGTGGAGGAATCACTGCGAAACCCATTCCATAATACACTTACCACCACCATCGCACAGTAGTGCTATGGTGGTGGTAAGTCGACGGACGCCAGTGACGTCGGTTGGGGCGCAAAGCTGGACAATCAGAGCCTGAAAGGGACGTGGCCATCTGATCAGTAGCACTTACACTGCCATCAGAAAGAAATGCTGGCAATCATCAACGCCTTCAAAAGCCAAGCTCAGAATCTTTCCAACTAGCACACAAGAGCTATAAGAAGCTCTACAGTGGCCGTTAAGAGGTTGTCGATTACGGCATTAGCTGTATAGATAAGCCATACAGCAGCCGCATAAACTGCTATAGCGCTACTCTAACCCTAAAATAGGCACTTTTTATAACGGTATCAGCTCTACAATCGCGCTATAGCAGCGAAATAAGAGTTAGAACCGCCGTATAATGACGCTACAAGAGTGGTGATGTACGTTAATGTTTGTACAATGACGCTATAAGAGTGGTTGTGTACGCTAACGGATATACAATGACGCTTAAAAAGGTGTAGCGAACGCTGCAAGGGTGAAATTATGTTTTGTAGCGCTATACTGCAGCTCTTGTCGTATTTGATCGCCATTGTGTGACTAAAAACTAAATACTTATGACAAAAATAATAGTTTTGATTTTAAATCAGTGCAAATGAAACAAGGTGTTGTCTGTCAGAAGTTTTTCAAATACATAATTTCAAAAGGTAAGTTTGAATAAAGTATCACTGTGACATATTTATTGCGAGTATCAGTTTACTGTGAATATATACATGTATTTTCGCTTAGATTGTAACGCGCCCACAAGATAATACGTTTTTAGTGTTATAATACTTTTATAATATTAGTGACATAGTTATTTTATTTTATTAAAATCACTTATTAAGACTTCCCAATAGATGTTTAAGTCATTTATGAATAAGTAATATCAAAACTAAACCATAAAGTAGTTGTAATAACTCGATATCAATGTGGGCGTTGTTATTGTTATTGTTGAAAATAGTTGTCATATTATTAGGGATAACTCAAAATGGGCGACAACGTTTACGTTTTTCAAAGCATTTGAAACCGCTCCTGTCCCACTTAAAGCTTTACAGCAACGCTATAAACGTATTACTCATCGTCTTAAGTAATTAAAACCACTACTATAACGCGCTTAGCGCTACGAAAGAGTTCATTTCCTCAAATATAGCGCCTTTAGCGCTACTACAGAGTAACTTTAACTCTACTGTAGGTAATGACGCTACAAGAGTGGTGATAAACACTATAATAGACCTTAAGAATCTATAGAGACTCCCTTTTCCACTCAAAGTGATTAAGTAGCATCCTATAGCGCCTTTCAAACACTCATACTTTCCAAAAAATCATTTATAGCTCTACTAGTGGTAAAGGAGTGTTCACAACGCTACTATACGGAGGTATAGTAGAGTAGGTGATGGAGATCACCTGTAGAATGACGGAACAAGATACCATTGTAACTGCTTTAGTGTAAATGATTACGATTGTATGGCCACTGTATCGCCTACCTGTGTAATGGCATTAGAATACGTTGCTATACAGGCTGAGGAGTTGGTTTAAGCTTTTCAACGGCCATTGTATCACTAAGAAGCTCTATAATGGCGGTGAAAGCTGCTTGTGTGCTAGTTGGGTTAGATCAGTGTCTCTGCTAATTCAGTGTGACAACAAAACTATTGTGTCCTATCTTCGGAAAAAAGGCGGTACTCGTTCAGCAGCAATGACAAAACTCGTCAAAATAGTTTTCCAAATACTTGACCAATTCAACATTCATATGACAGTTCACCACATCCCTGGCTACTACAATACCGACGCAGACCATCTTTCCAGAGAAAAGTTGACATCAGAGTGGCACCTCTTACTAGAAATAACTAGGAAAATATTTAGCAAGTGGGGGACACCTTTAGTCGACTTGCTCGCATCGAACCAAGCGCATGTTCTACCAGTGTACTGCACACTCAACAGGACGGATGTCAACGCGACGTATTACGATGCTTTCAGCCTGAAATGGAACTTCAATCTAGCTTGGATGTTTCCTCCACCTCACCTCATCCCAAGAGTTTTGACTAAACTCAACGAGTCCACAGGCATCTTCTTGATTGTAGTCCCAAGGTGGCAAAACACGTTTTGGAGACCAGACCTGAAACGACGAGCGCTAGGAGCCCCATTCACGATTAAACACTTAGAAAAGGTACTCATAGATACAAGTACAGGCGCTTCCCCGCCTAGAGTCACAGAGATGACAATAGAAGTTTGGAGATGTGGAGGTGGTGTCAACATTTGACGATTTAGCCCACACAACAATGAACACTGTCACTGCCGTTTACATAACAAGGACCCTAACGACTTAAGCTTTTTTAAGCGTGTACATTATGCTATGAGACTACCAAGGATTTCATCACAATGAAACCTGTTCTTATACTCTAACTATTTGTGATTGAAAACAAAAAGGCTTTGTACCTCCCCTTACTGGGTTAGAAATAATTATATTAATTGATTTGCCCATCTCTAGAAATAATATTTTTGGCTTAATCTGAAAACCTGTTAACAATGATTGATGATTTTTGAAAATTAAATGTATTGTTCAGACAGCTGAAAGAATGGTTCAGGATAGCCAATATTTTTGTAGTCAACCTATTTGCTGATTGTAATCCATAATTTATGATAACATATTGATAACTTTATGTTCCGTTCAGCTAATGTTTTTCAAACAATTAAATGTTTACACCAAACTAATACATATTTAAAATAATAAAAATGTCCTAATGTATTTATCGATACATCAAGCTTCTTAATGTTTACATACCTGTATTCTGTCAGAATTTCTTACATACCATGATTCGAATTGAATTTGTACCAAACCTAAAAATTTTATTAGTTCTGTATCCTCTGGTTTACACAACTTACACAAGTTACCCCTTTCTAGGTTACATTGTATATATACATCGAATTTTCGCAGAGCGTGGTATTTTTTAAAAAAAACAGTTATGGTGACTGGCTACTATTGTAGTCTTTTTCCTAAATTCTAGCAAGGTAATCTATTCAGGACTAGGTAAATCTATTCAAAATTAAGTATTTTAAGGGAATTCTACTTTGCAGCAAACCTATTTAAATTAGTGTTACAGAATATGAAAGTATGAAAATAAAGCTAGACTATAAAACAGCAAACTTTTATTTTTCTTAAATAACTTAAGTTCTACTTACAATATTCACGGCTCGATGACTCGAAACAGAATGCCCAATCACTAGGTTCGGACGTCCTTTTGTACCGCCATCTTTCCCTCTAATTTCTTAACATCTGGTAGATGGCGCCACAAAAGCATCCGTTTTAATTTTTATAAAAGTCACATTAAAATAATAATTATCCGATCTAAATGTTATTACAATTGTTTAAATGTTTTTAAAGATTATTCTTATCTTAATTATAAATCTGTAATTAATGAAATAAACTAAAATACAAGTGTAAATCAGTTTCTTATTTTTAGTTAAGACGAAATGTCAAAAGATGGCGCTGCAAGCGCACTTCCGCATCCTATTTTATTAAATTATTAAAATTAACTCTTAACTCAGAAAGATGGCGCTGAAAGCGCATTTCCGTATCCTGTTTATTTTATTTATTAAAATCAAAACTAAACTCAAGAAGATGGCGCTGCAAGCGCACTTCCGTTTCCATTTTTAAATGATTAAATTAAATCAAGACAGATGTCAGAAGATGGCGCTGCAAGCGCACATCCGTTTCCATTTTTAAATGATTAATTTAAATCAAGAAAGATGTCAGAAGATGGCGCTGCAAGCGTACATCCGTTTCCATTTTTAAATGATTAATTTAAATCAAGACAGATGTCAGAAGATGGCGCTGCAAGCGCACATCCGTTTCCATTTTTAAATTACTTATTAATTTAAATCAAGACAGATGTCAGAAGATGGCGCTGCAAGCGCACATCGTCTCCATTTTTAAATGATTAAATAAATAAATAAAAAAATATCCTTTGGACATTCCCACACATCGCCATCTAGCCCCAAAGTAAGCTACTCAAAGCTTGTGTTATGGGTGCCAGACAACGGATATAATACTTAAAATACTTTTTTTTTTGTAAATACATACATGATATACATAGAAAACACCCAGACCAATACAAACAGACATGTTCATGCACACAAATGTTTGTATTGTGCGGGGATCGAACCCGCACCCGCTGCGTAGTAGGCGATTTCTCGACCACTACACCAGACGGGTCGTCGATTAATGTAAATCATGACAGATGTCAGAAGATGGCGCTGCAATCGCACATCGGTATCCTCTTTAGATTATAATTTCAAAACAATCAACAGAGTTACTTAATTATTTGATTGGATTATTAAAAATAATTTTAGCAATAGTAAAATTAGGTTTATAAACTACGATGAAAAATCGCTGCGGCGACATATACAAAGTAACTACCTCTTACCCTTGTTACTCAACTAATGAGAACATTGTTCAAAACATCATAGTAATAATCACATTGGCTCGGACACTAACATAGCGCCACCAGGCGATAATAAACACATCTCACATTTGAATAAGGTACAGTACTGTTTAATAGCGACGTTTTACCTGAGAATAAAACGTTTATTAAACATACTTACCTTATTCAAAGCCTACTTTTATGCCTGCCTGGTGACATGAAAACGCAATGACAGTAGCAACGAACGAATCGTTCAAACTGCCTTTGGTGGCGCTAGTGTCGCTGAATGGCGGGGCGCGCGTAGAGGGAATGCAGGTCACGTGGACGAACCGAATGACATTTTCCTGGTACTCGGACCGGAACCGGATGCTACTCTCATGTCTTAGGCTTTGAATAAGGTAAGTATGTTTAATAAACGTTTTATTCTCAGGTAAAACGTCGCTATTCTAACAAAATAGCACAAAGATAGGGCACAAAGTGGGAGTAAGTACAAACAGAGGCTATATTCTGGGCATGCAGCTCGCTTTTATACAATTCAAAAACCCTGAACAACTGTAGAAAACAGTGGGGACGACATCCGTTTCCATATATGAAAATTTACTTTAATATTTCTTTTTAGGGATAAACAATCTGCTAATTAAATATATAAATTCATTAATTATTTAGTTATTCATCGTACTGAATTTAGTAAGCCTTTTAGATTATTATTTTAATAGTTACAATATTTGAAATAAATCTAACCAATCAAAGTCAACTTCCTTTTAGCGGCAAAATGATCATTTTTTATACGACAAACATACAAATGTAATAAGTGTCCCAATAATCATGAAATAATTAATTTACAATTAATAAATATTATTATAATAAAAAGATAATCTAAAGATTAGTCCAAAATATGATTATATCATAGCCGAGTTACATTCAACATGGTGGACACTTCCGGGATTTTCAAAACAAACGTTAAATAGGTTTGACACTTAGATAGGTGTATAAATTATGATGTACATATGACGAAGAGAATGTGTAATTTAGTGAATACAGTGGGGTCACACACAGTGAGTGTGTAGTTTAGTGCACAAGTCTACTATTACAAATCTAAGTAAATATGTGGGGCAGACTCGATTCGGGAATCATCGTGTAACATAAGTTTTCTAAAAGTTCGAAACTTAGTGCGCTGAAGAGCTCGCTCGCTATGTTGCTCGAGGAGTCAGTGCTGGTATTTTTTAATATGTTATCTGCTGTAGAGGTGTCATCGCTCATTTTAACCTTGTCTGCTGTTGTACCTAACTCTGACCCTACCGGCTTGTATGCTAAAAGTTTTGCTCTTAATTCATCGTAATAAGTTTTAGTTCTCTCTTAAATAGATTCTTTAAAAAATAAAACCTCGAAAATAAGACCTTTGGGTCTTATTTTCGACAGCTTGTAGTTGTTCGTTATTTTGGTCGAACTCTCCCCAAAGACTATCTAAAGACTCTATACGCACCTAGCTGAAGATATTGAGAAGTTTTACGATACGCTGGATCCTTCCCGAAGTTCGTTCCAAAGCGCTGGAGTTCGGTAAGGATTTCACCTTGACGGTTGAAGAGTGCTTCAAATTCCGCCATTGTAAGCTCGAAGCAAGTAAAATATAAACGATCTTACTTGATAGCTGCTGCAAGGCGAGTCTGCTGACTCACGCTAAAGATGATGCTGCTCGCTGTTGTGAGTTTTACAACCCACGAAAACGCTGTTTTGCTGTCTTCGATATACTCGCACAAAATTCGCACTGATTTAGACTATTGTTCACAGATGTAAGCTCACGAAACACGAGTTATCACATGCGAACTGTGCTGCTAGTTCGTTAGGCTCACATCTAATGTATTATAGCCCGCTGCCGTACATTAAGTGTATGCTGAAGCTAGTTTAAATAGTAGCTAAGGAAAGCTAAAGGGCGGTACTCCGAAGAGAGCTAAATAACCAAACCCGACGAGTTTTGATCGTACACTGATTTATTGTTCCACCAAATAATTGCTACGTAAAAGGTGACAAATGTGCATCGCCTGACGCAATTGCAAGACAAGCTAAACTTATTTAGGTCAACTTAAAAATGGACAAATTATATTTACGATTGGCTCGTACGCATGTACAAGTTGAAAAGCTTGGGCGGGCTTAACCCCCCCTGCCTTACCCCACATTGCAACCCATACACGTCAGTCTTCGAGTCTGTCCACCTTACACAGTCCCTCTAATTGCCATACCTGTGCTTAAATGAAGGTTCAAAAAAAAATTGTATCGCACACGTTTTGCAGATATGCTTAAAAATATCTACGTTTTGTCAGCTATTCAACAAGGTAATACTCTAGGGTCTTATTTATTTCGTAGGAAAAAACTTCGTTTCATAGGCGATATAGTGGACGACGACGCGACGGATCTAGGTTGACTTAACCTGTAACCCTGTATATAGCTAGAGTAGCGGAAGGGTGGTTGTGGTGGTGGTGGGAGAGGCAAAATTCTTATTTTTTGGAACTACACCAAGTCTAAAAAGGCCTCAAGCGGTTTCCCTAGCAGTATGTTTTGCGGTAATAAGCGTGCCACAAACGGGGCGTCGACATAGATAGCTAATTTATTCGCATAGCACTTAGCATATATAATATATTATAGTGTAAGCGTAGCGTCGAAAACAGAATTAAAGTTCGCATGACTATAGATACCTAAGTCTTACAATGACATTAAGGTTTCTTAACTCTTTCCGGGGCGGTATCCCAGACACTATACCTCCCAATAGGCTATAGCCGCGCCGAAAAGTGTTAATTTTTTTACCTAAAATTCAAACGTTTGCAAGAAAGACACTTACAAGTGGTAAAATTGGCGTGGTGTCCCCCCCTCCCGCCCCAACTTTCGAGCTAAGCTAGTAAAAAATTTACGATGTAGTGCTTTAGAAATACTTTGAACAAAAATTCGGAACGACAAAAGATCGATATTGTACTTTTTGAGATACCTATTGCCTATAGTACGGACAGCAGCACGTCAAGGTAAACACTGCGGTATCTTATATAGTTGTAATAAGGGCTAGTTTGCAACAAAAGTGGGTTACCTGATGTGCTGGTGCCACTGTACATTTTTAACAACCGCAAACATAACTTCTTCAGTTATGAAAAAAACAGTTATTTGTTCTGTCAACAAACTATTGTGGTATTGTGGCTAAGTGGAAGTAAGTGGACCCCTAATTTAGGTAAAGTTGGCATGGAACCCACAGTGCGCGATTCTGACTCGCACTTAGCCGGTTTTGAATTGAATTGAAATTGAAAATCATTTATTGCCAGAAAAATTACATAGCTAGATTATTATGATCTCAAATACAAAATGAAATCTACACTTAAATAAAAATAATAATAACCACTGACACGTCCGTGGATAGATTAGTATCCAAAAAAAATATACCAACTTACGTCCGTGGACAGTTTGGTATCCACACAGAGTGCTTCATGGGTGCATGCACAAAAGGGGCCGTCCATTAATCACGTGAGGTCATTTTCTCATTTTTTGACCTCCCCCTCCCCCCTGGTGATATGTGGTGAGGTTTGGGACCCCTCCCCCCCTCCCCCCTGGATCACGTGTATTTTTTTGGAAGTCTATGTAAAGCCTATTTTTGACGGGAAAAAAAAATAAAAAAAGTAATTCGAAAAACATTTATATGAATTTGCAATAAAATTAATGAATAATTAATTATGTTGTCTTCGTCCCACGGAGTTGCAAGACTTTCATTTAAGGTTACAACTGGTAAAGCTTCTTCTTCACTGGCAGTTGTTATTGGCAAAGAGGTTTGTGACAACAAACCGTTCAAATTTTCGCGCCGTTCAAAATTTCGGTTCAGAAATAGTTAAAATTAATACACGTGATGTCTAACGAGACCCCCCCCTCCCCCCTTATGATGTTTCGTGATGTTTTTCGTACCCCCTCCCCCCCCTTTTGAGCCTCACGTGATTAATGGACGGCCCCATTAAGTTTAAATATCGCCATCTATACAGATTTTTTCCAACTTTTGAAAGTGTTTAAAGCAAGCTGACATGTTAGATAAACTAAAAAAATACAGATGGCGTACTTAACGCTTAAAATTTGTTACAGATATTTTTTTTCCTTAGTGCAACTTTTTGTGATGAAGTGTTTCATCGTTACTCGGAATTATGTCGTAATTGTACCGTATTTCATTAGTTAATTCTATAAGTGTTATATGCAAAAACAAAATTAAAGAATAGGCCTTTCCCACACACTATTCAAAACACAGATTATATGGAAAATACTAAACTAAAGTTAACTTGAAAAGTGATTGTTTTAACCGTATCAATACAATGGCCGCGTTGTTTGAGTTTTATTTTAAATATGCTTCTATTTAGTAAACCCATTGCCTTTACTTTCATATTAGTTATAATAATACATATATTTAAGTGCTTTTTTGAAAGAAATATATAGAAATAAGGCGAGATTCACAAAAAAACTTTACACAATTCACAGGTTATTTACCCTGGACGGTTTAGTATCCATGGACGTACTTTGATTCATCTGTCTAAGGGTCTGTACAAACGGGCAAAATGTGTGGTTTAAGCACATTTATTATTTATTGGTGGCGTGTTATTAATGCTGTATGGAATAAGTTGCCGTGTTTTTTTTTTCAAATGTATTGTGTTTTACTGCTCGTCTTATTATTTTTTTGTTTTTCATTTTTAATTAATTATCATCATCTAACGCTATTTATAAACAAACATATTTGCATGAAGGTGATCTGCCCCCCTAATGCGTATCTCAGTTGACAGTGAGACAGTAAAACGCTATAGACTGGCTATTTTTATGACGTATAAATTAACTTCGAGGCCTAAGTGCGACTTTTTTACGTGAAAATTAAGTTCCAGTAGTATATCACCAGACCGCGCCACCCCAAACTCCATACAAATTTACATTTACGTTTTGATCGTGAACACGTAAAAAAATTGAGCTTCACTCGCACTAAGGCCTCCGTGCGCGGACAGCCTAATTTGGCAGCCATCTTGCTGCAAATAAACTCGTCGCGTTGAATGAACGGCGCGTGAAAACATTGCAGTGAAGGCATTTTCATTATGCTGATTTTGCTCACGTTTAATGTTGTAAATTGAAACATCATTTTAAAGTGTATAACACCTTCCATTCTACTGTGGTTTCAGATTTTTTAAATATGACTTATAATTAATAATAAAGTAGTAATTATCACATTTAAAAAAAGTTTGGGTGATTTTTTTCGTTTCTGCATGAATTTTACCCTCTAAATTTTTAATGAAATTCGAATTCATGGGTTTTTTAAGACATAAATTATTATTCTGTATACTCAAACCTATCCGTACATATTTTTTTTGTGCTTACAGCTGCAAAGGTTTAGCTACTATGAAGCATTTATTGACGAAGGATTGAGGTTACAGAAGCGCGCGCCGTACTTGCAGTGTATGGACGTTATCCGCGAGATTGATCGTGCGAGTCGGACGTGTCAGTGGATAATAAAAAAAACAGGTGACAAAGATAAATTTAAGACAATGGGTACCAGTTTCAGCTATTGCTGAAATTAATTCAGCGCTGGTTTTAAACAGGCCCCTATAGATAAAGCCGGTAAGCCCGTTATAAAACAAAAAAAATATTATGATGAGGCAAAAGTACATAGTAATAACTTATATGTATATTAAACAACAACTTAAATGAGGGTGCGTAATGTATGTATGTGGTGTGTGCTTGTGTGTGTTTGTGCGTGTGTGTGCATGACTGTGAGCGTGTATGATGCTGAAGTATCGGTTAGGGGGAATTCAGTAGCTTGGCATAAATTATGCCCTTCTTTCGTTGTTCGTCTAAAAGATGCGAGCGAACTGCAGTTTTAAATGTTCGTATGGACATTGGTTCTCATATTGGAGGAGGCAATTCATTCCATATTTTACTTGCTGCATATTTGAAACCCGCTTCAAAAAGCGCAGTTTTGTGTTTCAGCATCCTGAGACTTGCATCTCTGTGACATCTGAGAGACTTTAAATGTGAGGTTTTTACCCACTCTAATTTCTCAAAAGAGATAATGTGGTCTTTGATGATCAAGTTTTTTTGTATCTTCTTATCTTAAGTGGGCTGAAATCACATGGGACGAGTTGATGAATATTATGTAAGTAGTAATGTACCTTACCGATTTTTTTTAACTATACTACTGTTACTACAACTGTAGAACTGTAATGTAACTACTGTAGTACCTACCATGGGTGGTACCCTTGGATGAATTAACCACTGGATATGAAACGCAAGAGCGAATGTATGAAAACATTATTAGCCAATTTCTGCGGGGCGGGGGGAGCTTGTCGTGTCAATTTTTGACATTTAATGCATGGAAGTGTCGATATTTTTTTATCGATATGTGTGGAACGAATGAATGAACGAATGTTTTGTAAAATTATATTTAATTTTATCTATCACCAAAACAATAAATTACATTATGGGCATGTAATGCACAAACCATCAAATGAATAATTGAAACATAGAAAGTCGTTTTATATGAACGATCTGGCAAGTATCACTTAGTTAGTGTGAACTTCCTAAGACATTTTGAAACAGCCCGTTAGTACACAATATAGCCTTGCACCATTAAAATCCTCCTATGGGATAATTAAGCAGTATTTTTTTTGCGTTGGCATTCAATCACGCTTGGCGTAAATTGGATGCCACATATTCGGTGATGTTTTGTGGGGATTCATTTTGCCTCTCTTTGGACTGCTTCTACCCACTTTATTTTCCTAAATGGATCTACAGAAAATATGAAATAATATTATAAAGATGTATTGTCAAATATGAAGTTTAAATTTTTAAACCAAACTGTTGTATTTTTAAGATTACCTTAATCTACGTTCAAGTGAAACATTTTACAGATTAATCATTTTATTTTAAAATAATTTATATTCAAAATTAAATAAATGTTTATCGATATGATTTATCGACAGTTGTCAAGCACAATTAAAATTAAACTGACAAGAGAACGAATGATAAACATATGATAATCCTACCGTATAAAGTATACGTTATCTTGTTGATTTTGTAGTAACTGACCACCACTTTTTTAAATAGCAATGTTACTTTTCTCTTGGAAAACACATTTTACTATTTTGATGAAAAATAACAGTTTTTTTGGGATAAAACGTTACTTACGGATTAAAATAAATATTTTTTGTCTTGCCGCTATAATTTTTACACAATAAGCCACATTTACCCATTTTTTCCGTCAATGTTTCTCACTGAGCTCTATCACCGTACTGACAGGACGTCACCTGTAAGTGAGGCCAAAAAGCCCGCTTCGTGGCTAAGGGGGCCCAAGCGAAATTGTCCGTCACTGAAGATTCTTTGGAATGCTTAGCACGTAGATTAAATAAGAAGCCAAAACTCCGCAAAAGCACAGAAAATATGCACAAGTAGGATTTAAACCCACGACTGGCGAAACGGGCCAACGCTCTTACCAACTTATTGGCCCGGTTCGCCTTCTTTCTCAAGATTATTCTTTAAGATCTCTGTGTTCTGTGTGTGTTAAAAATATTCAAACCCAATGCTTATCACGGTTAAAGTTAGACCAGTGTGACTGCCATCCTGCCATCATGTTGCCATTTATTTGACATGCCACTTAACTTTTCTGTGCAAATAATCTTTTAAATAAGGACTTCGTTAACAATAACAGTTTTTTTTTGTTATGTAAAGCGTACTAATTCTGTTATTTTCGCACGCATATATGAACACAATTAACAAGTAGTTTGTCATACCAATGGCTCTTATTGTCATTTAATTTAACACTTCTTGTTTTTCATTCATACTCCTTTAGGAAATGACCTGCAATGTCAACTTTTGAGTTATTCATAGTATAGTAGTCATAATATAACATCAAAAGCGGCACAATGTACGAAAAAAGCACGCCAAGGTAAACACTGCCGTATCTTATACTATTGTAATAAGGATTAGTTTTCGACAAAAAAGTATAACCTGATGTGCTGGCGACTGTACATTATCTCATCATCCTATTTATCTTCACCATTGAGTTCTAGATGCTAATGAGCTTAGAGCGACGCAATTTGATCTTTATTACCAAGATCATAAGTCTTTTTAGTTGTTTTACATCGGTTCAAGGAAGTCAGATGCTGTGAGTCAGCGCATGGCTTTGGAACAATGATCGCTTAGATTAAATCTGCTCAGGTAATGTCGTGTTTTAGGGTTTGCTTCTAGTTATTTGTTTGTGAATCCTACTAATATCATAAATACGAAAGTTTGTCAGGAATTGAGGATGGATGTATGTTTGTTACTCCTTCACGCAGAAACTCAAATATACGTATGTTTGAATTTCTATGAAACTTTCCACTAACATGGCTTATACATCGGAATAGCACATGGGCTATAATAATATATATAATAATACATAGTGACAAACGTAATTTTACGCGGGTGAAGCCGCGGAGAACCGCTCGTCGTAAAAATTAACCAAATCTTGCAAATCACAAGATTTGGTTTATTTTTAACACTCACAGTGTATTTTTTATAATATTATAAAATGAAATAAGAAAGCAAAATATGCGCACGGTCAGTCAGCTCAGTAAGCTCGATTGGCAAGAAATTATCAAGAGGTTGCGGGTTCGAGTCCCACCCGTGCGCAATTTTCGGTTCCTTATTTTATCTTATAATAAGATTTCTATGTCTCGTATTTCCCTAATTTAAAGGCTGATAATTACTTGCATACACTTGCATAAACAGACGGGTAGATGGCGCTTAACGTCACGCGTAATGACGTCTATCCTAAGAGACCACAAATTTCGCAAGGTCGGACAGACAGCACGGTAACTCAATTGGTAGAGCGTTTGGCCCGGTTAGCCAGGAAGTTGCTGGTTCAAGTCCCGCGTGAATATTTTTGGTTTCTTATTTCATCTTTATGAATATAAAATATGACACTTAAGTGTTAAAAACATTCTAAACCATACCACCTAGATATTTGAAATTGTTAAATTGTTAAAAAATCTGTCACTCAGCCCTAAACTTGATTGTCCATAGCTTCCTTCCTAGTATACTAAACAATAGTGCGATATGCGCGTACGCATTTGACGAATCAGCTCGCAATCACAGAACTGGTGTGTTGTTAGCTTACATATTTTAAGGCAATTATGAGTATTATGAGTGATTTATAATTAAACAGTGTTTAAATAAAAAGTTACCCAAAGCGAAATACCTACAGTAAAACCCAAATAGTACCTAGTTTTTGGCCGGATCGGCGGCACCTATGGGACAAGGAAAGTAAATACATATTTACATGCCAGAACCGACAATTATGTGTATTTGTCTTGGATGAATTAACCACTGGATATGAAACGCAAGAGCGAATGTATGAAAACATCATTAGCCAATTTCTGCGGGGCGGGGGGAGCTTGTCATGTCAATTTTTGACATTTAGTGCATGAAAGTGTCGATATTTTTTTATCGACATATGCGGAACGAATGAATGAACGAATCTTTTTGTAAAAAGACATGTATTTTTAACCGACTTCAAAAAAGGAGGAGGTTATCAATTCGACTGTATGTTTGTGACCTCATATCTCAGTCGTTAGTCGACCGATTTGAAATTTTTTTTCGCCTACTTAGAGGGTGTACCTTCTAGTTGGTCCCATTGTTGCCGATTTGGGATCTGAAGATGGGATCTTGGTGTAATCGAGAGAAACCCTCAAATTTTAAAGGCACGTATAGTGTTGTTTTACTAAAATCTTAATGTTGACGTATTATTACGTCTGATAGTCTACATCTTGTGGGGCTGAGCTGATGGTGGAACTCCTTAACGCTTAGGAGTTCAGTAATTATAATGAGAGAACATATGATAGGTAGTTTGTAGCTTTTTAAAGAACAGAGTCATAAGGTGCAATTCCCCCCCCCCCCTCTCTTGTAAACTCTAAAAACGGAGAAATAAAATTAACTTTAATGGATTCCTTTCCTTTCAATGTTCAACAGTTTATTAAAGACTTTTTAGTGCATTTTGGTTTTGAAGTCGGTTTTTTGACGTGACAACGTCTTAAATTAGGTTGCGGCTGGGAGTCACTTATGAAAAAGTGTAACGCTCGGTAACGTTACGATGAGTCACTGAACGAGAGAGAGGCCCGCGCGCGCAGCACTGAGAGCGAGTGAGAGGCACGCGTAAGAACGAGAGAAACAGACATAAAAAGTCGTTGTCACGTAAAACTTTCGCCCGTATACCGACTTTACAGGCAACCAATTTTTATTACTAAAACAATAAATTACATTATGGACATGTTTAATGCACAAACCATCGAATGAACAACTGAAACATAGAACGTTTATATGAACGGTCTGGCAAGTAACACTAACTAGAACTTCCTAAGACATTGTGAAACCGCCCATAAGTACATACACCCCAGCACCATTTAAATCCTCCTATGGGATAATTAAGCAGTAGATTTTTGCGTTGGCATTACATCACACAGGTGTTAAATGGATACCACATATTCGGTGATGTTTTGTGAGGATCCATTTTGTCTCCCTTCGACCCACTTTATATTACTTAATGGATCCACAAGAAATCTGAAATCATATTTTATAGATGTATTGTCATAAAATATGAAGTTTAAAATTTTAAAGCAAACTGTTGTATTTTTAAGATTATCTTAATCTACTCTTAAGTGAAACTTTATACAGATTTATCATTTTATTTTAAAAGAATTTATATTTAAAATTTATAAATGTTTATCGATACGATTTATCGACAATTGTCAAGCACAATTATAAATAAATTGACAAGAGAACGAATGATAAACATACGACAATCCTACCGTATAAAGTATACGTTATCTTGTTGATTTTGTAGTTACTGACCACCACTTTTTTAAATGGCAATGTTGCTTTTCTCTTGGAAAACACATTTCATTATTTTCATGAAAAATATCAGCTTTTTTGGGATAAAACGTTACTTACGGATGAAAATGAATATTTTTTGTCTTGCCGCTATATTTTTTACACAAAAATAAGCCACATTTACCCATTTTTTCCGTCAATGTTTCTCACTGAGCTCTATCACCGTACTGACAAGACGTCATCTGTAAGTGAGGCCAAAAAGCCCGCTTCGTGGCTAAGGGGGCACAAGCAAAATTTCCCGTCATTGCGCGTCCAGTGGTTTATTCGTCCAAGGTGGTACCTAACTGAAACTAGCGGTTATTTTGAAATAAATAGTGTCAAACGATTTTTTTTTCTTAAAATATCTGAGACCATAATCAATTAACAAATATTACTTCATTGGCGTAGTTATCAAATGTATACTACATAATTACATATATATCAATAGCTGGAGAAAGCATCCGTCTTAAAATCTGGCTTTTGCTTACATTTTCTAGTAAATTGTCTTTTCATTCCTATAAAAAGTGCGAAGTGTGGTCACCTAAATGCATCAATGTATGGGAAACAATTGAAATGCCTTTTACTTTGATGGGCGGCATCTGAGCCTAGTTTTTTTGATTTTCCAAGACAACTATTGCGTCACCTACGATGAAACCTGGATATACAGGGTGGCCAAAACAGGCCAAACACATTTTTTTTTTGGATGATGCACATCCAGGGCTATCCAAATATATCATATTTATGACAGACATTTTTATTAAGTTTTCGAGGATTTTTTTTCAATTTTTTTAAAACTATTTTTAGTCTTCGTTTTAGCTACCTCATAATTTTATTTACGTTAACTGAATTTATAAGGATCATATTGCAATAAAAAAATACGAAATAACACCATAAAAAGTGGAAGTATAATTGTTTGAAAAATCTACGAAAATGCGGCTCACATACATAGGGTATATTTGGATAGCCATGGATAAGGTAAGTGGTCAGGCTTCCAAAAAAAAAATTTTGGACATCACTGTTTTGGCTACCTTATATTAGCGTCACCTATGCTTTGATTCGTTATCAGCCTAGATATGCGAAAGCTCTCTAGAAGTCGTCTAACACGCCTCAATGTACACATTTTCAAATTAGGTGTTTTGTATTATATTCTACGAATATTCCGCATCTAATGTTGGTACAATTGGGCCTTATACAAAAAAAAAAAAACAATACATGTGGACCACTTAGTATAATTAAGATACCCCATTTGTGCTGTAAAAAAAATTTCAATTTTCCAGTGTACATTACAGGTACAGGTTCTTGTCAGTCTGGGTTTTAACCTTAAGAAATTATAGCATTCCCTCATTCACATACTAATATTTTCTTGTACAATCAAATCAAGGTAAAAAATATAGGTATAATATGATATTAGTTTTTTTTTAAAATAAATATCCTTTGGACATTTCCACACATCGTCATCTAGTCCCAAAGTAAGCTACTCAAAGCTTATGTTATGGGTGCTAGACAACGGATTTAATACTTAAATACTTTTTTGTTTGTAAATAAATACATGATATACATAGAAACCACCCAGACCAATACAAGTCTGTACCTGTATGATTGTTATTTATGGAGATTGTAATACAAGAAGGCAATCATAGCTAAATACATAAAATCTTAAGCTAATATTATCATATCATGTACTTGTTCCCGAAGATGTCATATTTCCATTGGGTACACTACCAGGTGCTGTTCTGTTAGCAGCTGCTAAGTGGGAAGCTTTTAGACGGTCCAATTCATTTACCCAAGATCTCACATGTTCCAATCTATGCCAAGCCATTTGCAAGACTTTTTGTGAAGCATACCCAGAGCCTTCATGAGGTTGTCCAGTAGAAACTTGAGTTAAATAATTTATTTGATCACTCAATTTTGATTCAACTTGGTTTAATGTTCTTAAAAATTGGGATGTGTTGGTTTCGGCTTGCTTTTGTCCGGACTTTTCTTTGCTAAGTTCCATAAGTGCCTGTGCTGAAAAATATATAAGTCACAATGGCAATAATAAGAATTTGAAGTATGTAGGTATTAAATTCTGTTCAAATTTATTCTTTAAGTATTTTTCTTTACCTGCACATTGCAAACATGTTATAATATCCTTTTCAATGTCATCTAGGACCTGAATTCTTTCCATTGGACCAGCCATATTCCTTTGTTACACAATGAATTTCAGTATGCAGGTGGTAGCTTGGACTTTATGAATTTTCTGCAAGAGCAAAAAATAAAAGGTATACCGATTTGTCACACAGTATAGGTATTTATACGTTACAATAATTTGTGTTTAGGTAGGTTCATATGGTAAGTGCATACAAAGATCGCATGGCGATTGAGAATAGAACATGGCAAGACGTTGATGACGCTAGATAGAAGAAACGATAGATTTTTTTAGGAGAGTAGGTAATATAAACGGATATCCACACACAAACCTAAGTAGGTACGTAACTATTGAAGTTTTTTGGTTCTTAAACAAAATAGGTAGGTATGCAACTAAAGCAGGCGCTGGGGTACCTAGATAAATACCGGCACTGAACGGCTAATAGAGCAACTTTTACGCTCTGAGCTGAGTAGTACTAAGTCTATATAAAGTTGATAGACCCCGCAATAGCATGATGCTGATGGTATTTGTTGGTAATTCGAAAACCTCAAAATCGCTGCAACAAAATAAAACTAGGTATTCGACCGAACCACTTTTTTTTTTTGTTTTTTTTTTTTAAATTCCGTTTTACGGCTCTGGATGCTTGTCCTTTTGAGCCTTTCTTTCTCCAATTTTTTTGTTCGTCGACTGGTCGACTGACAATTTAACGTTGACACTGACATTACAACTAACCACCAAAAACAGGGGTGTGTGCCTACCACTAGATTCCCCGCGACCACAGATGAATAATAATGTATCCCGCGACGACCACCGCACGAATTTCGCGTTTGCAGTATGGTGGGCGGGTAGGTAGAAATTGGGTGGTAATAAACGCATCACAAACGGCTACGATGCTATTAAGCTACTGTTACACATGCTGATTACTAGCACGAAAGCATGCCACTATTAAGCATTTGCTTTTTAGGAGAAATGTATACCTACTAAAAACAATTGGAGTCCCGGTACACCTATTGATTTTTACGGAAACCTTGTTTAAGTCAGAAAGCGAAGCAAGTTCATTTCACATCCCCAACTACACTCATGTTTATAATGTTATAACGAAAAAGGATGGAGGTGGTGTGTCAATATATATAATTAATAGCCTTAAATTTGAAATAACCGAAGAAAAATATGAAGGAGGGATAAACTACTTATGGATCTATGTACATAATATTGCCCTTCATGTTGGAGCTTTCTACAAACCAGACAAGAAGAATACAAGTCTTTCTCTGAATACTCTTTCGAATCAATTGGAAAAAAGGAAAAGAGGTATGATTGTTGGCGATTTTAATATAGATCTATTGACCAGAAACTCGGACACAACAGAATACCTAAGGTTGCTACAGGAATCCGGATACACTGTGATGAACAAAATTCATAATGACTTTTCTATCCGTGAAACTTCTACAAAAAGATCTATTTTGGACCATGTTTGCTCAACATTAAATGAAAATCCTTTCAAATTCACTATAATAGATACAAACATGACGGACCACAAACAGATTTTTGTCGAAATTCTAAAGCAACACCACGAGCCAAAAAAATATATAGAATACACAGCAATCGACTTTATTGAACTATACAAGAATAATAAAGAAGCTAATTTAAAGAATAATAACCATGAGTATGAAAACCTGGAGAATTTTATAAAGATAAATGTTGAAAAATGCAGAGTAGTTAAAAAAAAGAGAACAAATCTACCCAAAGAAGATTGGATAAATTAAAAAATCATAGCAGGAATCCAGAAAAGAAACTCATTTTGGAAACAGCAAAAAACAGACAAGACCAAAACTGAAAATTTCATAATAGAAAGAAACAGAGTGAAAACTTTAATTAAAGATGCCAAAGAAAAATATTACAATAAAAAAATTAAAGAATGTGAAAAAAAAACCAAGAAAACATGGAATATAATGAACTATTTAGCTTCAAACAAAAATCAAAATAACTGTACTCCTCCCAAACTGATATCTGATTCTGTAATTATTGAAGATGGTTTTAAAATATGTGAAGTATTTAACGATTTCTTTTCATTTATTGAATTTAAACTATCGGAAAAAATCCTAATAGTAAACTAAATAATACAGCAAATATATTAACCTATGACGGTATCGTTCCTCCTTATAAACTTACAGAAATCGCACGATGCACAACAGATGAAGTGACTGAAATCATAAACAATCTCAACGTAGACACAAGTACAGGAAATGATAAAATAATTACTAAATCCATTAAATGTATTGCCAATCTTATAAGTGAAAATTTGACACAATGCATAAACAAATGCTTTTCGGACGGTCATTTTCCTGATAGTCTAAAAATATCAAGAGTAACACCCATATATAAGGCCGGAGCAAAACATATAACAATGAAATAATTCACCACTCGAACCAAGAAACATACCTAGGACTACAATTAGACGATAAACTTACCTGGAGATCACACATTGAAAAAGTGAGATCTAAACTTATCTCCTTAAATGGTGCGTTGCGTAGGGTAGTTGGTTGTATTCCACTCAAAAATCGAATAACTATATACAGCTCGTTAGTTCAATCACACCTGAATTACCTTATAGAAGTGTGGGGATGCGCCGCAGAAACAAATCTAAAAAGCCTACAAACATCACAAAATAAAATAATCAAAACTCTTTTTAAATACGATCGCCTGACTAGCTCTAAGTTATTATACGAAAAAACAAAATTGTGTAATATTATACAACATGTATTCTAATAAGAAAAATTTTGACAAACAAAATACAAAAAACAATTTAAGCACAGCTTAAGAAATACAAACAAAATTAGTATAGCAGTACCAAGAACTAATTATGGTAAAAACAACATTTTGTTTGAGGGAGCACAGTTATACAATAATTTACCAGCAGATATAAAAGATTGTGACATATTTGGCCTCTTTAAATCAAAATTGAAAGATTTATTGAAAACTGGTTATTATTAGTAAAAGAAAGGATAGAGCGAAATCATTGAATATATTATAAATTGCTAAGCTAAGGCACAGACATCTTGTTCACGGTAATCTCACATCACACTAGTACAGTCAAAGACAAGAAATAATCATAGATAATTCCCTAAGAAGATACAAAGAAGATGCAATACATTTCCATAGATAGGTACTTCTAACACTCCCTCTCAATTACAAGTTTAATAAACTTTTAATTGCAAGTTTAATAATCATAAACAACATTAACTTAAATAAACAAACTTCAATGTAACTATCATAAGAAATCCTAGAAAAATAAGTTTAATGACAATTTCATTCAATGACAACTTATGTCTCAATGACATATAAACAAACTTACAATACAATAGGTACATTTTACAAAACAAGTAATTTATCTCGGAAATAATTAATTTAACACTATTCAGAGCTTTAGTTAAAATATCAGAAATATTTTCATTCGTTGCTACGTATTTTAAAAGAATAATCTCCTTGGATAAAACGTCTTTTACAAAGTGAAATTTTATATCAATGTGCTTCGTATATCGCGTATTTTCATTGTTCATTATCATTTTAATTGCACTTTGATTGTCCACATATAGAACTGCTTCACTCTTTTCTTGAAAATCGGTTGCCAATCCTTTGACAAATAGTAGCTCACTCACAGTTGTAGCGGCTGCAACATACTCGGCCTCAGCGGTAGATAAAGCCACTGACTGCTGCTTCTTCGATGACCATGAAATGAGATTTCCCTGGTGATAAATAGTCATGCCACTGACACTCTTCCTGTCAGATTTATCACCGGCCCAGTCTGCATCTGAAAAAGCTGAAATAGAAACTATTTTAATATCTTCTTTCTTCGAGTAAATAAGTTCTTTATCTTTAGTACCCTTCAGGTAACGTAATATTCTTTTAGCTGCAGTCCACAAGCTTTTAGTTGGCTTGTCCAAATATCGACTTAGAAAAGATGTTGCAAATGTAATGTCTGGTCTCGTCATTGTTGACAGGTAATTCAAACTTCCTATAAGCTCTCTGTATGGAACATTACTAATCAATTCTTCATTTTCAGGTAATTGGAAGTTGTGCTCCATAGGCGTTTTCATCTCTTTGCAGTCTTCCATATTATATTTCTTTAATAAATTACTTATAAATGTCTTCTGTGATAAATGAAAAGTTTTATTTTTTACATTTACGTCAATTCCTAAATATTTGCTTATATCGCCCAAAACTTTAGCATTAAATTCTTCTTGTAGTTGTTTAATAACTTCTTTGACTTGGTTTTCCATTCCCATAAGTAAAATATCATCGACAAATACTATCAACCAAACATATTTCCCAATATATAAGCAAATGTCATTCTTTGACCTGGATAAGTTAATTTTATTGCAAAATTCGTCAAATCTTTTGTTCCAACACTTAGGCGATTCTTTCAATCCATATAAAGCTTTTCGTAGTTTTAGTACTACCGAGCTTCCGTTGTTGCTTTGTGTTTCTACTCCCTCTGGCACTTTAATGTAAACGTTACTTTCTAAATTGCCGTTTAAGAAAGCTGTAGGAATGTCTAATTGTTTTATCTTCCAGTCATTATTCAGTGCAACTGATAAACCCATGCGAATGGTTGTCATTTTTGCCACAGGAGAATATACTAGATCTGAGTTTTTATCAATTTCTTGCTGAAAACCACGTGCGACAAGTCTTGCCTTTTTAGTTCCATCAGACTTTGTTCTGAATATCCATCTTGTGTCTATAGCTTTTTCTCCCTTTGGTAATTCTGTTTCAGTCCATGTCTTTAAGTTTTCTAATGACTTTATTTCCTTTTGTATAGCAGTTACCCACTCGCTATGTTGTATAGCCTCTTGATAGGTTGCTGGATCTTCACTAGACAGTAAACAATAGGCTTCATCAACAGTCACATCGCAATAATCATCAAATCTTGCAGGTTTTCTCACTTCTCTACCACTTCTAGTAGTAAAACGTTCTCTTTCTTGTTCATTGTTACTTTCAGACTGTTCTTCCTGTTCAATATCTCCTACATCAATGTCACTGTGACTTTCATTTATTGTTATTTTTCTATCATTTCTATTCTCTTCCTCGTTGTTGTTGTCTTGATATTTGTAATCAGATTCGTCAAAACGGACATCTCTTGATACTAAAATTTTGTCTGTTACCGGATTCCATAAAATATAACCGTTTGGCGCATATCCAACCAATCTTGCTGTTATAGCTCTATTGTCGAATTTTCCTTGTTTTGGCATTATGTGTACCCATGCTTTCGATCCAAATACCTTTATTTTATCCATGTGCAACTCTCTGTTTCTAATCTTAGCTGGAACTTGATTGTATATAGCTGAGCATGGTGACCTATTTATTAAAAAAGTCGAAGTCACTACAGCGTATCCCCATAAATACCTTGGTAGGTTTGACTCATCCAACATGGTTCTTGCCTTGTCATAAATTGTTCTATTCATCCTCTCTGCTTTACCATTTTGTTGTGGGCTATATGGCTGAGTGTATTCGATCTTAATTCCTTTTTCATTACAAAATAATTTTAAATTTGTTGCTGTAAACTCCCCACCATTATCACACCTTATTCTCTTTACTTTTATTCCTTCTTATGTTTCCATTTCTTTAATAAATTCTATTAGATTTTCTGTAGCTTCGCTTTTGTTTTTCAATAGATAAGTTTGCGTAAAATGAGAAAAATCATCAACGATAACTTGAAAATATCTTTGTCCCTCTTTTGTTGGCACCCTCGCTGGTCCAGAAATATCAGTGTGAATTAATTCACCTATTTGGCTTGACCTTGGTCTATCTAACAATCTAAATGGCAGCCTTGTTGATTTATTTTTCATGCATACATCACACGTCCTCCTGCTATAGGGTAATCTTAATATTGCGAGGTTTTTTCTACACATATGTCCCATTCTTTTGTGCCATAAGTTTTCATCCTTTTCTTGAGTCAAGTCTGCACATTCATTATTGTCCAATTGTAGTGAAAATGTATATAATAGTCCTTTCTTTTCTCCCATATAAACTTTACCGTTATCTGCTATAATCAGTACTTTGTCCTTCTTGAATATTACTTTCTTTTTATTTTCAATGAGTTTTCCAACTGATAAAAGATTATGTGTAATGCCAGGAACTAATATGACTTCCAATCTTAATGACTGTTTTTTGTAATTAACATCTAGGTATCCTTTCTTAGTAGCCATCAGTGTGCCACCGTTCGCCGTTCTTATGTTAATTTTGTTTTCCAATTCTTGGATGTTCAGCAAACAATCCTCATAACATTCTTTTACAAAATGTTGAGTAGCACCTGAGTCTACAATAAATAAAATTCTGTTTTCATCATTATCTTCATTCATTATTGCAGCAGTACTTGCTGTAAACATATACTTGCTATTACTAGGAGCAGGTTGATTAGATGACGCTGCTGATTGTGCCGAATTAAAATTTTGGCGTCCTCCTCTATAATAACCTCTACTTCTGCCTCTGCTCCTGCCTCCTCTGCTTCTGCATTCGAAAGATTTGTGGCCTTTTTTATGGCATCTGTAGCAAATGAGAAAAGATGACTGTGGTTCCACATCATTATTTTGCCTTTTTATTTCCTGATCAAGTAATCTGGATTTAACGAAATCTAATTTTATTTCTTGATTGACTGTCTCCAGAGCGGTTATCAAGTGATTATACTCATCTCCCAAACCAGTCAGTAGGTAGCTAATCTTTTCACTTTCAGCTATCTTTTCACCTCCGACTTCTAGCTCTCGTATCAGGGTATCAAACCTTACAAAGTAATCCTGTAATCCTTCTGCGGGCAATGGCTTCATATTTAATAGTTTTCTTCGAATATTTATTTTTGATATTACCGTATTTCGTTGAAAAGTTTTTCCCAGAACGTCTAGCATTTCTTTTGCTCTTTTGCATTCTTTTATCAAATTCAAATGCTGATCTGTCACGCTTTGTATAATAATGGATTTCGCTTTTGCATCTAATTTTATTTTTGTCTCATTGTAATCCTCTCCTCCTAATACCGATTCTAATCCTTTTTCCTCCAATAATGCCTTTATTCTGAATAACCAATTATCGAATTGACCCGAAGATAGTTGGGGAAATTGGGTCGCCATTTTTTATTTTCTCCAAGGAAAATTTTTATTTTCCGTGTGCCATAAAACTTTCCCTAACATCTAACTATCGGGCACTCTGGGCCCATAACCTATTGAAAACTGGTTATTATTAGTAAAAGAAAGGATAGAGCGAAATCATTGAATATATTATAAATTGCTAAGCTAAGGCACAGACATCTTGTTCACGGTAATCTCACATCACACTAGTACAGTCAAAGACAAGAAATAATCATAGATAATTCCCTAAGAAGATACAAAGAAGATGCAATCCATTTCCATAGATAGGTACTTCTAACAAGATTATGTACGAGATAATTATTTTTGAATCAGTGTGAGTGCGGCGTGCTGATCAATAACATTACATTTTGTCAAACTAGTTTATTAGCATATTATATGTGGACTTTGATCTTTATGAGTCTAATAAAGTTCTTTAAACTGATGTGTGTCGAAACATTGCCTATAATGAGCATGCTAACTTCGAGTCGAGTTTGCTCAAAAATCAACGGTCGTAAGATTTTTAAGCATGCTACCTGTAGCACAGAAAATATAATAGTACTACGTACAGAAGGATCATTGTGCTAAGAATGATAAAGTAAAATCAACTTTCGCTACAACGCAATGAAGTGCAATTCACTTCGCACGATTTTAATTCAAGGTTGTTTCATCTACCTGTCTATAGACCTGTCTCTTTCTAACACGTAACGCTTTCCCTGTTTCGCGGCCTTGAATGTGTCAGGGTTGCGAGCGGCGCGTGGCACGAACATACGCGTAGCGTAGGTAGTACACAACGCGCTTCTCAAATAAAATAAATAGTCTAGAGGACCTAGCACATTTCTTGACTGTGTTCTATCGGAGAAAGTAATTGATAGTGTCAGCGTTCGTTTAATATTAAAATAAGTGTTTACTCTGTCTAATTTAATTATTTGGTACGAAATTACTGAATTCGGAGAAATGAAAGTACAAACCAAACACACATGTATGTACGGACAACAGCACGTCAAGGTAAACACTGAGGTATCTTATGCAGTTGTAAACGAAATTTTTCTGTGACCTCCCTTCGCGTACCGCTTCAGTAGTTTTTAGGGTTCCGTAGCCGAATGGCAATCTTTCTTATTTTTAATTGTAACAGTATTTATGGCCAGACTGTGTATACTCATAAAGCTGAAGAATTTGTTTGTTTGAACGCGCTTATCTCAGGAACTACTGTGCCGATTTCAAAAAAATATTTTTGTGTTGGATAGCTTATCTATCGTGCCCGGCGTGCCCCAACACCTGCATGCCAGCGGATTGACAAGTGGCTGAATTCTGGGCTGCTACGATGTAATCAATGATATTGTATTAAGAACTAGATCACCGGTGAGAGGCTAAAAGATGGCTCAGCTAAACAACACCTCACTTCAAATTAGGGTCATAATTTTGACGTAGTCTGTTTTTGATGGCGTCAGTGTTAATGCCTCAGTGCGCCTTTAAAACTGCAGAAACACCTAACTAAATAAAAAATCAATCCGAATATCATATTTTCGTTACGTAAATTGTATTTAATGATGCTTATCAGTCATGATTGAAGTATTTTCAATAAAATTAGTAAGTTTTGTTTCTTAGCCAACCCACGGACTAACATGGTCGATATTCTAAGACAGTGCCATACATGGAGTAGTTTGATACTATATTTTTTAATAATAATTTAACGACTGTCATAGTGTGGTGGTTTAAAAAATATAGTATCACTATATTTTTTAATAATAATTTAACGACTGTCATAGTGTGGTGGTTTACGTTCCGGACTACACAAATAAGCAGTCGCGGTTTCGAATCCCGCCCGCACGACCCTAACACATATGTCTATGGGCATGTATATTAATATGTCTTTGTTATAAAACTCTGAAGTGCACCTTCAATTTCTTTAAAGTAACAGCGTTGACGCTCACGGATCAAAACATCAGTGAGGGATGATCCTCACGATTGTAGAAAAAAATATGTACGTTAACTATTAGCATGCTATTTGAAGGCATCATCCTCTTTACATGATGCCAGATGACTATGGTGTATGTAATAAATATTTCTTTATTTATTTAAATAAGGACTGTAAATGTTTTCATTAATTTAATTTGTAAAAAAATATACATGTGTCCACGTGATCGTGAATGCCTAGCAGTGAACGTGACTCTGATATTGGGGCCAAGACATTTCAAGCATTCACATGATGCATTCAAATTGCATTTATAAGATAATTATTCAATATTTTAAGTGTTAAATAGTTTGAAAATAAAATGTTTTTATTGATTAATATACTACCGAGCTAAAGTATGTACTCAATTTTAAAATTAGGCCAACGAGTCTATTGTAATGTACCTACATACTTTAAAAATTATATTAAGAAAGCTACTCTATTAAACTCTGTTCCGAAACTGATGTCTAATGTGATGGATGTCAATCCATTGACATCCATCAATCAGACGGAGCCATATTTGTGTACTCTTTTAGTTCGCGAGGCGTCATCTACTTCTAAATACAATATCATTGTAGAAAAGGTAGACATTTCAGATTTTTTAGAAACAAGTTACAATTTGTTCCTGGTATTAAATCGAATCGGGTGGGTAAATATAGGGTGTAAACCGGATATTTATTAAGCGCCTGGGTTTTTACCGGGTAAGCATCTATCTATAGTTGAGACGCGAGAGTGTGGAGGCGGCATAAAATTACATTTTGGGTTTACAAATTATGGTTTCGATAGCGTCGTTATATTTTTCTTTATACTTATTCCGTGCAGCAGGCAAAGAGATAAAACTATTACACATTTATTTTTTTATTAATATTTTGTTTCTCATTAATTACCGGCTTATTGGTTTATCCACACCTCACGGCGGCTTTGCCTCATGCCACTGGGTGGTATGAATACACCAATTTAATTAATTTTACTCATAAAATTAATATTCCTATCGGAAAGGAATAATAATTTTATGATTTTACTACGATAAGCGCTGAGTAGTGTTGTGAGTCTACCGTAGTTTACCAAAACGAACGGAATCTTTTCGGTAGGATACGGAATATATGCTGTAGTTACTAAGTATTTTTCGTAGATAAATTTTATTAAGGAATTTCCAAGATAAAGTATAAAAGTACCAAACTAGTTTACTTCCTGTATATCTTTTTTTCTGTGACCTATCTGTGACCTGTGACCTGTATTCCTATATCAAAAAACTTTTTTATTTATTTTATGTTTAAAATTATTATTTGACTAAAAAATGATGATAGTTACTATTTTAGTACAAATGACTATGATTTATTTCAAATACATATTCAAGACCATTTATTTCTCAAAAGAATAATTCGTGATACAATCAAATGAAATCTATGAAAGCTACCGCACTTTATGGATGGATTCCAAAGTCTACCGTAGTCTACCGGATGCTACTGCATACTTTGGTAGGATACATTGGAATTAAGGTTGTTTCATGCTACACCGTGTCGGCTCCGGGCCGGGCTTGTAGACGAGAGGTCAAAATGCAATTGTGTATAGTAAGATACATCATATTTCGGTAAACATATACAATAATTAGAAATTACAAGGTATTTTACAAGGTGTAGCATTACCCATTCTAAACTTGATCAACATTTGCTCAATATAACTTTTCTGATGAATCAAGATAGAATTAGCCTGTTTATCTATCTCTAGTCCAACGAAACAAGTAAGTGGTAACAACCTGACTTTAAAACTTTGCTTTATATCATCAATAATTTTCTCTAATAAATTACTATCAACTGATATCAATAAGGCATTATCAACATAAAGTACTAATTTTACCTTCTTATTGTCAAAATATCCAACATACACACAATAATCTGACTGACATTGTTTAAATCCATACAACTAAGAAATCCTGTAAATTTCTGGTTCCAGCATCTCGGAGCTTGTTTGAGTCCATATAGTGATTTAACTAACTGGCATACCATGTAGTTTGGATCACCCTCGACTCCTTCTGGAATTTCCATATATATTTCCTCATTTAGCTCGCCGTAAAGAAATGCAGTTTAAACGTCAAGTTGGCGAAAACAATAATTATTTCTTGCTGAAACAGAAAGAAGAAGTCTGAGTCCAAACGCGTTGTAGGAGCAACCTTTCTTCTGATTAAATCCCCTGGCACACAATCTAGCCTTGTAACGAATTGATTTTCCATCTTCATCTTTCTATAGCTGAAACACCCATTTTGAAGTAATTGGCTTCTTATCAATAGTTTCCTTTTCAACCCATTTCCAAGTTCCGTTATCCTCATGAGCCTTTAATTCTTCTTTAATTGCTTCTTTTCATTTTTCTGACTCTTTACATGTAATAGCTTCATTATAAGTTACTGGTATACAAATTTCTGTCATATTTATTTCATAATCATTGTAATAAGGATTACTTCTTGGCCTTGGACGCAATACTCTATTACTACTTTCAGGAATTTCGACAGCGGGAATTTCAATTTCAGACTGAGACTGTTCCTCAGCTATTGCATTGTCACCAATCTCACTATCCCTTAAAATTCTGTCCCTGTTTTCATCTTGATTGAGAGTTGTTGCATTTTCTTTATTTCCATGGACCTGTTCTTTATAACCGTCTGACTTGTTGATTATTCTAACAGTTCTAACAATCTCAGTTTCACTTGACGAAGTAGTAATTGTTTCATCAAAAACAACATCCCTTGTAGTAATGATTCTGTGGGTACTTGGATCATACATTCTATAATTATTATTATCATATCCAGTCAACATCATCTTTTTACTTTTTGGTTTCCATTTTTATCGACATTCATCTGGTACATGTAAATACCCAACACTCCAAAATATTCTGATATGTGCAAGTGACGGCTTTTGTCCATGCCATTTCTCATAAGGGGTTTCATTACCTGTTTGGCTAGAAGACACTCTATTAAGAACATAAACAGCACAATTTACTGCCTCTGCCCACATTTTCTTGGGTGCATTATTCCTAAATATCATAGAACGAGCACTTTCAACAATAGTTCTTAATTCTCTTTCTGCTCGTCCATTTTGTTGAGGTGTAGGTATACGGAGCTGTGCGTTCTTGAGTTATGCCTTTTGACTCCAGAAATGATTCAAATTCATGATTGATTGGCGCCCCGTCCGGGCGCCGGTCGGGGCGCTGTCAAACATTGTTTTATATTTTTGTATGAAGTGATTCACGCCTAAACGTGCCCGGACGGCGTTGGAATATCTCTGGTAATTTTTCCCGGCTCCGGCACGTTGTAGCGTGAATTAAGGCCGAGTTCTTTTAAAAAAAAAGACAACGTTATTCTTTTACGTTACTCAAAAAATATTTAAGGATTTAAAATTTTGCACACAAACTTTAAATAAAATCATCCTCCTCTAACTACTAGTAGTAGGTGTGATAATTGGGACATGATTGAGAAATAAAATTGAATACAGGATAATTCATAATGGTTTTATTCATGGGCCTTCACAAAATCAGCATAAAAGAAAAATATAACGATGCTAGCGACACTACAGGTTGCAACCCCAATCAAAGAGTCTTTATCCATCCAAGAGCTTTCCAATCTATCTGTCATCTGCCACATCTAGTATTTGTGGTGGTCGATCGATTCATAAATTATCTCGGCCATTTTCGTTTGTGCGTCTGTCATAGAACATGGTAAGTGTGATTTTCAATCTTTTTTACAATTTTGAAGCTATGATTACTTCAGTAATCATGAGCAAAAGGTGATATTTCATGCTATATTTATTTTAATTATCATATAGTATTGTTAAAAAGTGATTTATTTTCTAGCTACATACGAATAGCATATGATGAACAACCTATATTCATTTTATAACGGTTAGAACCTGAATCTATGTGAAGATTTTCTAGGGCGGACTGATGCTATTAAATGTGTACTGTACACATTCTGTGAGTTTTTGTTAGTTACCTATCTATAATTACGAATTGGGGTTTCAGTCGCACAGGAAGTTTTCGGCACCCCGTCATGGGTCTATGGGATTCTACCCCAAGAAGAGGTCCCGTCGTCATCGTGGAAAAGTGAAGGCATTCCCTAAAGATGACCCCAGCAAACCTGTTCACCTTACTGCCTTCATCGGCTACAAGGCTGGTATGACCCACGTGGTTCGTGAACCCGACCGTCCTGGCTCAAGTGAGTAAATAAGTATTGGAACAACGTGATGGTGCTTGCCAAAGCTCTAAGAAATTTACAACTGTGACTAACTCGCTACTTGCAAATTCAGAGATCAACAAGAAAGAAATTGTGGAGGCTGTCACTATCATCGAGACTCCCCCCATGGTGGCCGTCGGCGTGGTCGGCTACATCGAAACCCCACACGGCTTGCGTGCTCTGCTCACCGTCTGGGCTGAACACATGTCCGAGGACTGCCGTCGCCGCTTCTACAAGAACTGGTAAATTTGATTTCTCATTGACAATTATCTTAATTAGTAAAATTTTAACAATTCACAGACCTATATTTGTTATACTCATTTAATGTATCTACCAACTTGCATCGAAAGTTCATTTGAAAGTAGTTTTTTCAATTTGCATTGTTGTTAGTTATTTAACCACTCAGTCTTATTAATTTATAATTTTACTAATAATGTCAAACAGCTCTCCTCTCCCAGATGAGGGCAGTTTTAAAATGTGCCCAAGGCATGTTTGCTACCAAGCAGTCTCCGCTCAACGATGAGGCTGCATGGTTTCTCTTACAGCACCTGCTTTACTAGTGTGATTCAATCAGGTACAAATGCAAGAAGAAGGCATTTACAAAAGCTAGCAAGAAGTGGCAAGATGAGCTTGGTCGCAAGTCCATTGAGAAGGACTTCAAGAAAATGATCCGCTACTGTAGTGTTGTTAGAATCATTGCCCACACACAGATGAAACTTCTTAAACAACGCCAAAAGAAGGCCCATATCATGGAGATCCAACTCAACGGTGGAACAATTGAAGACAAGGTTAAGTGGGCTAGGGAACACCTTGAAAAGCCTATCCCTATTGACTCTGTATTTGCTCAGGATGAGATGATTGACTGCATTGGTGTCACTAAGGGCAAGGGATACAAGGGTATGTTGCATTTTTTTTCAATAGGAATGTAAATTATGAAAGCATAGAATGGATTAAAATTTCTATATATTTTTTAGGTGTCACCTCACGTTGGCACACAAAGAAACTGCCACGCAAGACACACAAGGGTCTACGAAAGGTTGCTTGTATTGGAGCATGGCATCCTTCAAGAGTTAGCTTCACTGTTGCTCGTGCTGGTCAGAAGGGCTACCATCATCGTACAGAAATGAACAAGAAAATTTACCGCATTGGACAAGGTGATTTGATTCCTAATATTTAAAAAGTATTATAAACACCACTTAATATTTTTCTTCCTTTTTTATTTACTCTCTCAAGCACAAAGTTTTTATTTGCCATCCTTTTTTTCATTTCCATTTTATTTTACAGTTTTACAGAATATTTGATTTCGCATTCCTTTTAAGGTCAATGGTCTTCAGCCTCCATTGCAAATAATCTCAATCTAATAAATATTTTTTTTAGGAATCCATACCAAGGATGGTAAAGTTATCAAGAACAATGCATCTACTGAGTATGACTTGTCAGAAAAATCCATCACCCCTATGGGTGGTTTCCCGCATTATGGAGAAGTGAACAATGACTTTGTCATGCTGAAGGGTTGCTGCATGGGACCTAAGAAGAGGGTCATTACTCTAAGAAAAGTAAGTGTATAATAACAAGACTTTTTTTTTCAATTATTATCAAATCCTACAATTTTTTTTTTTTGTCTTAGAAATTTGGGCATTATCATGCTTGACTTGATAATAAAACCTAAAACGATGTTTATTTTTTTCATATTATCAATACACGATTTCAATGTTAATAACTATTTTCAGTCTCTGCGCGTACATACCAAGAGAGCAGCACTTGAAAAGATCAACCTTAAGTTCATTGACACGTCATCCAAGTTTGGTCACGGTCGCTTCCAGACGCCGGCTGACAAGGCTGCTTTCATGGGCACTCTCAAGAAGGACAGGATCCGTGAGGAAGCCGCAGCCACCACTACGCCCGCTGCAGCTCCGCAGTCATAAACATCTTTGACATAAGAATAAATGAATGAAAAAGTTTTCTTTTTTTAATTTGTCCTTGCTCAAGACTTGTAGTGTAAATAGCCTGGAATAATTTCCATAGTATTATCCATTATTAGGGTTCCGTCGCCGAATGGCGAAAAACGGAATAGTTCGTCAAGTCTGTCTGTCTGTCCGTCCGTATGTCGTGACTAGGGATGGGTAAGCACTGTAGTATTTACTCGGGCCAGAGTAAATACTCAGTAAAAATTAATTTAAGGACATAGTATTTACTTTTAAGTGAGTATTTATGTTTTACTAACCAGAATTGAAATATGTAAGGTTTTTCTTTATTTTTTATATGATATGCCAATTAAACACGGGTTTTAACTATAAAATACTATAATATTTAAATGTAGGTTTACGTCAAACACAAGAAAAAAATTATATTGATTTAACACTTATCCGAAATAGATGTGCTTTTAATCTGATTCACTCCCAGGTTCTGTAAAATTTAGTTCAGATGTCATTACACTTGTAGACAGGCGCGGTCGCAGCAGCCTAAATTTTTGGAGGGGGTCACTCACTCACTACACTAATAAAAAAAAACGGCTAAGTGCGAGTCGGAGTCACCCACTGAGGGTTCCGTACCAACTTTAAGTAAATTAGGGATCCGCTTACTTCCACAAAGCTAAAATACCACAATATTTTGTTGACAGCAAATATTTTTTTTTTTTGCATAGTGTTTGTATGAAAAACGAAGTTATGTTTGCGGTTGTTGAAAATGTGCTATATCTCAAAAACTACTAGTTCGATCCCGTCCAAACCAATTTTCGTAGAAAGTATATGTTAGGATCTATTTTTTTTTTCTTTCAAAATTTACACTCGCTTAGTTTAGAAGTTAAAGGGGGGAGCGGGCACTTTGGAAGCGTATATCTCGCTAACGTTACACTTTTAGAGAAAATGGTTTTAAGAACCTCTATTTAATTTTTCAAGCAAATTTTTTTTTTGTTTTAGTTTCATGTATGGAAGTAGAATTATCGTAAAGCGGTTAACAGGATACATTTTCCTACTCAATTTCAACAGTGTGAGGCTTATAATTACAGAATAAAATGGCTGTGACATACGGACGGACAGACAGACAGACAGACTTGACGGAACTATACTATAAGGGTTCCGTTTTTTGCCATTCGGCTACGGAACCCTAAAAACTGGCCAAGTGCGAGTCGGACTCGCGCACTGAGGGTTTCATGCCAACTTTAACTAAATTAGGGCATGTTAGCAGCAAATTTAAGTTTGTTTTTCATAGTATTTGTATGCAAGAAAAAGTTAGTTACAAACAAAGTTTTTTTTTAGTTCCAGTCATTATTTTTGTATAGCATTTGTAAAGCGGTAACCAAGTTACATCCGTGTATTGCCATTCGGCTAAGGAACCCTAAAAAAAGGTATCTGGAATAAAATAATAAGAGAACAGCCTTTATTTGGAATCTTTATCATAAAACAATCTTTATCATAACAACGCATATCGATTTTGCTAGGATTAACAAAACAACGTAGTTTGGTTCCTTGTTTCTAAACTAGAGGTCATTTTCAAGTTTTTTTGAACATCGTACATAGTTCATAAAAACAGTACTAGACGTCAGGAAACTAAAAATTTATTTACTAACAGTAGCTAGAAATTTCCTTTTGTTTTTTGGAACATTTCTGAGATTTTTTAATTAGACCTTAGATTTTGGGGGGGGTCATGTCCCCTGTGACCCCCCCCCCCCCCCCTTCGGACCGCGCCTGCTTGTAGAGGGCTCATTGATATTTAATGGATTGATTCGGTGGTTACGTTTTCATCTTCTTCTTGATTGTCATCTCGATCAATATATTTATTAATCAATTTCCAATTATACGATACAAATGTACTCTTAGCAGCTCGTTGCGTCGCGAGTCGATTTCGGACTTTAGAATGAATAAAACTTTGAACACTGAAGGACCGTTCAGTAGCTGCGGTTGTGCATGGAGCTGTAAGAATTCTTATAGCAACTACGCTTAGTCCCGTCGAACCACACAAGCCTTTCCACCATGTGACTGCGCTAATTTTTTCTTCTTTAAGGCTCTCCCAAATAAATCTTTTGGCCCACAATCCATGTTTAGCTCTGTAGTTTGCCAGCTCTGATAAAACCTCTAAATTCATTTGCTGAGACAGTTCGAATATAAATTCCATAGCATCTGCAATTTCTGATTCGGTCAAATGATTCCCTTGTGAATATGGATTTAACAAACATGCTGATAAATGTATTGGCTTTACAGCATTCTGCACTCTAGCTTCGAAAGACGACAACAAATTTTGTTTTTCTGACTCTTCTATAATGGTGTTCAAAGGTAGAGCCATATGCAATTTTATTCTTATGTCTCTGAATGCAGAATGTACACGATGAATGCTGCTATCATCCCCTTCTAATTTGAAAATCCATGTAGTGATTGGGTCTAAAATATCAAGAATTTGGTCAATCCACGTCCAAAAGTCGTCACCGAGCAAAACTTGTTTAGTTTCCAAATCAAAGTCAGCATCTTCATGAACAACCAAAGTTTGTAGTGTTAGCTATTTTTTATACTTTGAAATGACTTAAAGTAGCTGCCCCAGCGGGTTTTGCATGGCAGTTTTTATCGTGCATAATTTGTACAAAAAGTGCACGCAAAATTTGACTCAATCGTATTTTTTTTATAATCTTAATAACAATATTTATAACAGTGATTATGCTTTGATTTTGAAAAAAGTCATTACATAACAGATTCAAAGTGTGGGCAACACAACCCAAAGGCACAACATGAGGATACTGCATCTTTATTAGACGAAAAGCCTTTTGCATATTGGCAGCGTTATCACCAATCAATACTAAAAATTTGTGACTGTTATAAGCATTTATTAAATCTTTTACTTGTTCTGCGATATATTCTCCAGTGTGTCGATTTTATTCTGTATTCGTTTAAGTGTAATCACTTAAAATATTTAATAAATCGTTTTTACTGTGTCCGATGAGTAAATACTCATACAAAAAAGTAAATACTCAGTATTTACTTTAGTTTAGTTTTTACTCGACTCAGTTTTTACTGCCTTACCCATCCCTAGTCGTGACCGTCAGGTCTGCCTGTCAAGTTGCTATATTTTGATGAAATATATTGAGAAATATAATACCTAATTGGTACTATTTGATACCTTTAAATAAATAAAGAGTACCTCAGCCCTTTGAATATGATATCGTAAATCTTATACACAGGCCATCCTGACGTCAGGTTGGCCTGTATGAAATCATATTATGTGTTTAGCTTTAGGTATCATTCTGGAACCTATGCTAGCTTATAGTACCTAATTGGTACCTGAGAAAATATGTAATACATTTTGAAATATCAAGATTTTTTTTTAGATTTTAGATTTTTTAGATTCCACATTATTCATTTTGGATCCCCTTTACTACTCGTTTTTAATCATTTATATGCTACTGGCGCAATTCGTTTCCCCTCTATGTCCTATTTAGGGCATCCACGAATCCAACAAATTTAAAATCATGAAAATCGGTCCACCCGTTCTCGAGTTATAGTGGTATATATAAGTGGTGTAACTAACACTACTTTATTTTATGTACATAGAAGCTTAGCAAACCTAGCGAGCTTCGTTTCGCCCTGGTCCCATTTTATGGTTATTATACTCTTCGATGCCCAGACAATTCCAACAAAATAAAAATCATGAAAATCGGTCCACCCGTTCTCGAGTTATAAGTGGTTTAACTAATTCGACTTTCATGGGAACCAATGGACACAATTCGATCATCTAGTGGAATAACCGCACAACTGCACTTTTTTTTATTCCGTATGTGATGCCAAGTCCAAAAAAGTCCTTGAAGCGTAGGTATGTCTTTAAAGTTACGTACGTAGTCCAACAAGGAACTCTACAGTTTCGCCATGTCCGTCTGTCACTCCGCAGTTCCACCCTGAGTATCGAATCGTGAGATGCTAGAAAACTGTTACTTATTAAATTTTGATAATTATTTTTTGGGGTACCTCTAATACGAGTAACGTGAGGATGTTTTTTTTCTCTTGCCAAACCTTTGTGGTGTATCGTTGAATGAGTCTTTTAAAAAGAGTATCACAAAAAAGAGTATGACGTCATATTTCGAAAAGGTGACCGGTTTCCGTAACGTTCAGTTATAAAAGGCTAACTTTTGTTAGAGTCCGATGTTTTGTTATATTAAAGGAATCGCAACCTTATAAGGCAAGGCAGGCTTAATCATGTTTTACAGGACATCATATAAGGGAGCTAAATGTGCTTATAAACATTGTAGATACGGAACCTTTCGTGAGCGAATCCGACTTGCACTTCCGCGGGAATGTATTTTGTGCGTTTATGTCTCCAAATTATTTTAACTTGGTTTTATTAACAATCGTTAATTGTATTAATGCGTTTATAGTTTTCATTATTTGTATGATTTCAGGCGATTCAAAGTATTTTTAACCGACTTCAAAAAAGGAGAAGGTTATCAATTCGACTGTATGTTTTTTTTTGTATCTATGTTACCTCATATCTCAGTCGTTTGTCGACCGAATCGAAATTTTTTTTCGCTTACCTAGAGGGTATACCTTTTAGTTGGTTTCATTTTTGCCAATTTGGGATCTGATGATGGGATCTTGGTGTAATCGAGGGAAACTTGAAATTTTAATGGCACATATAGTGTTTTTGTACTAGAATCTTAATGTTGACGTGTTGTTTTATCTGATAGTCAACATTTTGTGGATCTAAGCTGATGGTGAAACTCCTTAACGCTTAGGTGTTCAGTAATTATAATGACAGAACTTATGATAGGTAATTTGTAGCTTTCTAAAGAACAGAGTCATTAGGTGCAACGCCCCCTCTCCTCTCCTGCAATCACTAAAAATTAAGAAATAAAATTAACTTTAAAAAAAAGTACAAACCGACTTTAAACCAAAATGAACTAAAAAGTCTTAACGCACGCAATGACGTATCCATAAAGAGACCACAAATTTCGCAAGGTCGGACTGACAGCACGGTAGCTCAATTGGTAAGAGCGTTTGGCCCGGTCAGCCAAGAGGTTGCTGGTTCAAGTCCCGCCTGTGCGCAAATTTTTGGTTTCTTATTTCATCTTTATGAACATTCATTACAGGTTATTCAGATCATCGTGTGCCAAACTAAAATGGCTTGAAGGAGGAGTCATATTAGTTTAATTAGGTGTTTTCAATGCGTCCTACAACTATGACAAGTAAAAATGTATTTGCGCTGATAAGGCGTTTTAATATTAAACGCATAATTTTAAAGATAAGTTTACTCGTCAGCATTAGGATGAATTTTACGATAGCCTTTACAACGACAATCTGGACTAATAAACGCAAAAATACTTTTAATCGTCTAAAATCATAGAAATAATAAAAACTACAAACGCATTAATACAATTAACTATTGTTAATAAAACCAAGTTAAAATAATTTGGAGATATAAACGCACAAAATACATTCCCGCGGAAGTGCAAGTCGGATTCACGCACGAAGGGTTCCGTATCTACAATGTTTATAAGCACATTTAGTTCCCTTATATGATGTCCTGTAAAACATGATGAAGCCTGCCTTGCCTTATAAGGTTGCGATTCCTTTAATATAACAAAATATCCGAAATTATGAGACAACACCGGTTATTTCTTTTGATTACGCTGTCTTACTATATTCTTATTTTCTTACTACTAAAAAGTGAATCAAATCTAATATTTGACTCCAGTTTCAATGTTATATCTTAACGCGTTTCGGAGGTGAACATTTTATTGCCAAAATTTACATGAAAATTATTTTGCTTTAAGTTTATGGACTACAACTTCGTAATTTGTTTAAATATGTAGCCGTGATAGTTTTTCTTCTAATATCATCTTATACGCTACTGCTTAATTTTTTTTCACGTATCCACCTAGGTAGTACCGTTAAGTTGGGACTGGATAGGGGTGATGAACTATACAGTTCCTTGTTGGACTACGAGGGTCAAACTGAAAGTTCTTAGAAAATCAAAAACTGATTACATTAGCCAGTTATTAGTTTTATTATATCTTTTCAAAATATTGTCCATTGACGTCAATACACCGCTGCATGCGATGGAACCACTGGGAAAAGCACTTTGCCCACTCGTCCTTAGGGGTCTCTTCAATGGCATCGCGATACGCAGCCACCGCTTCTTCAGCATTCATAAACCGCTTTCCTTTAAGTTTTTCTTTAATTTTTGGAAATAAATAAAAATCACAAGGCGCGAGGTCGGGGCTATACGGCGGGTGACCCAGTAATTCAACGTTTGATGTCGCCAAATAGTCGATCGTTCGCTTGGCGGTGTGCGACGAGGCGTTGTCGTGGTGAAGGAGGATCCTACTGCGAGGTCGTTTCTCTCGAACTTTTTCCAAGACAAGTGGCAAACAATTGGTAGTGTACCATTCTGCAGAAACTGTTTTTTGATCCTCTAACACAATTGTTGCGAAATGACCTATCCTTCCAAAGAACGAGGCCACCATTTTTTTTCCCGCACTTCGATCTCTCTTCACTTTAGTTGGCAACTCCTCGAAAGGAAACACCCACTGAGCAGATTGTCTTTTGCTTTCAGGATCATAACAGTAAATCCAGCTTTCGTCACCTGTTAGTATGTCGAACACAGCATTTAAGTCACCTCCGTTAAATCTTTCAATCATTTTACGGCACCAATCCACACGATGGAGTTTTTGAGCCTTAGTCAAATTATGAGGTATCCACCGGGCGCAAAGCTTCCTGACCGCTAAATGTTCGTGGAGGATTTTGTGCACTTGACTCATACCGATGCCTAAGCTTGTCCGAATCTGCTGATAGGTCACTCTTTTGTCAGTCTCTATCATACGCCGCACAACACAGATGTTATTTTCAGTCGTCGCCGTAGAAGGCCGTCCCTCACGTACATCATCAGTGAGATTAGTGCGACCACGTTTAAACTCATTAAACCAGTTGTAAACAGTCGCACGAGATGGGGCTTCATTGTGAAAGGCCAATCGTAGTCTATCATAACTTTCTTGTTGACTTAAATGACATCGAAAGTCATAAAAAATCATTGCACGAAAATTTTCTCGTGTTAAATTCATGTTGACGTGACACAGACAATTTTCAATTTGCCGCCAAATCGTAAAACAAATGACAAATGAATGAAATATATACTCAGTAATATTGGCAAAGAGTTCTATTTTCAAATTTTAGAATATTTTTTTTATTATATTGTTTATAAGTGGCCTGTTCTAAGAACTTTCAGTTTGACCCTCGTACGTACGTAACCTTAAAGACATACCTACGCTTCAAGGACTTTTTTGGACTTGGCATCACATACGGAATAAAAAAAAAGTGCAGTTGTGCGGTTATTCCACTAGATGATCGAATTGTGTCCATTGGTTCCCATGAAAGTCGAATTAGTTAAACCACTTATAACTCGAGAACGGGTGGACCGATTATCATGATTTTTATTTTGTTGGAATTGTCTGGGCATCGAAGAGTATAATAACCATAAAATGGGACCAGGGCGAAACGAAGCTCGCTAGGTTTGCTAAGCTTCTATGTACATAAAATAAAGTAGTGTTAGTTACACCACTTATATATACCACTATAACTCGAGAACGGGTGGACCGATTTTCATGATTTTAAATTTGTTGGATTCGTGGATGCCCTAAATAGGACATAGAGGGGAAACGAATTGCGCCAGTACATTTAAATGATTAAAAACGAGTAGTAAAGGGGATCCAAAATGAATAATGTGGAATCTAAAAAATCTAAAATCTAAAAAAAAATCTTGATATTTCAAAATGTATTACATATTTTCTCAGGTACCAATTAGGTACTATAAGCTAGCATAGGTTCCAGAATGATACCTAAAGCTAAACACATAATATGATTTCATACAGGCCAACCTGACGTCAGGATGGCCTGTGTATAAGATTTACGATATCATATTCAAAGGGCTGAGGTACTCTTTATTTATTTAAAGGTATCAAATAGTACCAATTAGGTATTATATTTCTCAATATATTTCATCAAAATCTAGCGACCTCAAAGGCAGACCTGACGGTCACCGTATGTCACAGCAACTTTCTGTCTGTAACTACTAGCTGTGCCCGCGACTTCGTCCGCGTGAAATAGTGACTTTGGGTAGATTTTTTAATTATTCAGGCTAATTATTTTACAAATAAGATATACCGCGAATATGTTGCAGCAATATTCTCAAATAATAGCATTCAGTTTGAGACGGATGTACGTTGTAGACGTGGCAGACTGCCGAGAAAGCAGAGTCCTTTTTCTAGGCATTCTACTTAATTATTCAGTAGGTACTTTATTTATTAAAAATTATAATTTGGTAGGTAATTTATAAATGGTGAGAAGATAAAAAAAACTTAACAATTGTGACATAAAAAGTGTCCAAAACGTAAAAGCTACAACAAAACAATACCCAATTACAATGAAATCAAATTTTGCATTAAGATTGGTAAATATAAATTAAGTCAACCAACCTATTAATTAAGCATTAACCTAATGTAATCAATCACTTTACAGAGAATAAGAAGAACAATATCAAATCATATTACCTAGGTACTACAAAATCAAATTATAATGCACATTTAGATTTAATACCTACCTCCTACCTACTTTAAATGGTATTTATTACTACCTAAGTCAAGAAAAACTTTTATTACATGCTGAGATGAGCTATCGCGGTTACTTATACCTACATAAATCAGAAGAAAGAATAACAAAAGTAAACATTTTAATGTAACATATTTACTAAAAAATTGTCGTAGACTTAATTTCAAAGTCATTTAATAATGCGAATAAAAATATAGCTTGGCAAAATATAGTACCTACCTACCTAATCATTGGACATATGTTTTACTGGTCACTTGTAACATATTTTTTAATTATTTTGCAATTAGAGAATAAATTAAAAAAATATTCATTTTCTTTAAAGATTAATGCTTTATTTATCGTAGTTTTTTAGTTTAAATATACTATAATAACTGAAACAACATTAGACCAAAATATATAATGTTCTTTGGAGAATTGCATAGTTGCATAGTTATTTATCAAATATTAGAAATGAATTTTGTCAATACATTGATGAAAACATTGGTATAAATTCCAAAGCGCAAACGGGCACCGGTCAGGTTTCGGCGCGAGCGCCCGTCGTAGTAGGACCTGTGCAATTTTTTATGTGCCTGGTTAATTATGAAATATGAATATATGATTTATTTTGGTTGTCTGTTTAATTAAAATATGATGTTTATTGACTAAATATAACGGCTGCGCCATAGGTCCCGGGTTCGATCCCCGGGTCGGGCCAAATATATATACCTGAGTTTTTCTGTTCAGAAATTCTCAGGGTAGCCCGGAGTTTGGAAGTTGGCGGTGTTTCACCCCCGTGCCTCGGAAAAGCACGTAAAGCCGTTGGTCCTGCGCCTGAACTCTCTCCGGTCGTGTCAGATTGCTGTCCCATCGGGCTATGAGAGTGGAAGGAATAGAAAGTGCACCTGTGTTTGCGTACACACTTGTGCACTATAATATGTCCCGCGCAGTCGGTTAGTCGTTGTGACTGGCCACCGTAGTAGAAATCGGCTAGGGTGACTATAATTTATAAAATATAAATTATTGGATTACAAGAGAATGAAATAGTACCTAGCATTATGCAGGAAGAAACGGAAAAAGCTATTAACACACAGAAAAACTATAAAGCTCCAGGACCAGACGGCATAAACAATGAAATACTTAAGCAAACTAAAGTGGCAATGGCACCGATACTCACAGAAATTTTCAATGATGTGTTAATCACAGAAATCATCCCAAAACAATGGACCGAATCAACTATAATCCTGCTATTCAAGAAAGGAAATCCATGCGATATGGCAAACTATAGACCTATCAGTCTCATGTCGAATATATATAAGATATTTGCAAAGATTATTTTGAAGAGAATAGAAAGGAAACTAGATGAACAACAACCAATAGAACAGGCTGGATTTCGAAAGGACTTCTCAGTATTAGACCACATCCATACCTACTGTAAGACAAATCATAGAAAAATATGCTGAATACCAGCTTACATATTACATAGCTTTCATTGATTACAGTAAGGCTTTCGATTCTCTGATACACTCAAAAATCTGGGAAGCCTTAAAGGAACTAGGTATAGAGCATAAATACATAAGGATTATAAGGAATATCTACAGACACTGCTCAGCTTGTATCCAACTGGAAAGGAAAGGAAACATGTTTCAAATACAAAAAGGCGTACGACAAGGCGACCCCCTCTCACCAACCCTTTTTCTGGCTGTACTGGAAGTGATATTCAGGAACCTGGAATGGACAGACATGGGCATTAATATCAATGGCCGGATACTAACGCACTTAAGATTCGCTGATGATATCGTACTATTAGCAAAAACACCAGGAAACCTAAGCAAGATGATAAACGACCTGGCATCAGAAAGTGCAAAAGCCGGATTGAAGTTAAACCCAATAAAAACAAAAATCATGACCAATGGCAAAAAGGATCCTATTGCAGTAGAACAGACTCAAATCACCTATGTCGATGAATACATTTACCTTGGTCAACTAATGTCTCCAGTAGAAAATGTACACAAAGAAGTCGAAAGAAGAGTCTCGAACAGCTGGAAAAGATACTGGGACCTAAAAGAGGTAATGAAAGACAATAACCTACACATCTCAACAAAAAGCAAACTATTTAACACATGCATCCTGCCAGTACTGACATATGGAAGTGAAACATGGGCTTTAACTAAAAACATAACCGACAAACTTACCACATGCCAACATGCCATGGAAAGAAGTATGATAGGGATCAAAAGGAAAAACAAAGTAAGGAATAGCAAAATTAGAAGCAAGACTAAGGTTCAAGACATAACTCTGGAAATAAGGAGACAAAAGTGGAAATGGGCAGGTCACATGATACGAGGAAAAGATAAATGGAGTAAACTAATCACACAATGGTATCCAAGGAATGGAAAAAGAAAGAGAGGCAGACCACATAGAAGGTGGGATGACGATATCAGACAAGTCGCAGGTACAACATGGAGTATCGTAGCCATGGATAGACCAGAATGGAGAAGATTGGAGGAGGCCTTTGCCACCTGGCAAACGGACACACAAAAATGGGACAAAAAATAACTTTATGAATAACTTGAGGAAAGCAATGTCCGAAAGAAGGCTATATAATAAATAAATAAATTATTGGATACTTATTAACTTTATGATACTACATTGATTTTCTACACCTGTCTCCAATTATTTTTCTTTCGGGTGATACATCAGGTCCGGGTATTCATTAGTTTGCCTGGCCTATGTGCTAACCTCAATTACCATACCATAACCAAACGCTCTTACCAATTGAGCTACCGTGTTGTCAGTGCGACCCTGCGAAATTTGGAAACGTCAACTGCGTGACGCTTAGCTCCATCAAGCCGTCTGTTTATGAAAGTTGAATTTATTCTGGAAAGAATAACTGCTTGGGCCGACTGTTTCATTGTGCGAAAAATTTTAGTCCACCCATTTAGCAAGGTAGCTTGTGTAGATTCAATTAATTGTTTTACAAATTAATTATTGTCAGAAATTTATGTTTTGAATTCAAATAAATCATGGTAGTTTATGAGTCCAACTGTGAGTTTGGCTTGAGCACCATTAATTTATTTTTTGGTGTTTTCAAAAAACTTATTGCTAACTATATGTCTTATACACTGTAAAATGATATTGCGTTCATGTTGCATTTCTTTTTTGAGTAATTTCTGCAATAGTGTTGATGGAAGTTTGTGTCTAGGTCTAACAAACTTAGATCTGTTTTGAAAATTGACTGCAGGCTTTTGCTTTACTTTATGAGATTTTACAATTTTAGGTTCATCTTGCAATGTACAAGTACTGTCTTCTATTTTTACTATGTTGGTTTCTTCAGGCCCACTGTCATCATCACTTTTACTATCTTTTTCTTTATTTGACTTGTTTTCTCTTGATTCTGTAATATCATTTGTTTTATGCACTACAAAAAGGTCATTTTCTAGTTTGTTGACAGCATCATTTACATTTAGTTTTAGAGAATCAGGTTGTGCTTGATTACTAGACTGATCTAATTCTTCTTCAGATTCTGATGAATCATAGGCATTCCTAAGAGAAGATAATGCCCCACAAACTTTTGGTTCTTCTAGTTGTTTTGATGGTGCATTGTCAAGTTCGGTTAATTTCACCATGTCATCATCATCAATAATAAAATCACACTTAATTTCTGCCTCTCTCTCCTCCAGAGCATCTTCCATTATAATGTCTTCAATACCAGAAAATGGTTTTAATACCTGTGAACTATCAGGTGTTGGTAATCCAAGAACTTTTTTAGGAACTACAGATTTTCTATTGAGCTTCAAATTTGAAGAGTATGCTTTTTGTCTTTGACCATGTTGATGCTTTATTCCACCTGTTCTATTTCTTTTATTTGCTCCATTATCTGCAATCAAGCATCAACAATGTTAATGGAGTAGCACCTGCCAGTGTAATATTTTACTTACCGAGCTAGATGCTAAGTAAAACTTGAAGTTGCAAATAAAATTGAACAAAAACACATTATTGTAATATGTTTTAAAGTATTATACATACCTATTCTATCATGATTTTTGTATTTATTTTTATTGAGTCCCATTTTTTCACCTCTTTCAATTTTTTCTTTAATCTCAGCAGTTTTCCTATCTACATTTTCTTTAGTGGGATATTTCCTTTTCCTCTCATCACGCCACTTTTGAATTTCTTCTGGATTATTCAACTTTGCTATTTTATGATATAACCCAGAGGAATGTTGCATTTGAATATGCTTTGTAATGACTTTTGGGTGGGCGATAAATTGACATCCATCAATGTTACACCTCTGAAACATTAATTGTTATTCTTTACATACCTTTTGCTTCAGGAACACATCACGGATAAACTTAGTTTAGTGAATTCAACAATTCTAGTATTTTAAATTGCATCTTCAAAAGGCAAATGTGTCAGACAAAAACAATAATTATGCATTGGCTTGTATAACATAAGACACAGGGTTTGATGCCTTGTGTAACACAGTTGCTTTTTACTAATGCAATTTACTATAATGTTACTAACATTAGCAGGATAAAACTAATTATAACATAATATAGTGGCAAACAAAACTTAAATATACTTCTACCAGTTTTAAAGTAATAAAGTAAAAAATATATACATTCATAAATAAAGAAAATAATAATGCTGTTCACCTGATGTTGTTGCTTATGCTTTTCTAAAAGATCAAGGGTAGGAAAACTTCTGTCACACGTTTCACACCAATGGTCTTGACTACAGATTTGATTAAAAGGTTTTCTGAATCGGCTAGAATGACGATTCTGACTGGTCGTATTGAATATTGGCTCCATATTTGAGAAATTATTGTAATTTTGCTGATAAAAGTTTTGAAAATGTGCTTCTCGCTGCATGATTGCCACACTAATAATGAAGCTTGTTTGCGAAGCGCAAAAAAGCTTTTTTGGTAAATATTAGAATTTGATTACCGAATCAAAGTCTTTCTCTGATTGATTGATGCGAGCGAACTTATTTTTTTAAGAATTCAACGAATGGACTCAAAAGGTAGGTAGATACCTATTACCTGCAACTCAATTTTTATTTTTTATGTTTTTTTTGTCTTTTTTTAAAATACAAGTTTTACGTCCTTGGCTATACGCCATACAGACAATTCTTCATTTATTATTTTCATTTTTCAACACTTAAAACTAAAACTAACACTAAACTAGCCTAGCCTAAACTAACTCATTGAAAAGCGCCAGCCCCGCATTTCAATGCTCAAGAAAGAAGTTTACCACGAGAATAACGATCCGATTCAGAGGGCGCGATCTGCGATCAGAGCGATTACTTCCTACGTTGTCTTTATTGTTTTCTAATGTGTGCTATTACATTATTATGATGATTCCAACACAAAATCACAATAATTGACTAGAAAAAAACAATTACTAAAATGAAGAAAAACATCCAACTTCCCCTTCTTGTTTCCCGCGCTAAACTTTTTTTTAATACAAGTTTAACGTCTTTGGCCCAACGCCATACAGACTATTCTTTAGTGATTTTTAAGGTTTACCATTGTTTAACAAAACACGTATGACAAAAGATCATTTACAAACAACGTTTGAAAAACTTATCATTTGATAAACATTTCATTTCGCAAACATATTACTTTTAAAACAATCATTTGACATAATACATGTTTCGCCAATGTTTTACTTAAGAAATAATTAAACAGTTAAAATATTATTTTAAAAATAAACTTATAACTAAATAATTCGTTAGCCAAATTGGTGATTTTACAAAAAGTTAGAAGATAAACGATTCGTTTTTATTAAAAAATAACTACTAGGCGAAGCCATACAAAAGGCAGTATTTTATAATAATTTTATTGTACCTACAAAAAATTAAAGGTGCTCCTCCAGCAAAAAAGAAAAAGAAATATGCTGCTAAAGATGATCGCATCGAACGCATATTAAAGCTAAAAGACAATGATTCAGAAGTCATGCTATTTAATCTATAGCAAGTAATTTAAAATTATAAAACAATGTACCTATGAAATGAAATGATTATTATGATTATTTAAACTATTTATTATTAATAGGCTTCCATGCATGAACCCAAAGTAATGATATACACTTACTTAATATCTTACTACGTACCTTCTGTTAGTAAAAGTTCTTTACGTTGTTTTTAAAATGATCTTTAGTCATACGTTTTTTGTTAAACAATGGTAAACCAAGAAATATTGTTGTTGATTAACATAGATTTTGATTAAAAAATACAAAGCAATGCATTTTTCAAATGTGATTTATGCTTTACGTTGTTTTACAAATTTAAATATCTGAAAAAAAAAACAATTTGTAAATTGTTTGTTTTAGCATAATATATTTTTTTAAATAAATATATTGACTAATAAGTTTTTTTATAAACTATAGCTTGTAAAATAATACATTTATCAAATATAATTTTGTCAAACGTTATTTTTCAAATGAAATTTTATCATTTGTTTTTGTGAAATGATCGGACACCGATTTTTAACTGTGTAACACTTATACCTAAAACTAACCCTAAACTAGCCTATCTTAACCTAACTTATTGAAATGTGAGGTGGTTCGCATTTCAATGCTCGTAAAGAAAGCTTGGCGCAGGAAAAGCGTTCCGGGTTGGACGGCGCGATTCGCTTCACTTAATTCCCCGCTTTAATTGCATCGTTTTCTTCAAAAGCACAAATGATCATGACAATTCCACTACACAATCACAATAATTGACCCGAAAAAAATAAGAACTAGATCACCGGTGAGACACTAAAAATAGTCAAGCAAACACCACCTAACGTCAAAGTGAGGCCTTAACTTGGACTTAGTCTGTTTTGATGGCGTCAGCGTTCATACGTTTCTAAATAGGCATTTAGGCGCACTGAGGCCAGTGCGCCTTGTGAAACTGCAGAAAAAACTAAATAATTGGTAGTTTACACGAAATCATTAGGTATAGGAGGAAAATAAAACGACGCGTAGTTTTGGGTCCTAAATGATCCTAGAGCTCTTTTTTGGTTTCTTTGTATGACTTGTGCATTCGCCACGGATGGGTGTAAAAGGTAGGAAACTAGGGAAATGAGGACAAAAATATGGAATGGAACGAAATGAATGAAAATGTGATCAGTGTCGTTTGTTGAAAAACAAATTATTTATAATTTAGTATTATAACTAACAATAAATACACATACTTACTTACTATACTTTAATGGTGGATCCACACCGCCCGGCGGCATACGTCAATTAACAGTCAGATACTACCAATGATATTGTATTTAGAAGTAGATGACGCCTCGCGAACTAAAAGAGTACACAAATATGGCACCGTCTGACTAATGGATGTCAAAGGATTGACATCTATCACATCAGACATCAGATTCGGAACAGAGTCTTAATAGAGTGGCTTTCTTAATATATTTTTTAAAGTATGTAGGTACATTACAATAGACTCGTTGGCCTAATTTTAAAATTGAGTTCACACTTTAGCTCGGTAGTATATTAATCAACAAAAAGATTTTATTTTCAAACTATTTAACATTTAAAATATTGAATAATTATTTATATTAGGGTCGTGCGGGCGGGATTCGAAACCGCGACTGCTTATCTTTGTAGTCCGGAACGTAAACCACCACACTGTGACGGTCGTTAAATTATTATTAAAAAATATAGTACCAAACTACTCCATGTATAGCACTGTCTTAGAATATCGATCATGTTAGTCCGTGGGTTGGCTAAGAAACAAAACTCACTAATTTTATTGAAAATACTTCAATCATGAATGATAGGCATCATTAAATACAATTTACTTAACGAAAATATGATATTCGGACTCATTTTTTTATTTAGTTACCTAGGTGTTGGGCTCTGTCTGCAGTTTGGCGCACTGAGGCATTAAGACACTGACGCCATTAAAAAACAGACTAAGTCAGAATTATGACCCCAATTTGAAGTGAGGTGTTGTTAGCTGAGCCATCTTTTAGCCTCTCACCGGTGATCTAGTTCTTAATACAATATCATTGAGATATGTACCATCCCAGATAATATAATACTGTAAAATGTCCTTTGTGTGTACATACAGGTGTCCCAGAAACAATGATTAAACCTTTAACCGTCGATAAGTTTTCGTCAAGACCTCTCATATCTCAAATTTTGACTTGTGTTTAAATTATATTAAACATACTAGCGGTCCCCCGCGACTTCGTCCGCGCGTTTTGAGTTTGCTCCCTCCCCTCCCGTCGCAGCGTCATGTTTTATATCCTAAAGCCTTTTTGATAAATAAGCTATGCAACACAGAAATATTTTTTCAAATCGGTCCAGCAGTTCCTGAGATAAGCGCGTTCAAACAAACAAACTCTTCAGCTTTATAATATATTAGCGCAAGTGCACGTTGTACTTAAGCTGCGAACATTATTTTGGTGCGGAGTTATGTTAAAACTGTGATAGATCCTAAGATTTTTATTGAAATCAAATGATATAAAGGGCAACTTGGTTCTAAATGAAATGCTCGTGATGATGAATGTATTTATTTTGGTAAGAATAAATACCTGTGTGTATAATACACCTCTAAAAATAATGCATCATTTTTTTACAAATTTATTAACATAAAAAAGGTTGTAGTAAGGCAACCATAAAAGATTGACATATGCTGTCGCGGACTTTATTATAGAACTTTTTATGTTGAACAATGCTGTCATACATGATTTTTGTGTAACTTAAGCGGTTTCCACAGCGTATGCAGCGGAAGCTCTCAAAAGGAATATCATTCTCCCGTTTTCGCAACATTTTTCATTTCTGCTGTGGTCTTATAAGTCGTATCTTTATGTTATATAGCCCAAAGCCTTCCTCGATAAATGGACTATCCAACGCAAAAATGTTTTTTCAAATCGGTCCAGTAGTTTTTGAGATTAGCGCGTTCAAACAAACAAACAAACAAACAAACAAACTCTTCAGCTTTATAATATTAGTATAGATTTAATATTAAGTATAGAACAGGTGGATTTACTTTAATTTTTGTAGCTGAATATTCTAGAATTGTGTTTGAGATTTATTTCATTTTTATTTATTTGCGTTCGTGGAACTATACTTCGATATCGTTATCGACAGTTAAAGGTTTATCCATTGTTTCTGGGACACCATGTATACTGGCAGTCAAAACGCTCGGCGAAAGCGCGCAGGATCCTATCTGGATAGCCCGCATTCTGCGCACCAGGGATGTAAACCGCTTGCGCATGAATGTATATAAACAATCCACGCGCGCTTCACCGAACAACCCTGAGGCACTACAGAAGCACTGTACTGCTTCCGCGTATAGCTCATCCACAGTCTGCTTGTGTTGAAAGACAAAATACCCAGAACAGAGTGATTTTGACGCTTTTCACTTTTTTTACTCGTCCGTGAGATAGACTATAAAATTATGCAGGATGGAAAGAAATCATACACTTTATATCATTTATTTTTATAGCTCAAAAGATTGTTGTTGAATTTAACAAGAAAGTTTAAATATGTATGTTACAAAATGTATAAATAATACATAATAATGTAAGTAAGTAACAATGGATATGGCGGTTAGAGAGATGCGTAGAGACCAACTTATGAAAACAATGAAATAAAATATTTTGTTTTGGACCTGCAATGTTTATTACCACAGGTTGTAGCGTTTATCTTCTTTTAAAGTTTATTTTCACAGGACTAGTAACAATTATTTTGTTTCAATAAACCAATGAAATGAGTTTTGTGCTCGTGGATTTTTACTTAGTTCGTAGACTTTATTGATTTTATGACGAGTATAGTATACTTATTTACGTGTAGTATTATTCACATTTGACTAAAATTGTTTTATCAGATGTATATTATATTTTACTTTGTAATCATTAAAAGGGTTTCCTTTCATACAACAAAATTGTGTTAACATTTTTGTAACAATATTATTGATTTTATTCTGATTATACTAATATTGATAGTTTTAACTTATTGATTACTTTAAATAACGTTAAAAAAATCATTTGATTAAATTATCTGCATTTCGTCCAAAAAAAGCTGTAGACATGAATTGGATGTATTGATGAGCTACTATTTGTATAAATGCTACACCAGAAACAATTCGTAAAATAACTTTTTTATTTACTAAAATATCAATAACAGGAGTCATTTACTTATGGATGTTTCGAATTGAGAATATAAGTTCCTATGTTTATTACATAAAATTAATATTCCTATCGGAATAGAAGGACAAGTAAAAGCTGTCAAACGAAAGCGATTTACGATGTCAGTAACTAACATAAATAAGTAACATTTGTAGCTTTAAATTAAATAACCTTTTTTGATTAGCTGATTTATAACAATGTTCCTAAGTTAAATATAGTAATTTACTGCATGATAAACAGTCGACACAAAATATTGAACATGCAGCTCTAGTGTAAAACTAAATATTATTTCATTATACAAAATATTCGACGATATACATTCCCTGTGTTATTCTGTCTTTATTTTTTACGTAAATTAACGTTTGTAGAATAGAATAATAGAATAAAGCGCATTGGTAAATATAAGTCGTATATTAAGAGGCTTCGATTTGGACTAATCTACCTGTTAAATGATTATTTGTTGGGGTTATGCCGCTGTAATGCATAACAATCAATCACCGATCAAGTCACCATGTTTCAGACGCATTATTTCTCCAAAATATACATAATTTCACTTTTAAATATAAAAAATAAAATGCACGTAATTTTCAGCGAGCTTCTGCGGGGCGGTCAACTGTTTGACATCTGCCAAAAATGGTTCTGCTACCCGTCTCTTTTTATCACACAGTTTGCTGCTAGTGATATCTCGCTTTTGTCGTTCTATTCCAAAGGGATAATAATTTTATGGTTTATTAAACAATTTGATTTACTTCATTCCTTCAGTCAATGCAAATGTAGGTAATTTAATTTTCATTCCTATTTAAGAACTGTTTTTTATTTTTTATTTTACCACCTCATTGCTTATAGGATTGCTTAGAATGCGATTTTTAATCGACGAGTTTCGATTTATTACTGCGCACACGTAACCGCTCATTCAATATTTTTTACCGCCCATTTAATTATTTTCCGGCTCAATTATATATTCACTGATCCATTTCGATATTTTTTATAACCCATTTTTGTTTACTTTACCGCTTAGTTTTAACTGCTGAACTAGTTATTGAACGTCCCATTTTTAATTTTAAACTTAAACTGCTATTTACAACTGCCTCTTAATCAGTGCCATACTGGAGATTTGCGCGGGAAACGAAAAGGGAAGGACGGACCTTATTTCTTCCTTTTAGTAATTGTTTTTTTCGGGTCAATTATTGTGATTGTGTGGTGGAATTTTCATGATAATTTGTGCTTGTGAAGAAAACAATGCAATTAAGGTGGGGAATTAAGTGAAGCGATCTGATCGCGCCGTCTTACCCGGATCGCTGTTCCTGCGCTAAGCTTCCTTGTTGAGCATTGAAATGCGAACCACCCCGAATTTCAATGAGTTAGGTTAAGATAGGCTAGTTTAGTGTTAGTTTTAGTCAATAAGTGTTAAAAATGAACATTATTTACTGAAGAATAGTCTGTATGGCATAGAGCCGAAGACATAAAACTTGTCTGAAAAAAAAAGTGCCATACTAATCTATGGGATCGATCAAGAAACTTTAGCCCTTAACAAAGAGAATCCAGAAAACCTCAGAATTGGCTATATGGACCAGATTCCGAAGCCGTAAAAGTGAAAAAAAAAAAAAAAAACAAGAAACTTTAGGTCACAGATTAGTAAGAGTATGTTTAAAGACTGTCTGCTATAAATTGTTGATACTTTTTGCTAATTTATTTCAAAAGAAAAGCTATTCAGTATTTTGATCGTTTGGTACCCATATATCACAGATTAGTGAGAGTATGTCTAAAGACCTATATTTACTATACCTATTACATGATCAGTATTAACTTATGCTGACTATGCTCTGTCAAAAAAACTTTGAATGCCGAGAATCAAAATAATAAGCTTCAGATTTTCCAAATTAAAAGTTCTAGGTATTGTTGCACGGCATCTTATCTTTTACCTACTATTTTATTTTTAGCGGAACAGAGTATTAAGAGCGACTATGAACAATTCCGCAGCAAAGGTAATACCTATGAATTTTGACACCTACCTTTTGGTTCATATATGTTTCTAGACTTGCCAGACTTATATTTTCATAACACCATTGTTTTGTTTATTTCAGGTTGGTGAAATATTCACAGAGGCTGGGGCTGCTTTCAACAAGTTGGCTGAAATGACAATGATGCTACACCCTATAGCTGAAACAACACCTAGGTGAATTTATACACATTTATTTCACTCATCCTTTAAGCTGTTTAGAATTTTTTTGTGTTTTAGAAGTGACATTATCATTAACAACCAAAGGACGTCCACTGCTGAACATAGGCCTCTCCCACTGTTTTGCATAGCAACTAATTACAAGCAGTCTGCATCTAGTTTGATCCTGTGACCATTACAAGGTCATCTGTCCATCTTGTCAGTGTATGTCCTATGCCTCTTCTTTGGTCAAAGGGTATCTAATCTAGAACTTTTCTGCCCCATTAACCATCAGATCTTAGCGGTATGTGCCCTTCCCATTGCCCCTTGAACATACTGTTTCTCAGAGCTATGTCCATTACCTTAGTTCTATGTATCTCCTCATTTCTGATTCAATCTCATTGAGAAACACCAAGCCCTCTCCATTGCTCTTTGTGTAATTTTGAGATTCCTTATAAGGGCTCCGAATGATTTAATTATTACTTATCATTTTGCATCATTCTTTCGGCGAAACAAGCTGTCAGTAAAAAAAAATATTTGTATTGATGAACGATGAACAGTGATTTCTATGTACAATTATACTGTTCAAGGGTAATTCTGTAAATCATTCTGGGCTCTCCTTATAAAGTCCATTATTAAGAGATCATGTTTCTGATCCATATGTCATCACTGGTAACACATTTTTTTATGTTTGGTGTAATGCAATATCACTTGTATATTATTTACTATTGCCAATTATTCCAGTACACAAACCAAGACACCAGTAAAGAGGAAAGTGGTTGAGGAGAGGCTGTCAACAGGTAATGCTATACCAGCACAGTCCCAACATACCATACATTCCTCACCAATATCTCAACAGGTAAATAGTTGTCTGTAATTTAATTCAACTTTATTGCATTGCATGTAATTGTTACAATTGGCGGTTGTCATACGTCTTATGACATAAAAGCTGCACTTTGTGTTTAAAGCAAGCCACTTTGCAAAGTTGCAAGATCATAGTAAGGACCGAAATAAAAGATTTAATCAGCATTAGCGACAGTTTCACCCCTTAGGAACAGAGATGGCGCCACATTTATAATATAACAATTATAAATTTCTACAAGTCAAACTATTTCACAGATTTTGATGAAACAGATGTCATATGAATGGTAATTATATCATCTGCCATAGGAAAAATCATCATCAAGGTATTCCTTAACTAGCATGCACAAATTTATTTTTTTAGTTAAGAAAAAAAGTTTTCGTTTCTTATTACTTTATTTTATGAACTATATATATGGCGTACGTATTTTGCTAATTCGTATTATTTCCTAATTGCAGTCTTTGGTAAAGAAAACCGCACTTCAATATCTTTAACAGTTATTGAGAATATTTTTCTAAATGTGGCCAGTAATTTCTCAGGCGCACTAATATCAATGATTAGTATTTACCAAATGTTTTGTTTTGTATTTTAAATAAATATGTATACTGAAAAGAGCGATAAGCGACTCAAATATACTTAATTTCATTTCATTTACAGTAGCGAAATTTTCATCCCAAAGGAACATAGATTGAACACACTTTCTTTGAAAATAACAAAAAATCTACAAGCCAAACCACCGCATACACACTGATTTTGATGAAAAAGGTGTCAAATGAAAAAATACAGAAAGAGATCATACAAAGAAATGATTTCAACCTCGCGACCTTATTAATTGCCCATTTATTTTTAAGTTCCGAAAATAATAGGTTTAGCTGCTTTTTACTTTATTTTATTTAAAATAGTACACGTAGGGTATTTAAATGGTAATTTATATTATTGCCAGTTAAGTATACACAAAGAAAACCGCGTGTCAATACCCTTAACAATTATTGAGGTATAACATTTATTATTGAAATTGTTGCGCCGGAGAAGTTACTGCCCTAATTTATAATTTTATATATCAGTAATTATTAAAAATATTGACATGCATAATATGTACTGTATTTAATTGGCAATAATATAAATTACCCTTGAAATACCCAATGATTATTACTTAAATAAAATCAAGTAGAAAGCAGCTAAACCTATTTTGTTTCTAAACAAAAATATAAATGGGAACTTTATAATGTCGCGAGGTTGAAGTCATTTCTTTCTGTGATATCTTCCTGTATTTATCTTTAATTTGACACTCTTTTCATCAAAATTGGTGCGGTGGTTTGCAATGTTGATTTTTTTGCTAATTAAAATCCTGGCGTTCAATATGTGAGTTTGTCTAGTTTTGGAAGCCAAACTCGATTTTTTCTCTGGCTCTGAAATTAGTTAAAGTTTTAATAATTTCTTTACGGCATAAGTTGCAAAAGTTGTGTTTATAGTAGGAAACGGGACTTGGTATACCATATTTATACATTGACAATACAACTAGTATTGTATGATTAAGGACCTGTTTCATTAAAATGTTATTTGATATCATTCATTAAATCTGTGTTGAAAATTTTGCTACTTCAGATAAAATTAAATTAAATCAAGCATAATTTCGCTCGTCGCTAATCGTCCTTTTTTAATATACATATTCCTTAAAAAATATAAAACAACACATTTGGTACATAATAATCATTGATATTGGTGCGCCCGAAAAAATCCTGCCAACAATAAAAAATATATATCTCAATTACTATTACAGATATTTAAGTGTGGTTTTCTTTACCAAATACCGTATTTACTAGGATATTATACGAACTAACAAAAAGCATACCCAGCCATATGATTTTTTGATTAGATGAAGTAAAAAGTGACGAAAACTATTTTTTATAATCTAAAAAATATATTTGTGCATGTTTGGGAGATACTATCGTGTTAGTCATTGTGACCGGCCACCGTAGTCGAAATCGGCTAGGGGGACTATTATTCTGAAACTTAACCTTTAACCGTTTTACTTAACTTTTAACTTTTAACCGCTTTACGATTTTCATACAAAAAATAATGATATTTAAGGGGGAGCTCCCATACATGAAACTAAAACCTAAAATATTTTTTGGTTAAACCTATGTCTTTTAAAATGACACCGAGAATCCTAAAACCAACTTCTCTAAAAGTGTAACGTTTGGGAGATGACGCTCCCAAAGTGGTAAAATGGGCATCCCCTCCCCCATCTAACTTAAACTAAGTGAGTGTAAATTTTGAAAAAATCCATGATTTAGATCTTGACAAAAACTTTCAACGAAGGTTTGAACGAGATCGAACTAGTAGTTTTTTAGATAGAGCACATTTTCAATAACCGCAATCATAACTTTGTCATTCATACAAATACTATGTAAACCAAAGTTATATTTGCGTCAACAAATTTTTTTGGTATTTTGGCTAAGTGGAAGTAAGTGGATCTTTAATTGAGTTAAAGTTGGCACGGAACCTTTAGTGTGCGAGTCGGAAAAGTGTTTTTTTAAAAATCGGTGTCGTGGTTTGAGTTGTAGAATTTTTAAATTGCTATTAAGAAAAGTGGCGCCATCTCTGTTCCTCAGGGGTGAAACTGGGGCTTATTTCGGTCCTATCACTGTACAAAGTATATACATTACCCCAGCAAAATGTTGTCTTTTATTCGTATTTGAACGCTGAAATTAACAAGGTTGCTTAATGATGGACTTTTTTAATTTGTTTAATGTATATCATCATGTCTTGTTGTTTCATGGAAGCTGCGTTTACGATCCCATAAATTGGAACACTTAAGATTCAGAAAAAAACTTTTTATCAGCATAATTGCTTAAAGCTAAATCATTTTAAGTTGTCGTCGTCATAAATATGCATCAAGGCTACATGTTACAGCTTTTTATTTGATTGTAAGTGTACTGGTGTACGAGGGTCAAACTGAAAGTTCTTAGAAAATCAAAAACTGATTACATTAGCCAGTTATTAGTTTTATTATATCTTTTCAAAATATTGTCCATTGACGTCAATACACCGCTGCATGCGATGGAACCACTGGGAAAAGCACTTTGCCCACTCGTCCTTAGGGGTCTCTTCAATGGCATCGCGATACGCAGCCACCGCTTCTTCAGCATTCATAAACCGCTTTCCTTTAAGTTTTTATTTAATTTTTGGAAATAAATAAAAATCACAAGGCGCGAGGTCGGGGCTATACGGCGGGTGACCCAGTAATTCAACGTTTGATGTCGCCAAATAGTCGATCGTTCGCTTGGCGGTGTGCGACGAGGCGTTGTCGTGGTGAAGGAGGATCCTACTGCGAGGTCGTTTCTCTCGAACTTTTTCCAAGACAAGTGGCAAACAATTGGTAGTGTACCATTCTGCAGAAACTGTTTTTTGATCCTCTAACACAATTGTTGCGAAATGACCTATCCTTCCAAAGAACGAGGCCACCATTTTTTTTCCCGCACTTCGATCTCTCTTCACTTTAGTTGGCAACTCCTCGAAAGGAAACACCCACTGAGCAGATTGTCTTTTGGTTTCAGGATCATAACAGTAAATCCAGCTTTCGTCACCTGTTAGTATGTCGAACACAGCATTTGAGTCACCTCCGTTAAATCTTTCAATCATATTACGGCACCAATCCACACGATGGAGTTTTTGAGCCTTAGTCAAATTATGAGGTATCCACCGGGCGCAAAGCTTCCTGACCGCTAAATGTTCGTGGAGGATTTTGTGCACTTGACTCATACCGATGCCTAAGCTTGTCCGAATCTGCTGATAGGTCACTCTTTTGTCAGTCTCTATCATACGCCGCACAACACAGATGTTATTTTCAGTCGTCGCCGTAGAAGGCCGTCCCTCACGTACATCATCAGTGAGATTAGTGCGACCACGTTTAAACTCATTAAACCAGTTGTAAACAGTCGCACGAGATGGGGCTTCATCGTGAAAGGCCAATCGTAGTCTATCATAACTTTCTTGTTGACTTAAATGACATCGAAAGTCATAAAAAATCATTGCATGAAAATTTTCTCGTGTTAAATTCATGTTGACGTGACACAGACAATTTTCAATTTGCCGCCAAATCGTAAAACAAATGACAAATGAATGAAATATATACTCAGTAATATTGGCAAAGAGTTCTATTTTCAAATTTTAGAATATTTTTTTTATTATATTGTTTATAAGTGGCCAGTTCTAAGAACTTTCAGTTTGACCCTCGTAGTAGAATATATGGGTTTTATGATTTTTCAAAACAAATTATTTACGTTGGTATTACTGAAACACAACAAGAACTAATGCTTAAACAAATTTAAACTCATTGAGATCTGTTGCTGGTTGTTTTTACATCGAGTTTGTTACATCGAGCCGTTTCCGAGATCTGGGATGTCCTAAAAAAGGGTCTACCTTATTATTGTCATAATTTTTATTGTCATAATTTTGTTTGGCATATCATCAAATAGCATAAACTTCCTTTAGCAGAACATCAATTAGCATTCAATCATTTATCAGACGTTCAAAACGCATAATCGTGTAAGCTAGAATCATCTTTAGGCAGAAATATAATATCCATAATAGTCTTAAAGCAGAATCATCCTAACGCAGAAAGTTCACAGATAGAATCGTCTTGTGGCATACAATTAGTATATAGTATAGTCATTAATAGGCAGAATCATCCTATCGCAGAAAGTTCACAGTCCAAATCGTCTTTTGGCATATTTTTCATATTTAATATTCTCCTATAAACCTTAATTTCTCTGTGTATCCCAAGTAGTTCTATCTCAGCAATACTAACATACAAAATGCATGGCAAATCAAACATGCAGCATGCAAGCAAGCAATCAGCATGCAAGCAAGCAAGCAAAGCATGCACCAAGCAAGCAAGCATGCAGCAAACAAGCAAGCAAGCATGCAAGCAAGCATGCAGCATGCAAGCAAGCAACAGCTTACATGCAGCATGCAACATGCATGGTTTCTGTCACGGCTCCGGCGCTGCGGGGCTCCGGAAGTCCCACGCGAGCTTATCGTCGCGGATGGTTTTCGCTCACCACTGCAGCTTCAGCTTGCTGGCCGGCTTCGCCCGCCAGCCTCAGCCGCGGCGGCGGGCTTTCAAACCACCTGCTTCTCAGCTCGCGGGCAGCCTCGCCCCTCCGCGCCTACGCGATTTTGAATTACACTCTAGGGGTAGGGCAAACAAGACTGCGTGGAGTCGGTTTTGCACCGATTCGTTTCTGTCACTAACTTTTGTTTCACAACTTAATGACTTTTTAATTCAATCTTAGGGTAAAATACTATTTAAAAGAAATTGCAATATGCGTAGTGAAATTATTCTAAAAGAAATTCTGCTTTCTTCAATAAACATTTTGCTTAGCGAAAGTATGCAAAGTAAAATTTTGCCAAAGGTTATTCATCATCATCATCATCATCATAATCAGCCAAAGGACGTCCACTGCTGAACATAGGCCTCCCCCACGGCTTTCCACAGCGACCGATCACTAGCGATCTGCATCCAGTTTGATCCTGCGATCTTTTTAAGGTCGTCTGTCCATCTTGTTGGTGGACGTCCTACGCTGCGTCTTTGGTCGAAGGGTCTCCAATCTAGAACTTTCCTGCCCCAACGGCCATCAGTTCTTCGCGCTATGTGCCCTGCCCACTGCCACTTAAGCTTACTGATTCTCAAGGCTATGTCCGTTACCTTGGTTCTTCTACGTATCTCTTCGTTTCTGATTCGATCGCGTAGAGAAACACCGAGCATAGCCCGCTCCATCGCTCGTTGTGTAATTTTGAGCTTCATTATAAGGCCCATAGTAAGAGACCACGTTTCGGATCCGTACGTCATCACTGGTAACACACACTGATTGAAGACTTTCGTCTTCAGACACTGAGGTAATTGAGACGTGAAGACGCTCTTGCGCAGTTTCCCGAACGCTGCCCAGCCGAGTTGGATTCGTCGATTGACCTCTTTCTCGAAGTTGGACCTACCCAATTGGATCACTTGTCCCAGGTAGACGTACTCGTCGACAACTTCGAGAGTTGAGTTCCCAATGGATACTGGAGTGGGTACAACAAGGGAACTCGACATAATTTTCGTCTTCTCCATGTTCATTTTCAGACCCACTTGTTGGGATACTCGGTCGAGGTCTTCGAGCATAGTGCCTAGATCATCCAGCGTCTTTGCCACAACGACTATGTCATCGGCAAGCCGAAGGTGTGTTATGTATTCGCCATTGACGGAGATGCCGAATCCTTCCCATTCCAGGAGCTTGAAGGCGTCTTCCAATGCCGCTGTAAACAGTTTCGGAGATATAACATCGCCCTGTCTTACACCTCTTCGCAATGGAATCGCCCTCGTATTCTGTTCCTGTACTCGGACCGACATGGTGGCGTTGTTATATAGACACTTTAACACCTCTATATACCTATAGTCTATGTGACACCGCTGAAGAGACCGAAGCACCGCCCAAGTTTCGATCGAATCAAAGGCCTTCTCATAGTCCACAAAAGCTAAACATAGAGGCATATTATACTCCTCGGACTTTTGTATAATTTGCCTTAGCGTATGAATGTGGTCTACGGTACTGTAGCCTTTTCGGAATCCGGCTTGTTCGGGAGGCTGGAAGTCATCAAACCTACGTGCGAGACGATTCGTGATGACCCTTGAAAACAGCTTGTAGACATGGCTCAGGAGTGAGATGGGTCTATAGTTCTTCAATAAGGTTTTGTCTCCTTTTTTGAAAAACAACACCACCACACTCCTGTTCCATGCCTCAGGCGTGATGCCCTCTAGCAGAACGGAATTAAAGAGTCTCTGGAGGACTTTAAGTACCGGTGTTCCACCCGCTTTCAGGAGCTCTGCTGTGATTCCGTCCTCGCCAGGTGCCTTATTGTTTTTAAGCTGTTTCAGGGTCAGGGCCATCCTAATCTCGTAGAGGCTGATGTCCGGGATGTCTTCAGTGTAGTGTCGGGTCAGGATAGCTCGTGGGTCTCCGGTCGAGCTATCAACGGGTTTGGCTACTGAGGTGTACAACTGCCCATAGAACCTTTCGATCTCCCTCAAAACCTCTGCTTTCGTCGACGCTACACTGCCGTCCTCCGTCTTAAACTTCGTCAACAGGCTTTGCCCAATAGACATGTCCCTTGCAAACACTTTGGGTTCCGCTCTATTGTTTCTTTAACACTATTCGTGTTAAAGGAACGAATGTCATGTCGCAGAGATTTCATTATTCGTCTATTAAGCTGCCTGTAGGTTTGAGCATTAACGGAGGTCTGCAGTGCCATAGATCGACGTTCTGCCATAAGGTCGAGAGTGTGGACCGAGAGTTTTTGAGGTCTATTTTTACGGCCAGGTCTAAAAAACTTAGATCCGACCGTTTGGACAGTTTCCACAAACCCGTTGTTTATTTCGTCCACTGATACGCAATTCTCTAGGCAATCAAAGCGGTTTGACAACTCGAGTTGAAAGCTCTCGGGATTTTGGATATGGGCACGAGTAGGTCGGAGCGTGGACTTCATCAAGCGGGACCTTTCCAATTTGACATTTATATTCAATATGCCTCGGACCATACGGTAATCACTACCGGTTTTTACCCTGTTGATCACGGAGACATCATTGAATAACCGTCTCTTGGTGGTCATGATGAAGTCTATCTCATTTCTCGTCTTGCCATCCGGACTAGAGAATACAATCCCGGGATCCCGAATCTCGGGATCCCGGGATCCCGACCGTTTTCTGGCCCCGAAAATCCCGGGACTGCACTTGGCTAATCTCGGGATTTTCGGGATTGCCACATACAAGTTTAGTTTATATGCCGTAGTCCGTTGCGCCTTGACGATAACCTTGCCTAGGTTATTTAATAGCATTTAATACATAACGACAAAAAACACTTTTAGATACGCCGTCATCTAGAGAACGCCGTCCGTTTAGAAGATGTTGATTTTGAATTGGTAAATAAAATTGTTGATGTGCTGACCCCAATTAAATTGACAGTAGAAGCAATCTGTAGGCGAGATGCTAATTTATGCACAGCTGATGCCGCTTTGAAATTTCTTATAAAACAACTGTCTAGCAAAAACTCAGCACTTGCCAAAAAAATGAAAACATCCTTAGTGGAACGTATAAAGCAACGACGAAGTGATAATTTAACTGGTGTATTAAATTATTTACAAAATCCACGAATGAATGATGAAAATCAGTTGTTATCGGATTTGGAATGGCATGACTTATTTCCAGTTCCGACACAGGCTATAGTGAGGAAGCAAATAAAGAGTATTGTTAAAAGACTTAATAGTCGAGATGACACAGAAGAAGAACAAAGGTCAGGATCACAAATAGATGATGAGCTAAGGCCAGAAACCTCCCAACCCCAATTGACATTAAAGGAAAAGTTACAGCTGGAAATTAACAAGAGTATGAAATCCCCAGATCCTGATGTACAAGTACAAAATGAATTGGGGTTGGCAAATAGTATTAGACGTGAAATGAGCCTGTTCGAAAATGGAGGAGTTCGTGGATATCACTTAGAAACAGCATACAAGTATCTATTGTCTATTCCTCCAACCAGCGTTGAACCTGAGCGAGCGTTTTCAGCTGCCGCTTATGTTGGCAATAAACTACGAAGCAGGCTTGGAAGTCAAACATTGGATGCTTTGATATTTCTGCGATTATATTTTCGAAATACTAAATAGTATATTTATGTTGTCTTTTTAATTTCTTGCAAAAGTATATTTTTTTTGTTTTGTCTTTTTTATTTTCTTATTATTATTGTGATTTGTGTTGACTGTTGTGCAAAGACATTATAAAGTTTTTTAATTACTCAAGTTTTTTTTTAATTTGAGCCCAATTAGAAACCACATAGTCTAATCCCGGGATAGGCCCGGGATCCCGGGATTACGGTTCAAAAATCCCGTAATCCCGGGATTGAAAAACATGCTCGGGATTGTATTCTCTAATCCGGACTCAGCCGGGTCCATTTCCTTTGAGGCGGCTTCTGGAAGAAAGAGTTCATCGCAAAGAGTCCCTCCTTCTCCAGAAAGTCGGCCAGCCTATTTCCCCTGGCGTTCCTTTGACCATATCCAAAAGGTCCCACTTTCAACTCATCCTCGCCTCGCTTGCCGAGTTTTGCGTTGAAGTCCCCCATAACAACAGTGAAATAGGTTTTGGAAGTGTGTATGGCTCTACTTACGTCCTCGTACATTTCCTCCACCTCTTCATCCGGGTGGTTCGAGGTCGGTGCATATACCTGTATGACCTTCAGCGAATACCTTTCGGTTATACTGAGTATAAGGTATATCACCCTGTTCGACACACTCTCGATGGTTACGATGTTGTTTACGAGGGACCTGTGGACAAGAAACCCAACACCACCTTGGGACTTTTGGTCACCCTCCCGGTAGAAGAGCAGGTTGCCAGACTTCAGAGTTAGCGTGTCCTCGCCCTCTCTACGGACTTCTGATAAACCCACTATGTCCCAGTGTAACCTGCTCAATTCTTCCTCCAGCTCGAGCAACTTCTCATCTGTCCTCAGTGTGCACGCGTTATAAGTTACCAGGGCCAGTTGTCGTTGGGGGTGGTAGCGAGATCGCCTCCGGGGATTCTAAGCACCCCCTGCCCCGCCGTTACCGTGACCGCTACCGGAATCAGGAATAGCGGGGCTGCCGGAGACTGGGGGCCTGGTTTTTTTGTGTCCTACCATATAGGGGGGTATTTGCCAGAACTCGCCACGCTTGGCAGGCGGGTTGGCGAGCGCAGAGGCGCAGTATCTTTTAAGTGTGACGCTGCTGCCCATCACTGCTCAACATTTTACTGCGCCTTTTATTGGATGGTTATCCCGCCATCGGTCGGTCGCCAGAGCCTCGTCTGTTGAAACAGGACGCACCGCGTGAAGGTGAGGTTGGCTTGGAGCTTTGGGTCTTGGTTAAGCTCCCTTCCGTCCCCAAAGGTTATTATGCCTTATAAATTTCTGCTACCTTAAAAGTATGCCATTGTAAATTTGGGCGTACAAATATTCGACCAAACATTAATTATGCTAACAGAAAATTCTGCCTGAATAATATTCGACTAAATAAAATTATGCCATGTGTGTTATGCCAAGTGACTTTCGGAGCAAAAAGATTCTGCCAGATAGAGGTAACCCCCCAAAAAATACTCTTAGCAAAAAAAAAATAACTCTAGAACTAAAGGACATACAAATTTTGCTATTCAGAAACATTTAAAACGCAACGTAAGCTATAGATCTGTTCATATACTTTTATCCGGACTTAATCGTTTTTAAAAAAAGTTTTCCAGGGTTAGGATTTCAAAATTACTCCAGCCAAATCTGTTTTTCCCGAATAACTCGAAAACTATCATTCAAACAAATTTTGCTATTGCTTAACAAATTTGTCCTCATGTACACTAATTTTCTGTCATACTCCCTTATTTCTTAAACACAACATTTTGCTGGGGTATCGCACGCGTATAAGTGGCTTGCTTCAATCACAAAGTGCAGCTTTTCGAATTTCGCCACTTTACGCCGCGGCGTAAAGTCTGTAGCCGTAGGACATTCTTTACCAGGCAATCTCTAAATAAAAACTAAGACTTTTATTTAAGACTAAATAAAATTTACTATAATATAATTGTATGTACATTTTCTGTAAATATTTGTTACTGACCTTTATGATGTGTCTTTATTGAAACTTTATCCATCTAATACATATGTTTGTCTAAATTGCATTCTCTATTAACTCCTTATTGCATGGGATCATGGATTTTGATGAGATTTGAATATAGTGTTTAGATGCACAAAACAGAAAAAAAATGAGACACAAATTTTCGGAATAAAACCTTAAAAATCCAAAAACCCATATTTGTCACCTCATGCAATTTGGCATACATTTTTTTGTTTCCCAAATACGTACACTCAGAAAGTTGTTCGACACAAAAAATAGTCCTACAGGTACATATATTTTTATTAAATCTTTTCAAAGTACTCTCCACCAGCCTCTTTACAAATATTCATACGTCTGAGCCAGTTTTCAAAACACTTTCCAGTCTGCCGCAGACACCTCATTTACACATCATCCAGCGATGAATATTGAATATTCAATGGCACATCTTCCAGCGATGAATATTGAATACCTTTGAGCAGATTTTTTATTTTTGGAACAGAAGTCACGCGGTGCTAGATCAGGGCTGTAAGATCGTATTGTTAAATCCAGGACTCGTACTGGACCTGTAACGATGTCGTAAACACGCCGAGACGAGCCTGCTTTAAACTTGTTTAGCATATCACGGCACAATTCCATCCGGGCCTGCTTCTGAGCGTCGGTGAGGTAGTGTGGCACCCAGCGTGACTATTATATTTTCTGTGGTGATACTATCCACGCGAACGCTTTTCAATGTGTGGTGAATATCCTGATATGTAATTCGCCTATTCACTTGGATTAAAATTTTCACTGCTAGCACATTTCTTCCGTAATAGCTGTCAAAGGGCGACCACTTCGTTCTTCACCCCCCAAGGTTGACAACTTTGTTCTTCATCCCCCAAGGTCGACCGCGCTTAATTCGTTATACCAACGATACACGGTGGTCTTGGAGGGGCCTTCATCCTTAAATCCACTTGAAGTCTATCGAACGATTTTTCCGATTTCAGGCGACAGGCGACACTTAAATCGTAAAAAAATATAGCTCTAACATTCTCCCGGCGCCGATTAATTTTCAGTCAGACACGATACTTTGAATTGGCTCGCAAAAAATGTAAAGGGAAATTTCGGAAATGGAACACATCTATTTTTACTTATAAAAAATCATTTATTATCGAAAAAGATTTTAACCGGCCACTCTCCCACATATAATAACTGTTTTTTGCAATACTTTCTGAGTGGCCTATTATGTCATCATAGCATGCAGTAGTGGAATAAAAGCCAGTACGATATAGTGTGCAATGATTAATACCTATGTATCTAAATAAATCTACTTGTGATTGCAAATCATAAAGTACCTATATCAAGTTGTCACAAAGTACTAAACTTTTAGCAAAATCTTTTCAGGTAGGTAATAATAATATTCGAAACTGCCATATATGGCATCATTATGCAATAAGATGTTAATATTTTTTTTCCATAAACTTAAAAGATGTAATAAATAACATGTACATCTATCAAATAGCACTAATATTAATAAAAAAATTAAATACCGATATAGCCATAATACTATTTGGTTTTCAGGTGACTTTAAACATGCTTAATGCTCAGGAAACGGAAATGGATGTGGAAGGTCTCAACAATGAAATGAAACTGGAATTTGAATCCAGTACTGAAGAAGTTACAACATAAACAATGGGTATAAATGATTGTGTAACATTTGTTTGTAAATCACTTTTATTGCATACATGTAAGAGAAATAAGTACATAATAATGTTTAAAAAAATGTAAGTAAACCATTCTTATATAGTGTGATAACTTTGTGTTTTCCTGTTCCATGTTGAGCTAGGAGTTTCATAAACTTTTCTAAATCCATTTTGTGTCATAATATTTTCAATTTCTAAATCAACATTGCTTCTTATTTTCAATGTATCATATAATGGAAATGTGCTACCTGACTTTTTGACTCTTCTTTGAGCATTTCGGTAACAGTTCCAAGGTTGGGGTTCTATTATTATTGTTTTTGATAATGTTTTTAAGTAATGTAGAAATCTACGAAGCCCTTCATCTCCATTATTTATATGAATCCACATTGTTACAGAAAAACAAAATGTTATATCAAATGTTTTTCTCGTCTGAGAATTTAGGTACTTCTGAATTACATTATTACATTCTTCATTATTCATAATATTTAAGGTTTCATATGTTGTATATGGGTCAGCATTACTTTCCTTAGCTCTTTGGATTAAGTTTTTGTCAATATCAACAGCTAAGAAGTAAATATATGATTCGGGGTAGATTGTTGCAAGATATTCCTTTAATGCTATTGTTAGTTCACCAGTATTACAGCCAATATCTAAGCAAATTATTGGATTAGTGGTTGTTATAGAGGGAAACATATTTTTGTGTAGGTTGCCTATTCTTTGTACAGGACTATGAAAAGAGTAGTAGTTTATAAAGTTTCCATATTTCACTGCTCCTGGGTTGCTGCCAAGAAACTGCAACTCATTCATTTTACTTTCACAATATTATTACTGACTGACCACCAAACCAATTAAGTATTTGACAAAAGTATTAGCCTTCTAAAATCAAAACTTGAGTGCTGCAAATGTACAGTAGGTTATAGTTGTTTGACTGGGGTGTTCTCCGCACAGCCTCACTATTGGGCCACTGTACCTCCAGTAGGTGTACCGAGATACAAAATTTGATAGTTTATCTATTGATTCGCATTTATTTATTGAGGTATTGACAAGGTTTAAATAATATGTATGTAGTACCTAGGTACTTGCATTCACGGCAAAGCAACTTATTTGTCAATCAGGCCATTTTTTTAAAATTTTACAAGTTTAACGTCCTTGGACGGAGCCATACGGACAATTTCGGTAGTAGTTTGCATTGTAAGGCCACGAATTAGGGGGGGAGAGGAGATGAGGGGGGAGGGGGGATGGTTGGGCTACCCCCCTGCTCCACTCCCCCCCTCGATCGGGCCTAGTTTGGGAGATATGAATTTTTGAAAAATACATAAAAATGACCTAAAAATGCAATAAATTCACCCAAATATCCCTCTGAGGCATGAAATGGGGGGGGGGGGGGTTACAGGGTTACCACCTGGGAGGGGGGCTCCCCACCTCCCCCAGGGGGGTACCCAACTCATGTATGCCTACCCCTCCTCCCCCATACAACAAGCTAACGAAGCACTAGGAAATGGCGCGCTGTATGGTCGCAGTTCTAACCTAACCTAACCTAACCTTCATGTTTTTTATTAAGGGGTTAATGCAAACAATTTGGATTTCCTCGTCTCCGGCGCTGCGGGAAGTGCAGCCTCTTCGCCCTTACGTAACAAAACGCAGTCACCCATGCTCGCCTCCGCAGCTTCGGCTTGCTGGTCGCCTCCGGCGACCAGCCTCAGCCGCTTCAGCTCGCACGGGTGCCTGTGCTTATAGCTTACAGTGGGCGGAGGCTCTTCTCCCTCCGCGCCTCCGGCTTTGGAATTACACTCTAGTATCGGGCAGACTAGTACCACGGCCAAAAGACCACGGCAAGTCGGGGTTAACAAATGATTTATTCATTTTAACCCTGACAAAAATGTAAGGAATTGTTAGTATCGAAAACCTGCATAAAAATGACGAAACGCAATGACAGATCAATCGTCGAAAAAAAAAGGTCGGAATTTTCACAAAATTATACTCTTACTAATCTGTGACAAAATTCTAGTGGTTTTCGAAAATAAACTTATAACCAGAACGAGAGTTAAAACTTCGTGATTAGATGCAAAAAATACCTGCCTTTCCAATGATAGTAGCTGTGCATCAAATATCGTGGCCGTACAATGTAAACGTGAGCCAATGCGGGGCCGGCGTTCGCATTTCAATGCTCAAGAAGGAAGTTTAGCACGAGAATATCGATCCGAATCAGAGGGCGCGATCTGCGATCAGAGCACGCTTTACTTTGTTTCCTCCTTTGTCTTCTTCAATAGCACACATTATTATGATGATCCCAACACAAAATCACAATAAATTACTAGAAAAAACCAATGACTAAAATGAAGAAACAAAATCCAACTTCCTCTTCTCGTTTCCCGCGCTAAACTCTTCAATCAGCCTAGAGTGCGGGTGACTTACTCACAGATTAGTATGTCTCTTACTGTTACTGGAACAGACGGCTTAAGTTGGAAACACATTATCGGACGCGGCTGACGGACGCGGCAGTAAGCCGCGACTTAAGTTGGAAACACATTATCGGACGCGGCAGTAAGCCGCGACTTAAAGGTATCTAGGTAATGAATGTACACTGAGCCGTTCACACTATCGGACGTAAGTCGCGGACGTAACCTTGGGCTGACCTTCAGCTGTCGGACGTCCGACAGCAATCTGGCACGCCAGATGTTTCTGTCAGCCGAAGACGTCCGCGGACGGCATGCACGGGGTGCAGGACGCGTCCTTGCGTCAGAAGGACGCGGTCCACACGAAAGCTAGCACGATGACCATTGAAATGCGAACGCCAGACCCGCATTTCAATGAGTTAGGTTAGGCTATGCTATTTTAGTGTTAGTTTTGTAGTGCTAAGTGTAAATATTGAACTTATTAATGAAGAATTGTCCGTACGGTATGGCTCCGTCCGTGGACGTTAAACTTGTAATTTTAAAAAAAACGCGTCTACAAGCTACGTTCGAAAAGACTGTGCACATCGGTCGCTTACTGCCGCGTCCGTCAGCCGCGTCCGATTATGTGTTTTTTTTTTTATAATGGCAATCTGCGGAATAATGTGTTTCCAACTTTAGCCTTGAGGCTGCGTTCTTTCACTAAATAATATCATAACATTATTCTGTTTCGTTACTCAAAAATAATTTAATATTTTTAAATTTTGCACACAAATTAATTCATCTTACCCCAATTACTAGTAATAGGTCTGAAAGTAAGGGTAAGGTAAGTATTCAAAATCTAAGCTGGCTATGATTCAGAAATAAATTTTATATAAAGAGGTAATCAGTAATGGTTTTATACCTTGGCCTACCCAAATTCAGCATAAAAGAAAAATAATACGACGCTAGCGACACCACAGGTCGCAGCCCCAAACTTTATTATGGGTCCTAAACGCTGCAAGAGTTTTTATCTATGGTGTCAATTGTACCTACTGACTGACAGATGGCAGTTTCCCAGACCGAGCAATTTGTAGCGCCATCTTTGCTACTAAATGAATTATACGTAGGTACCTATTATTGTTTACAGTTTTCGATAGATGTCTTTGTCAAAAGATTGTGAAATGAGTATGTACCTAATTACGTCTTTTAAAAAAAATATTATACAATCATTTTAGAATCAGTAATTCGTGTAGTTACTGGCTCTTGGATTTTGACTAATTTAAAAAAAAAAAACCTACTCTGCATTACAAGCTCTTAATATTATGTATTTGTTATGTAAATATTAGTCACGAATCTGTTATCTCTCGACTTTAAAACCTGATTTAGTTTTATAAATAACACAATTCAAAAATAATTATTTTATAAAATGCGTCTATTTTGGCAGTTCCTGGTTACCTTTTATTGGTTTCCTCCTCTATCCACTGACACGTCGTGGATAGATTAGTATCCAAAAAAAAAATACTAACTTACGTCCGTGGACAGTTTGGTATCCACACAGAGTGCTTCATGGGTGCGTGCACAAAAGTTTAAATATCGCCATCTATACAGATTGTTCCCAACTTTTGAAAGTGTTTAAAGCAAGCTGACTTGTTAGATAAACTAAAAAAATACAGATGGCGTATTTAACGCTTAAAATTTGTTACAGATATTTATTTTCCTGAGTGCAACTTTTTGTGTTGAAGTGTTTCGTCGTTACTCGGAATTATGTCGTAATTGTACCGTATTTCATTAGTTAATTCTATAAGTGTTATGCGAAAACAAAATTTAAGAATAGGCCTATTCCACACACTATTCAAAACACAGATTATATGGAAAATACTAAACTAAAGTTTACTTGAAAAGTGATTGTGTTAACCGTATCAATACAATGGCCGCGTTGTTTGAGTTTTATTTTAAATATTCTTCCATTTAGTTAACCCATTGCCTTTCCTTTAATATTAGTTATAATAATACATATATTGAAGTACTTTTTTGAAAGAAATATATAGAAATAAAGCGAGATTCACAAAAAAACTTAACACAATTCACAGGTTATTCCCCTTGGACGGTTTAGTATCCATGGACGTACTTTGATTCATCTGTCTAAGGGTCTGTACAAACGGGCAACATGTGTGGTTTAAGCACATTTATTATTTATTGGTGGCGTGTTATTAATGCTTTATGGAATAAGTTGCCGTGTTTTTTTTTCAAATGTATTGTGTTTTACTGCTCGTCTTATTATTTTTTAGTTTTTCATTTTTAATTAATTATCATCATCTAACGCTATTTATAAACAAAACATATTTGGATGAAGGTGATCTGCCCCCCTAATGCGTATCTCAGTTGACAGTGAGACAGTAAAACGCTATAAACTGACTCTTATTTTTATTACGTATAAATTAACTTCGAGGCCTAAGTGCGACTTTTTTACGTCAAAATTTAGTTCCAGTAGTATATCACCAGACCGTGCCACCCCAAACTCCATACAAATTTACATTTACGTTTCGATCGTGAACACGTAAAAAATTTGAGCTTCACTCGCACTAAGGCCTCCGTGCGCGGACGGCCTAATTTGGCAGCCATCTTGCTGCAAATAAACTCGTCGCGTTGAATGAACGGCGCGTGAAAACATTGCAGTAAAGGCATTTTCATTATGCTGATTTTGCTCACGTTTAATGTTGTAAATTAAAACATCATAGCATCATTTTAAAGTGTATAACACCTTCTATTCTACTGTAGTTTAAGATTTTTTAAATATGACTTATAAGTGTAGTAATTATCACATTAAAAAAAAGTTTGGGTGATTTTTTTTCGTTTCTGCATGATTTACCCTTTAAATTTTTAATGAAATTCGAATTCATGGGTTTTGTAAGACATAAATTATTATTCTGTATACTCAAACCTATCCGTACATATTTTATTTGTGATTACAGCTGCAAAGGTTTAGCTACTATGAAGCATTTATTGACGAAGGATTGAGTTACAGAAACGCGCGCCGTACTTGCAGTGTATGGACGTTATCCGCGAGGTTGATCGTGCGAGTCGGACGTGTCAGTGGCTATGGAAGTCTTATGCAGAAGTTTTGACTTCATTTCCTTCATCACAGTCTAATGAACCAAAGTTTTCTTTTGCTCCTAATGTCAATAGTAAAAATGCTAGATTTTTCAAAAAATCCATTTTCAAACATCCTATTTCTCGTCCACGAAACAAAGGTTATGACGGAGCGGCTCATAAAGCCATTATTAAAGATTACAACACTCCCATCAATAAAAGTGGATGTACACTTATTAATAGTAATTACTATAGTAAGTAATTAATACTAAGTACTCGTATGACAATATTACAATAAAATATTTATAATATTATCAACCCTATTAACCAAGTTGGATCAATCCAATTTCATATCTTCACCGTCCCACGTTGCCCAACCCCATATGGAATTTATAGGTCTAATTACATTGTCTGGAAAAGGTGATTTAATAAAATTGGCGCAGTGTTAGTTAAAAAAAACCGGCCAAGTGCGTGTCGGTCTCGCACACTAAGGGTTCCGTGCCAACTTTAACTGAATTAGAGATCAACTTTCTTCCACTTAGCCAAAATACTACAATATTTTGTTAACAGCAAATATAACTTTGTTTTTCATAGTATTTGAATGAATAGAAAAGTTGTGTTTGGGGTTACTGAAAATGTTCTCTATCTTAAAAACTACTCGTTCGATCTCGTTCATAGATCTACATCTTGTATTTTTTTGTTTGCAAGGCATGCGACTAACCCTGCTGTCAGATGTTACCAAGCCGCCCATAAGGCCTCTGACTAGGCTTAACGACTAAAATGAACCGATATTAGCCGGGACCAACGGCTTAAAGTGCATTCCGAAGCACGGAGATGCTCGTGATGTACGTCACTTATTTGGTCGGAATGGTCAGCCATCCAAACACGACCGCGCCGTATGTTGCTTCACTTCGGTATTACCAAAGCGCTGCTACCATTGCGCTACAAGCACCTCTGCTTACACTTACACTGTTAGAGAAAATAGTTTTAGGAACTTCAATTTCATTTTAAAATGCTAAGACATAGACTACACGCATACGTTTGACAAAAAATATTTTTTAGGTTTTGTTTCATGTTGGGAGTCCCCCTTATATATCATTATTTTTTATTTTTGGTATAAGTATCGTTAAGCGGTTATCAGGATACATCTACCTACAAAGTTTCAACTGTGTAATATAAATAGTTTCAGAATAAAGTGGCTGTGACATACGGACAGACAGACTTGACGAAACTATAAGGCTTCCGTTTTTTGCCATTCGGCTACGAAACCCTAAAAAGTAACATAATTTGTCAACGATTTAATGTTTTCATAGTTGCCCTCGAAAAGATCGCTCTGACAGCTATGCTGGTGTTGCTTTTCTGGTTCATAACTATTTACCCGTTATCCATATCCCTATCCTACACCACAATACTGATCTCTCCATAATTGCAATCAAAGTTAGTAATATCTGTTTTGTTTCAGTATATGTCCCTCATCCTCATTGACGACCCGTCTGGTGTAGTGGTCGAGAAATCGCCTACCTACCACACAGCGGGTTGCGGGTGCGATCCCCGCACAATACAAACACTTGTGTGCATGAACATGTCAGATTGTATTGGTCTGGGTGTTTTCTATGTATATCATGCATGTATTTACAAAAAAAAACGTAGGTATTTAAGTATTATATCCGTTGTCTGGCACACATAACACAAGCTTTGAGTAGCTTACTTTGGGACTAGATGGCGATGTGTGGGAATGTCCAACGGATATTTATTTATGTATCCTTCTTCTTCTATTTTCAATTAATTAGATCATATAATATCTTTGTGACCTTAACCTTAACCCATCCTTATAATTGGTGACGTTAATGCCCAACATAGTTTATTTGGTAGCTCTGTCCCTGATTGTTATGGCAGCAAAATTATAGATATTCTAGATAATTTATGTTTACTTAATAAAAGTGTGCCTACCAGCCGCACTTCTCCAAATGAAGGAAAGAGTGCCCAAGACCTTTCTATATTTTCTCCGAATTTAGCCTCTTCTCTTACTTAGTGAACTTTTTCCTCTTCATATGGAAGTGACCACTTCCCTATTCCCATTTGGCAAAAAAACTTGTTACAATGCCTTGTATCAAACATAATTTAAATAATGCTGATTAGAGTTCATACAAAGTCAGAGTTAATAAAAAAATTGGTAACCAATCCAGTAAGTAGCAATAATTCAACCGTTTGAGCTGAAGTTCTTACTTTAATATTAGTAGAGGCTGCTTATGAAATAATCCCGTATAAAATACTAGTTCTAGGAGAATCCCTCCCTTCCCCTCCGTGGGGGGATTAAGAATGCTCTGCTGCAATCAAAAAAAGAAAAGATGAAGAGAAATTTTATAATTTAAATTTAACTATGACAAATCTCAATATTTTATCTGAATTGGTGACCAGTAAATTATTTAAAATGAAAAAGTGGAGTGGAAGAAATTATGTTCCTCGTTATCTCCAGACACCCCTCCATCTATTGTTTGGAATAACACTCGCCGGTTTAGATCTGTGTTTAAAGAGACCAATCAATGTATACTTAAGGATAAAATTGCTAATGTTTTTTTACCGATCAATCTTTTTTCATTTACCAATCATTTTTGTCCTAGCTTGTGCAATACAGAATATTAATAATTATTATTATATCTCATGAGAAACGAAATATTATTATATCTCAACTAGAAACAGTAATCCTAAGTATCAATGCGCAGGGTCCATAGCGCAAAGGATGATGGCTGTCGGAGTAGAATATTCTAGATTGGTGAGAAATGTCCAGCGTAAGACGTCCACATGAACACAATGATGTTTTGGTTGTGATCTGACGGTACCAAATAATAATAAATGAATAAATAATAAATTATGATGATAATACTTCAAGCTACGTGCTTGTGAGCTAGTTATTGAATTCTAAATCGTAACATTTTCATTAATTGGCCCCTATTGGCCAGTAAGTACGTGAAATAAAAATATGTTAGTAGCCTTGGAGGACAGTATCTGAAAAATGATTAAATTCTCTATTCAGTTTTATATTTTGTATGAATTATCAAACAAAATAAAATAGTAAACGGTTATTTAAACCAATTACAATAACAATATTTATCTTCTGTCCGTTAATTTGGACGTGAGTTACAAATAAAACCATTAAAAACCTAAATCTATGTTTACGTTTTTGTTAGTTATCAAAACTATTTTCTGAAAATATAAGCCTGACTGTCAAAAAAAATCCCTCAAATAGGCTCGAGTCGAGTGGCGGAATAAGTAGTTAAAAATGTTTGCTAAGTAGTCAATAGATTAGACGGAATACCCTACGGAAATACTTACCATAGGGAAATAGAATAACCCTAATATCAAAAATTAGGTCGTTAACTGAAGCCAGTAAAGATTATACAATTGTCAACTTTGCCAACATATGAAAAAATAGTTATGTCCAGCTCTTTGCATAATAATTTATCGATAGCAATATATGGACTCGTTTCCGAGAAGTGTTTAATTATTTAAATAACCTTGGTTTCGTTTTAGTGGTGAACACTGGTCATGTAAGTTTTCACCACTAAAACCAAACCAAGTTAAAGTTCAGTAAGTAATCAATAAAATGTATTTACTTTAAATTACATTTCTGTAAAACAATCAACGTTATAACGATTTTTATACGTTGATTTTATAGCGCATTTTACCACACACCTTTCATCTTAATACAATATTTAACCAAAGGGTTATACTCCGAATCAAAGCCTCCACCTCCGCCACGCCAGATGACTCTCAGACCAAACTATCGATAAATAAAGCATTACGTACCGGTTCTTAAGTTATTAAGTAATAAGTTTCAAATATTTGAATTGACGCTATTTGGTATAAGAAAAGCTGTAACTATAAAAAAAGTTTAAATAAACAACGATGAAAATAAATAAAATAAAAGAATAAAATCTCGCCAATATGTTTTCTGGGGTTTTTCATTTTGAACTCATAACACATATTTTACATTTTGATCTCAAGAATTAAACTTCTAAACAGTTATTCCTTATATTTATTGAAATCGAAAAAACTGTTAAAACACAAGACACAAATATGTACCTACTGCAATTGTGTTTTTGAATTTGACATGCAACGACCTCTATGTTGACATGTGGCAACTTCGCTATCCGGTGTCGATCCCAGGCGAAGGCGTTGCTGTTCACGTAACGTGTATGATTTTTTTAGTTCTGCCAGTGACCGCTAGAGGCTCTGTGAAATTTTCCATAGACTTTTTTTACGTTGTCGCTAGTAAATAAACCCGTCGTAAACTCATGGTAGGTAACGGTACTGAAGAGTTGCTAATTCCTGCTACGGTGTCTAACTTTATGTACACGGAGATTCAAATATTCAGCAAGCTTTTCAGTAATGAAATTGAAAGTACTCCCGCTGTCAATTACAGCACGAACTGTGTGTGCATTGCCATCGACGTCTTTCATAGTTACAAGTGCTGTAGATAAAAGAGAGAGAGTTTTGTAATGCTTTTGTTAAGAGAGTTGTAGATTTACGTTAGCATACGATACGTTAACGCAGTGGTTCCCAAACTTTTTTTGTCTACTGCCCACTTTGAGAATAAATATTTTTAGCGCCCCCATTTATTCACATATTTAAAAACCACTATAACTTCAAATTAAATTAATTAATTGTTATCGGTACCGAAATTTTGAGTAAAGACTCCACTAATGAATATGAACAACTTTTACTATGGGGGCAATAGTGAAATCGGGAAAAAAAATCAGCTGTTCCATACAAAAGTTCAATTGGCGCGCGGTCAAAATGTATGGAACAGCTGATTTTTTTTTCTCGATTTCACTATTGCCCCCATAGTAAAAGTTATTCATATTCATCAGTGGAGTCTTTACACAAAATTTCGGTACCGATAACAAAGTCACCCTGTATATGTATATTAACGGAGAATTCTAAACGAAACTTTTACTATAACCCGCAACTTGAAACCTGAGCGCAGTAGGTAACATACAACGGCGCTTAGGTCTTAAGTTAACTCTTACGGGCTCCACCTGCCAATAAGAATGATTATTGAAACGCCACTTTATAGTATTAAAACAGAGTATCTTTTATTAAAAATATAACAAAAATAATCAATCCTTATATAAAAACTAATGTGAAGGATGAATCTGATGCTGTTTAATAAGTTTGTTGATATCAGGTTCCAATTTACTCAAGAACAGTCGCAAGTCGCCACGTTCGGTAACAAGCAAACGATTTCTCTTTTTAGTAAGCAGTGTTTTCACAGCACTAAATCCACGTTCACACAAATATGACGATGGGAATGCTATCAAGAATCGTTGAACGATTGACCACAATCCAGGGTACAATTGCGGGATCGGTTTTTGTAGCCAAAATTCTTGGTAACCATTTTAGAACTTGATTTTTATTTCCTCGTTTGTTGTCAATTCTATAAGTTCTTCTTCCAGCTGAGGTGACATTGCTGTGTTGACATTTGAAAACGGATCCAACACCCAGTTCCTGGTTTCGTTTGGTGAAGTCAATGTGGAGGTTTTCTAAATGTTGGCAGTAGGCAAACAATTCGTCGTTACTGCATGATACTGATAAATTTGGAAAATTGTGAAACTCACGTTTGCCCATATTCTTTTTGTGTAGAAGCAGTTTGGCTGCGAAAGCAGCAACGACCTTTATTGTTTTAATTAAATTTAGTTTATCGCCTTGCAGTGGAGATTCATGTCGTTGAACAATTTATACAGGTCTGTCATGTAAGCTATATCATTCTTTGATGTTATGAGCTTGTCGTGCAATTCTGTATCTTTAGTTTCCAAGAACTCTATAACAGAGTCAAACAGGTTGTAAAATTCCACGTAAATATGACACGGATACAAGGGATATCTTAATGTACGGAAATAATTACTCTCATGACATAACTTTGAATGAACTTAAATCTTGTAGCATCGACGAAGTAAATAAAATCATAAATAACCTTGATAGTAATACGACTACTGGATTGGATGGTATTTCAACCAAGGCACTAAAATGTCTTAAAGATTTAATAAGCAATAAATTAGTTTTATCGATAAACGAGTGTTTTAGATTAGGAGTTTTTCCCGACTCACTTAAGATTGCTAAAGTGAGTCCAATATATAAATCTGGATCTAAAAATGACCCAAATAACTTTAGACCAATATCTGTGTTGCCGGTAATGTCAAAAATATTTGAAAGGCTCCTATATAATCGACTTAATGAATACCTAACAGAAAAACAATTTCTAATTGAAGAACAATATGGATTCCGCGCAAAATCGAGCACACTTACCGCTGCCATGGACCTAATTACTAAAATTAAAACTCATATAGACAATAAGAATATATCCTTGGGTATTTTTATTGATCTAAGAAAGGCTTTTGACACGGTGAGCCATCAAAAGCTCATATTAAAACTAAACGACATAGGTATCAGTGGCGCAGCTTTAAATATATTTAAATCATACCTGAGCGATAGACGTCAAGTGGTAAAAATTGACAATTTCACGAGCTCTTCCCAGAATATTTCATTTGGAATTCCGCAAGGGTCCATACTAGGCCCATTATTATTCTTAATTTACGTAAATAATATTAACAAAATAGGACTTACTGGACAGCTTTCACTGTACGCCGACGACACGTGTCTGTTTTACTTTGGTGATTCAATCCACAAAATTATTAGTGATGCCCAGAATGATTTAAACTTACTCAATGAATGGTTACTGCGTAATTTGCTTACAATTAATATTTCAAAAACATCTTTCATGATTTTGGCTGCCAAAAATAAATTAATTCCCGACTTTGCCCCTCTAAAAATTAACAATGACGTAATTAAAAGATCGAATTTAGAAAAGTACTTAGGCTTACATATTGATGATAAATTAACGTGGCAACCACATATTGAACATATTAAGTCTAAGCTAACATCCGTTCTTGGAGCACTTCGCAAGATAGCAAATTATATCCCAAAAAATGTAAGACCTATTATTTATAACACCCTCGTGAAATCGCACCTTGAGTACCTAATTGAAATTTGGGGGTCAGCCGCAGCTACTCATGTGGATTCATTACAGAGGTGCCAAAACAAAATAATAAAAGTCCTACATCGCTATCCATTTCATACACCGACCGAACAGTTATATAAAAAAACCAAAAAATTTAACATAAGTCAATTATACCACTATAATACTTGCCTTTTAGTTTATAAAATTGTAAACAATGCTGTAAAATCTAATATAAAACTAGAAAAAAGTAATCACACTCGTAGCCTTCGGAATAAAAAAGAACTAAATATAGGGACTCCTAGGACTGGTTATGGAAGGAAGACTATTTTATTTGAAGGAGCAAAGCTTTATAACAATCTACCGTCTGACATAAGAAATTGTAAGTCTTTGAATTCCTTCAAAAAGAAGCTTAAGCATCATATTGAAGTGGGTACTGGCCGCCAGTATATTTAGTATTTATTTATTTTTAAATTTTATTTTATCTCATTTTAAGTGAAACTTGTATTTCTTATGAGAATAAAGATCTTTAAACCTAAATTGAGTCAGCCAATTGCCTCTTGATAGCTAACGAACTTCAGTATGAAACAACAAACGGTTGAAATCCTCGTCATTAGAAACACAAAGCTGATGAAATAATCTATCATTCAAAGAGCTGTTGCGGATTTTATTGACTGCTTTGATAACATATTGCAGTAATTGAAATAGTTATTCACTTAAGTTTCTAGCAACTAAATGTTGTCTATGAATAACGCAATGTACACCAAGGACATCTGGAATTTTATTTTTTAAGTACGCTATGAAGCCTTTATGGCACCCTGTCATAGCCGGAGCGCCATCGTTGCTACATCGCGCCAGCGCCATGTAGCAACTGAAATAATATTTTTCAAAGGATCTCTTTCTCATTGCAAAACTTTTCCAATGTATTGAATATGGTTTCCCCTTTTGTATCGGTCTCTAAATTTCTAGCAAATAATAGTTCTTAACATATTTTCTCAACTTTAATAAACCTCACGTAAGACAACAACAATGCTTCATTAGTGGGTAAAGTGGACTAATCGAGCTGAATTGAGAATTGACTTGTCCTCAATTCTTCAATGTTTTCAGCCATTTCATCAATTCGTCTTTGCACAGAATTATTACTCAAAGGAATTTTTTGGATAATATCTGCGGCCGGTTTATGAAGCACAGTAGTTATTACTTCATTTATTGCTGGCAACATTAACTCTTCTCCGATGTTTTGTGTTTTGCCTTTTTGAGCAATTAACAAAGAGATATTGTATGAAGCTCGAAGTCCGTCGTCATCTTGCTTAGCAGCCGCCGAAAATAGTTTTGCTACACTTAGCTGAGTATTATGCTTCTTCTCTAGGTCTTGAAAATGTGCTACATTCTTGTCTTTCTTATCTGGATGCATTTTATTCAAATGATCTTGCAGCCTTAAAGGCTTCATTGCTTCATTCGCAAATGTTTTTAGACATAGAAGAAACAAAGGCGACGATGGGTTTGTGGGATTTTCAATAAATCCGAATTTAATATATTCCGCACAGTATTGCCGTCTCTTCTTTTTTACTTCCGACATTGTTTTGCTTTGAGAAATACGTTCAACTTCGCGAGTAGTGTAGAGGAGGCGTAAGTACTGCTCATCTATTGCGCGCGAAACCACAAATTAAAATAAAATAAATATTACAAAGTTTATATAGGAATGCTTAAGTAGCACGCACCGATAGGAATAAATCAAACATGCATAAACTCGTTTATCTCATTCGACGCTCAATCGTACTCAACAAGTCCAAACAAGTATTCAATGAACCAGCCAACTGATACAGGAATGCACAATTCGGGTTATTTAACAAAAACTTGTTAAAACATGATAGATATCTACGAGTACTAATACCTATTAAAATGCGTAAGTGTGTCTGTTGCCTTTTTATTTGTTTGTTTATGTCTAATTTCATTACAAAACGGAGCGACCGATTGATATGATTTTCATTTTTTCTATATTCAATAAAATAGGACAGATATATGAACTACGCGGAGAGAAATATAGAACTGAGTTTGAGCAATCTTTTAATTCATATTAGTTGATGTTCACAAGTTGTTGTTGAGAGTCGAGAGCTCTTGCAGTCGTTGTTTAAGAGGCCTCCTAGCTAAATAAAGCTCCTAGCAAAAAAAAACATTTTCTTTCAGGGTCTCCTACCGCCCCCCTTGAGTCCTGCAGCAACAACAAAGGGGGCGTTATCGCCCACTTTGGGAAAGACTGCTTAACGTATGATGGGACTGTAGATTATTTGTGTGAAGAGTGATTTGCTGTGTACTATTGGCAATGACTGCGCTAGCACTCTATTGCGGTGTGGTTTTGCCTCAAGCAATTTAGACAAACGTTCAGTTCTTTAGCTTTGTGCGCATTACGTTTAATAAACAGCGAAAGTTCACAAAAATACAACCTATGCACTTTTTTACAGAATGGGCAAGAAAGAGCAGTTGGTGGAGATTGGTTTGTGTTCCCATTGGAATAAGTATAGTTTACATGTTTTTTTTACAGCATACGATTGGTGTGCAGTTGTGTTTTTGTTTGCGTTATTTACAGGTATAGTTTTGGGTTGTGTGTCGATTCTAATGTCTCTAAGATAATAGCTCGGCTTTTGAGGAAGTTCATTATGCTGTTACAAGAAGGCTTCGTCGTGGAAGCATCTAGTTTTGAACTGAACAGGTAAATACATAAGCAGAGTACGTATTTCAGTGGGTAGTCCTTTTGCCCAATGAAGCACATAAGTTAGGTAGTGTTTATTTTGTCGATAATAAGGCGTATTTCTAACGATGTTTCTTTATAAATGGGTTCTTAATTAAAAAGAGATTTGACGTGATTGTGTTAGATATTGTAAATTATTGTATCTCTCCAGCAACAGAAGTCAAGCAATGTCATAGTTGCATAACTAAATTGTAGTCAGGTGTTGATAAATTGATTGACTGAATTCCATTGGCAGCGCTATCTTTGAAGCTCGATCGTAAATAGTGGAATTGACTATTTTACTATAGACTAGCTGCACTGGATTTTCCATAAAATATTTTATCGAAAAACACGTAGGTACCTACCTTTTTTCATGGTAAGTATTGTCGTGGTCTTTGCCGCCTAATGAACTATGAAAATTGCTTGCACACACCACGCAAAACCGGGCGGTGGTGATGGTGGAAGACGATATTAACTCCTCGCAGAGTCTAGTACAGCAACCATAGCGGCTGGCGCAAGCGCGCACTTATTATTTGAAAATCAGATCAGTGCTATATAGAAAAGCGCATTAAAACAAACAAAGATTGTAGCTTTATACATACCTACCAAAATATAGTACCGAAGTCAGCGTGTCATCAACTTGAGTCTAACTCGCTTGCACTTTCTATTGCCAATGGTTTATTACTCGGTTGCCAATGAAGCTGACTATAGTTAGTATGACTGTTATCGATATCGCAACAGAACTTTTCCCCTTGAAGGTTCTTCCTCCGGGTCTATCAAGTCCGCGGCTTTGGCTATTTCGAATTGTCTTCTAATATTTTAGCAATGTGAATTTCACAGATTTTCCCCTTCTTCCCAATTTATTCTTATTTCAAACACTTCTTGCAGAAACAAAAGATACATTTTTTTATTTTTATTTTATTAATTGGAAGAACACAAACGGTAATGTACAAAAGTGTACAAAAAATACATAGTTACATAGTAAGTACACACCAACAACATGTTCCGTGGATGAGTAAGAAACAGAAGGCTACTGTCACAATAGCTTACATTTCAATTATGACTTATGTTACGAAATTGGATTATTGATAGGCATAAAATAAATTTAAGATGGCATTGGAAAATTATTCAAATATAATAAATTACGTTACATAGCACGATATTAAATAGAAAATCAACACAAAAAGAAATGGCTGAGTATTGGTAGAATTTGTCGTCTACAAATGCGGTTGTGACTACTTACACAACTATTATTGTAGCGATAGTACAGTACAACACTATTGTCTATTAGTTAACACAAACAAGTATGATACTATTGTAATTGTATAGTTATATGATGGCGGTATCATCGCATTTGAGAATATTTATGACATGGTCCTTATATTTACGTGTATCATATTGAAAAGGGTCTACCTCGGGTGCAAACAGTTGATTACGAGTATAACGTTTTAACATACGATACATTGGCGAGCGCTTTCCTGCATTGGTACGACAAGTGGGTATATGAAATAGGGTTTTGCTATTATTTCTAGTTCGGCGAACAGGAACTCTGTAGCTAATTTTATCCACGAATTTTGTGCAATCAATGTGATTATTTAGAATTTTATAAAGAAAAACTGCTTCCAGTTGGATACGTCTATGTCGCAAGCTAAGAAGACTAAACTTGTCTAGCAGATTGACATAATTATCACAGTGACGGAAGCATCTATAACTTATCATTTTGAAGAATTTCTTTTGTTTTTTTTCTATTTTATAAGTCTTACAAAATGGATCCCATGTGATCACTGCATAATCATATGGGATCCATTTTATATTACATTATGGCGGACTAAAAGCATTATCTACCAGTCAACCATAGGTCTCTACAGAGAAAATGCTGGCGGTGCGAAGGAAGCGACAGAAGGGCATAAGAGAGAGCTTGATTAAAACTACAATTAAAATACATTAAATAAATTACTAAAACTACATTATCTCCCAAAATGGGGAGAATATCCAGGTGAAAATCTAAATTTGATTCCTGTATTGGACGCAAAACCTAAATGTGATATTGTAATAAAAAGAAAACCATGTTGTAGGACATCCGGGGCGCTGAGATCCGTTATGGCGTTAGACCGTGACACCCGATCCCACTTACACACTGATTAATACGTTTACCTTACTTATTATACTTTATTCGCGTGGAAAGAATATTCTTTCAACTCAACACTTGGCATAGTTCATGGTAAAATGACGTAATTTACTTTATACGCAGCGCTATATCTGCGTAGGTGCCATGAGTAAGAAGGTAGCCTTATGGTTTGTATTAATGTGATTTTAAATGAACATACACTGCCAAAAAATATTGTTATGGAACAGAGTTGTGGTTACGGCTAAAATATGATAGAAACGATAAGTGACTTTTAATATATAACACGTCTAATATGTGGTATGCCTACTTAGAACGTCTCTATATCTAATGAGGTACATGGATTACAGAATCTCTTTATTAGTTTTAACAATTTTTAGAAACAAATTCAAAGCTGACTTCCAATCTCAGACACCGAAACATGAAGACTGCATATTTTGTCGTTGGGGCTCATTGGCATCATCATATACGAGCGGTTTCGCGGCCCGGGCGCTCAATAAGTCATACCGAGGCGCCAATTTTATTTTTTGTGATACGCCACGATTTGACAAGGTATACAAATAAATCCCACCTATCCCAACATAGGCACCTACCTGATTTAAGCCTACTGTGTTATACACCGCACGTTTTAATTTGAGAATTATCCTTAATCACTTAGGGTTTTAAAAGCTACGATTCATTCTCAGGACCTACTAAATATACATAAAAATAAAATGTAATAAATGAGAAAACTCGCACCCTAGCGCGTAGCTAGCGCTAATCTACGAAATACTACGCCGGACCTAGTAAGCCACGAAGAGGCTACCTGTGTCGGAAGTCTCGACATAGTTCCGTGTAAAACCACCAGGTGGCGCTCGAAAAATGCTGAGACAAAATTGGTGTTTTCGTGTATGTATTGATTGAGAAGAATTTTTGAATGATGCTTAAAAAACAACAAATATTTCTTAAGGTTTATTAAAGATATAGCTACGTAAGTTAAAATAATATTTGATGAATTAGAAAATCATAAAATTGAAATTGTCGACGCGAAATGTCAAAACTGATGCATCAGACTACGCCCGCTGGTGTTGGTAGTTTTGACTCGATCGCTGTACCGCATAAAAAAATAATTTTGTGGGCTTTTTCCATTTCAAAAAAAAAATTGGCATCAGTTTCGTTTGTACAGCCACTCATGAGTCGCTCGTCGCTGACCAAAACAACACCCTGTATGTGTCATAGTCACTGATGGACTAGCGTCTCGGGCAACAGCTTCCAAATCATCTGCGACCCTTCTCGGAGACCGATGCCGAAGCCTTCCTTTTCCTGCATTGTCATATATGTGAAAACATGTAAGAGGTTTGTAAGTTAACTATACTATCTCATTTAGACTGATAAAACCCCTGTTTTTCCTGGAAAAAAAAAAACAAATAATGTTGACCTAAAGTTAGCTCCGAATTATCGTATGAAAATCCATCGCAGCCCATGTGGTGTAGTGAGATTGAATGTGGAAGAAGAGCTCGTATGAACGCGGTAGTGTGCGCGAGGTTGCAGCATACTACGCCCCGCGTCAGAGAGAGAAATAAGAAAAAAGTATTTACATACTTAGTGATTTGAATGTATGATATGATTGCCTTTTTTTCGTGGAAAAAAAAGTAATTTGTCATTGTTTTGAAAATATGTAAATATATATCTATTATTGCATTTTATATTGTATATAAATATATTATTATTATCTCTTTAACAAAATGAATGTTAATTTAGTTCGTGAATGTCATTAATTATGGTAAGGTAAAGATTGTTTAGTAGAAAATGTTACGGAACATCTTTTTGATTTGTTGACCACTGTGCAAGTTATCACTACTTTTGGAAAAATGGTGGGTAAGAAGTTTCTTTGAGATCAAAATACTTAACTAAATCGTATTTATAACAAATGGTAACTTGTGATTTAATGCAGCGCACTGCGTGCGTTCAATTGAAAAGTAATATGAACTTAGGAGATAATCTTATAAATTGCCTCGCAAAGAGAAGCGAAAAGCATAGTATTCACTACGGGAAAAAAATGCCTTTGTCTTCGGCCAGCTTAAATCCCTCGCTTCACTCAGGATTTTCTATTACCTCTAAAAAACTTGTACCTCCCTCGCTTCGCTCGGAAGTGAAACTTGTAATCCTTTCGTTTCGCTCTTGACTCAAGATGGCGCCTGTGCCGTAAGACATTACGTTATTCCTATAGTGAATTATCTACTATTAAAGTTATTATAATAAATAAAATTGTGTTTCATTTAGGGCAGGTTTCGTAAGCGATGGTTAACTCAAGAAATGGTTGAAAGTTATTAAGACTGGTTGAATACGATTAATACGAATACGATTCAGCGATTTTTAACAAAATATACCTGAATTTGACCAATTGGTTTTGGTGTTTTATGTTAAAAACACATAGAATATTAATTTTAAACATAGCAAAAAAAAATTAAGCGACTAAACTATCTATAAGTTGATAGTTTACAATCATACATTTCAAAATTTTAGATAAATGGCAGTATATGATATAAAAATTTAAGGTAATTAAAAAAAAAAGATGCAACAGATTTACTTTGTACTAGTTATTATTAAAAGCTGTGGAGGAGGCATATGTTCAGCAGTGGACGTCCTTCGGGTAATAATGATGATGGTGATGATGATTATTAAAAGCACTAGCATTAGTTAGCGCTGTTGTGTTACAGCGCAAATGAAAAAAATACTATTAACCTGAAAAAAAAACTTCGGGAAAAGGGTCGATATTTTTTTATTGATGCTATGCGCGAAAAACTTTTAAATGTACTTTTTTAATAAATCATACAACATAGGGTCGGTATAATATCGACGCAGACACGAGATTTATTGAGACTTTTGAGACAACTTTTATAACGCCAAAATGAAGCTGTATACGAGTTTCCAGCTTATTATCTCCGATTCCGAGGTGAAACCCCTAAGGTGACTGGACTATAACTCATTTTTTATTATTTAATATAAGATCACATACATAAATTCAGCATAGCGGCATCAGTCAATTACACCAATAAAATTAAGTTTTCATTCTCTCATTAATCTGGAAAGTTCCTATTTACCTAACTTAACCAATTCCACAGACTTGTCCCACAACTTTCTTGACAGCTCTTGCTCTTGCGACTCTTCTGATGTTTTACAAGGCTTTAAATTTTGATAAAACTGCCCACTGGTCTGACCAGCCGCGTCGTCCAATGCTGCAAAGATTGGTGTCTGCGCTCCCTCATAAGGAGTCTTTGCGCACAGTTGGATTGCAAGGTATATCAAAAACATATGCAATTGTTTAGTATCTAAAAATATGCTTGTGGCAACTGCTCCTGGATCAGATAGATACGAATCCGAATACGATACGAATACTAACGAATAAGAATAAGATACGAATGTATAAAGCTTTTCTTTTAAATAAGGAGCAATGCGCTACGAACATAAATGTTTGCTAAGATTTTAATATTTCAAACTATTTTGCTGAGCAATCAGTATTTTTGATTAGGATTCGGAATTATATTCTGTTCAAAAGTCATGTTTTTGATTTGCAGTTAATTACTACCCATAAGACTATAACTTCTAAAGACCTAATAAATACGATACACACAAATTGCTGAATTATTACGAATGACACGACTCGCTACCGCTTTTACTTTCTTTTAATCGTAAATAGCAAATATTTCCTAGTATGTGTAACGCCTGTTCCGGAGGCGCACATCCTCGGCCACGCATCCACGCCACCGCGCATGCGACCCGCGCCCGCGCGCCACTACCGACCTTGCACCCTGCGCAACCGCCGATAGAGATCGAATTAATATTTCCCACATCCAATTCAGCCACCTAATAGACTGAAACCGGTCGTCCGTGAGTGAAATGTGGGTCTGAATGGTCCTCACGGTACACGCCAACATCTGTAATTACGCGCGCGCACACATTCGCACGGCCAGTGCAACGCGGTGCAATCGGCAACAGATATGTGTCTCGCTTTTTGCCGTGCATTTTATTGGAGAAATTCACTTGGAAAATGGCTCTCGATCATTTTCAAGTTCAGTTACGTAAGTACGCGTGTGGAGAATTAGTGCGGAATAGCGGATGTTTGGTGGTGCTCGACGGCGAAGTGGCGCACAGTTATAAGCTCTCACCCGCTCCACTGCCCGTCAGTTGCCGCCAGACCACCCTCACATTTACGTCGATTTTTAGTTTTTAGTGCAGTGTGTGAATACCGAAACAAACATGTGCAACCCTTTCCGGATAGCCATCGTCTCTGTTATCTGTGTGGTCGTCGCCTCCGGCCATGTACACGGACCTCGAAGATCCCGAATTATGGATTTAGAGGATTATGCACAGAATGAAGTCGACAGCGGAAGAGCTGATGAGAGCTCGTGGTGGCCTTCGGCGGAATTTACCGTTCTACAGAAGATTTATGACGATTGCAGTGCTCAGAAACAGTTCACGATGTGTTTGAAGGGCAAAGCTCTGACGGCGCTCACTAGGGCAGTTGAGCAGGTGATAACAGTGTTTCTGGTGCGGGACAGTTATGTTTGAGTGATGAATAGTGTATTAATGGTATATTGTGTTGTAGGAGAGCGTTCAGCTTGCCGACGGCTTGTCGCTGGTGAAGCAGGCCGACTCGCCCACCGCGGTCGCCGAGCCTCGGTTCTTCCCTGGGATGACAGCGGAAGACAAGATTGACACAATGCTGCGTACCAAATTCGAGCAATTGATGAACACTCACTCGATCTCCATGGATCTTGCTTCAGAAGGCAGAGGGAGAGGTTCGTATTATAAAATATCTTAAATATTCAAATCCTTAAATTTTGATAAGATTTTATTTAGATACGTGTACTCAAACACATTTTTTTTGTGTAGGTAAGAAGGTTCTGCCCTATTTGCTGCTTGGTATCTTCACGACCGTGAGCATAGTTGGCGGTATGGCTTTGAAGACCCTAGCAGCTATTGCTGGCAAAGCGCTCATCGCCAGTAAGGTGGCCCTCACTATTGCTGGTATCATTGCTCTGAAGAAGCTGTTCAGTCACGACGGAAATAATGGTGAAACTACTTTCCAAGTTCACGCAGATGGACACCATAGGTAAATATAAAAAAAATAAGATTCCTTAAAATTTTCATCAACGTAAAGTAAATTTAATGCACGTCAAAATGATGTTAAAACATTTTGCTATTTGAAATCAAATATTTGAATAACATCTTACTTATGATATTTCTTGTTTGTTTTGATAAGTGTTTAATTCTAATTATTTTAATTCTAGTCTTTAATTCGAAGGCGGAATCTATATGTGGTGAGGCCAGCAAAACCAGGCTTGGTGGACCCGTATCGGTACTATGCGGAACAGACGACCGCGAGCGCGTAGCGTAGCCCGTTGAGCGGCTGAGCCTTGGGCCACCGAGCTGCTGAACCAATGCACAGTTTCTGAGCAGCTGCTGAAGGGCTGCAGAGCAGTACTGAGCAGCCGCTGAGCAGATACTGCAGCCGCTGAGCAGCCTAACCCCGCGCGCGCTCGTCCGCCGCCCGACGCCTCCGCCACGCCGACACCCACACAAATAACCTCAAACCAAAGTACCGTCCAATTTGGACATCCTTCTTAGACGAATCGGTCGTCCACTCTTACTCTCAAATCTATGTCAGTAAATTATTTAATGTAATTTATTTATTTGTGACTACGGTTGTATGCTGAATGTAAATTAAATTTACTAAGTGATGTAAGATATGAATAAAAAATAACATTACACATAATCTAGTTTCATTCTCCATTCTAAGTGTAAGTTATTTTTATATCAGTGTCAATTTTATGACAAATAAATTATTTTGAAAAGACTATTGTTCATTTATTCTCATCATCATAAGTAACGAGAATTAAAATCTCCCGCAAGATGTGATAGTGCTGCGGTATGATCTAACTAAGTAGAAGCTTATCTAAGATGAAAGACATAATTTATCTAAATGAGATCCGCGTTAGATGCAAGGCACAAAAATAAATTATCAAAAGAAAGAAAATTATGAAAACTATGACGATAGAGATCTGTGTGAGGCGCCAGGCGGTCGCACCAAGCTCGTCGTAGATGCATCGTGTGAATCTGAGATGAGATGCTTACATGTTTATGGTTGTTAATTAATTACTTGCAGCAGTAACCCGCTTTCTTTATTCGCTCTAGTGGAGAGGTGTCCGTGAAATGTGATGAGATTTTCCGTTAAAGTAGGTGCAGTGGGTATGAAGTGGAAAGTAGAAAGTCTTAATCGATTCACTGCACATGCACGCATGCTGATAGAACATGCACCTAGGCTTGTTATGATCTTTTATGCCTTATTGAATATCGAGGTGCACTATGTTGAGCAGCAAATCAGTAGTTATCGGACAGAAGTGTACCACGGATCTTTTTGAGACTAGTGGCAGCCTGATCATGACCAAATATAGTGTGCTTTATGATCATTATGCCTTGATTAGGATTCATTACAGATTCACCGTTGATGTTTCTCTTTGTAAGGTTGGGCGTATTTAGAGGTTTGGGTAACATTCTGCTCGCGTGGCCTATCAGCTAGTTAAACATTATCCGTGTAGAGGAGCATCGAAGTGTGGTGCATCGTTTGTTCGGCTACGGAAGGTCAGCTCGTTGATTAGCGCCCGGTAAAGGCCGACCGCAGCGCGTTTGTGAGCCCGGACGCTGTTTATAATGCAGATATGTGTTTGCCCAATCGCTGCATGCTACGCTGGCTATATGGCATCGTTAATGCGGCTGCCGTCTCTTTGCATACGCAAATATAGGGCGGGCGGTCCGGCACTGATTAAGCGGTGCGCCGATCGTGCCGTTGGCTTCATTTCTGCTCTAGGAATAGTGTGTCAGTTGATTAGTTTTCAGGCTTACATGTCTGCGTTTGGATATCTGTTAGTATTTAGAACGGCAGGGTTATTGATTTACGGCGCTAATGGATGGGTATTTGAATATGAACACCATAGACGTGCTGTACGAGTAAGCTGATTCCGTAGGGAATGTGGACTGACGAACTTGGTTACTATATCTATATCTGCATTGCAGCTAGCACTGGAGCGGCCCTAATGCGTTCAATACTTGATGTGCGTCTACGCCTCGAATTAGGCCACTGTCACGTGGTGTCTCAGCAGATGACTTATTGATTGTATCGTGTTGTGCATGGACGAGTAGGTGCCTGTCGCCCACCGTCTCGACTGTTCATGCAATTTGAAATATTTATACTGAACAATTTTATGATCTTTTAAATTTTCTTATTTTCTTTTAAATACAAAAGCTGTGCAAATCTGCTAAAGAAATCAGTAGGTAAGAGGTAAGAGTTATTCGAAAAATGTTGAGAAGACATATGAATGATTTAAAGATTTAACCATTACCTGGCTAATGAGCTGTAGAACATAACACGCTCTGCAGATAATTAATTGCATGTCTGTTTTACTTACGTACGATTAGCAATCATAGATAGTCATCTGATGACCATATTTAGGCTTAGGATGGAAACTGCTGATTTACATATAATTCATGATGAGAAAATATATTTTTTTTCCTCTTACTGTTACTTATGATGGTTTTCGTATCAAGTGTTCATTGAAGTTATTTTTGGCGTATTAGTTAGTGATTTCGAATGTTTTTTACACTCACGGTGTCATATTTTATATTCATAAAGATGAAATAAGAAACCAAAAATTTGCGCACGGGCGGGACTTGAACCAGCAACCTTTTGGCAGACCTGGCCAAACGCCCCTACCAACCGAGCCACCGTGCTGTCAGTATTAGTTAGTTACTAATGCGCATCGGTCAATTGCAAGTTTTGTCTGTGCTGTTGAAAAGTCTTTTCGATGTGTAAAACGCCTCCTATAACCCATCATTATTTTATACCATGCAAATTAAATGAGCAGTTAATCAGTAAAAAAATCAAAACACCCACATAATTGATAAAGATTCAATTTCGAGATCGGTCCCGGCTCTCCTGGCTGGAAAAAACAATATGAAAACATGAGTGTGTGAGCACTTAGGATATTATGAGGCAACGGCGTCGTGTAGCGGAGTTAGTTCACGGTCGGCCGGTCAAAGTGTCCGACATAAACCTATTTTGTTCTCTTCTTATATTGGATGTGCGCTCCCTTCTTCCCGCGCTGCCGTCCGCTGTCCTTCGAGCAGGGATGTCCAAAATGCAATGATATTTTAAATTAGATATCCATCGGATTTAAAAAAAATGAATTGTATGAAACATTATTTGTCGTCATATTCACTTCAGTAGAAGAATATTTATTTTTGAGCTCTAAGTAGTGTGACATAGAATGACATTTATTTTCTGAGTTTTCCATTCGCATTGGAGATGTCGCGAAGCTCAAAATCGAACGCGATGGAGGACTGTTGTGGACGCCCTCTGCCCCATCTAGGGGACATAGGACCATAAGTCATTGGAGATGTCTTCAAAAAAATGAACTAGTAGGTAGTAGTAGAACTTGTTTTGAATATACTGTACCTACATGTAATATTCTCAACTTATAAATATGTATGTAAGTTTCTTACAATAACTACTACTTATATAATATAGACCACCAATGAAAATCTAGTAAATAAAAAACTTTTATATTAATAGCAGGCATTTTTTTTTCCTAGCCGAAAGTAATAATATCTAGATATAAAATATTTTTTATTTATTTTTACGAGCTACGAGTATATGAGGAATAACATCTATCATCTAAAGTATGCTAATTAAAATAACAACATACGATAAAATCAAATACTCTCGGTCTAAGATGTCTATTCGTTGATAATTCGAACAGTTTCTGCACAACACAGATCGTATTTCAGCTAGTGCATTAATTTTGCTTTCATTTCTTCTCAGTAAGTTTCTATTCTAGACGCACAATTTTTCTCGAACAGTATTATTTTCACCAACTAGAAGTATCTTGATGCTATTTCTTTAGATTTAATACTTAAGAATATCGAATCTGTACCAAGAATTGATTGCTAATTCATTATTTGTGTTACATTAACGTAAGTAGTGGAGTCTTATAATACAATTCATATAAATAAGGTACCTAATAAATTTATTTGTGATAACAGATGTTAGAGCGTTTTTTATTGCAAGTTATGTTTCCTTATATGATTTTTGTAGTCATACTTACAAAGGCATAGCTTAGTCATAAAAAAAATTGAAATTGCAATAATTATAGCGGTAAAGCTGCATTGTTTATATGTTGTTTGGGTCTATCTGGATAGTAATTACTCAGATTCGCAGCACTGAAAAATTAACAAACGCTCTGAGTTATTGCAGAAATTTTATTGTCGTTTCAAGTTAAGTGCAAAAAAAATGACATAAGAAAGCTTGACGTGAAAGGCCATTGTGAAGGGTCAAGCAGGGGCAGCCCTACGCTTGGGCGGGATCAGCGCGGAAGTTTTGCCGGGAATTATGTTGGTGGTACGTGCCGAAGCCATTATTGCTGCGAGAAAAGTTCATCAAATTCATTTCTGACTCCTACTTCACCGGACGCCTCGTTCCACACGCCCGCCTCATACATCGAGTTTTAACTTTCCTAAAGTATGCTGATTTAATAGATTCGCTGATAGAAAGAGGGGTCTCAGACTCAGGGGTATGCATGAAACCTTGTTAAGCGATTTTATCCCCCTGAGGCCCTGGCTAATCTCATACCTGCGTGTACGCGACACGTATGAGTATGAGATTAGTCAGGAATTGATAAACAGGAACTGAAAAACAGTGAATTGATTTTGGTGTTAAGAATACCAATACCTAATTTTCAACTTGTTTTTCTGTACATACTCCTCGTACATAAGTGATTATCAGATAGGAATCCCTACACGTACTTACTTACTTAATTTGAGACTCGGCATTTGTTGTTTCCTACTATCGCCTAACAAAGGTTTACATACTTCAATCGTTTTTTTAAGACGGTTGGTACTATCTTTAAAATCATTGACAATATACGGTTGAATGTTGAATGAATATTGTCAATCACAAAAATTCGCGTCCATTTGTAGAAGTGCGCCGAAGTGAAAGTAACTGCATGCGCACGCGTCTGTTTCTAATGGAATTATTGAAATCAAAGTGCATTTCAAATGCAGTTACGAGCAGAACTTTACTTTCCAATTTTCTCTCTAGAGCAAATTATGATTGAAATATAATAATTTTAATTGTTATAATGATTTACGTGTCAGAAATACCAACACAGCAATACTTTCACAGAGTCTTTGATAACATAATTTCTGTATAATCTAAGTAGAATATGGATATAGTATTTAAGTAACCTGCCTGATAGTTCCGCAAGCATTGATTACTTACAAGGCCTCGTACAATTTACCGTGATCAGATATTCTGGAAAATTGAAAACGTACGTGTATATAGATGTACGGTGGAATGGTCAGTCTTAACGGGTTTCTTGGCCGTCATGCTATGCAATACGTCATTAAGCGGTATTTTCTCGGTGCACGTGCACACTTATAATGCTATATCGAGTGCAGTGGGGCAGCCGATGCGACGAGACGGTGCTCAGTGGACCGCAAGTGTAAGGACCACTCTTTACGTTACATCGTATTCACCACAACCGGATGAAAAGTCAGCCGCACGTGCAAATTAAATTATTCATTTCAATAGGAACTAGTTATGAATTATTGACTTCATTACACAGAAACTACACTTTGATTGAATAGTTTCTAATTATTTATTACATATTTATTATGTGGGGTATTAAAGTTTTAAAAATAAATAACGTTCTTGGAAAAAGAAAGTTCAGCGCAAACAATAATATCCAAATATGTACAAAGTCATGTATAATATTTTGTATATTATCAATAATTATTTCCTAGATAAAACCTGATTCACAATGTCTGAATGTTTCCAATAGCGTTATCTGTCCACTACTGCAATGACCTTCCGTATTTTAATTATTTGTTCGTTAGTGCTTAAATGACGATGGTTATATATACCTATATAAGCCCTCACTGCGCCGCGAGTTTGGTTGCAGTTATTATGAATTTAAAATAGGTTGTGAGCTTCAAGAAAAAAATACCAGAAACAAACATTTTATAAGGCTGGTTGGTCCAATAAGTTCTGCTTTTCCGCGCTCGTATCGGCAGTGATATGATCGCGTGACTCAAATACTAATAGTGTTTTTCAATACGGAACTGTCCATTGGGCATTTTACCTTTCCGCTCCCGTGAATTTGCACACGTAGTTTTTGGATAATGCTGCTTGGCAATCCTAATATTGGAATATTGTGTCGCATTGTTGCAGGGAGCTCCAATTAGCTGTGGTGGGGTGGTCAGGTGGTCACCGGTGGCCGCGAATGCACCCAAACGGCAAGACCTCCCAGGGAGGATGACCAACAGACCTTGACTGATTCCTCTGCAGTTTTCTTAACCCTTAATGCCTCCACTTAGAGACTAGTTTAAGTAGGCACAACGTCAGACTAAGTTGGCAGAGCTCCACACCCTCTGGCCACTAGCCCGGCCGTCATTATGTGTCATTAGTTTTGCGACACTGACCAAATGACTGGTCTGCGATATCGAATGACTCATTCGGCTCGTGATTAGCCTCTCTGGTTTTCTCGTATGTATGAAAGGCACTGAATTTGCGGTCCATTTGATAGTAATGTACTAGACTTTTTATATTAACTTTAATTGGCATTTATTCTATCAGTGGAAAATTTCTGTGCGAGTTTAGTCTTTATTCTTCGAGTAATGCACGATTTGTTTTCAAAGCAATATCTCTCCATCGATGTGTAATTAATCTGAAACGATTTATGCTGTCGTATAATGATCCAGTAAAGATTTATCGACTTAATTACAGGTACTGCTTCAAGTTAGTTCTTGTGCGCTTTGTTTTCAAGTAATAGGAATGCTACCACTACGTAGCCATTAAATTGAGATGTTGATCCAGTAGAAAAAAACATTGTTTTTGAAAGGATAAGTACCAAATAAGTATAGGTACATACGTACGTTCCAAAAGCAAACGTTCGACACAAACTTAAGACCAAGAAAGCAAATGAAAGTCCGCGCCTCAATCTAAATAAAATCTGTGTTCTTGTTTATTCCTAACTCATAATGTAAGTGCAGGTAGATGCAATATATTTTTTAATAACAACTGTATTATTATTAACGAAGAGCACACAATTTGAGCCCCGCACCCTGTGATGTAGCGACGCAGCGGCCTTATGTGTTCCGCGCTCACTTCTAATTATACCATAAATTTCACTTAGCAAGATCAATGAGATGTTATTGGAAATTTGCCATTAGCTATCCTCCGTGGACGGGGATATACATTATCATGGCGGAGACCCTTTCCAATTGCTTTTCGAGGAAATTAAAATCTTACGTTGGCCATTGCTTTGTTGTTTTCGTTTATGTAGCGGTCTAATCTATATCCATTAAAAGATACAACGAAGAAGTTTTTGTTTGTGAACACGTTTTGTAGCTTACAGTTTTGACCCAGCGGTTGAATTCTGAAGCAACATTTTTGATATTATTCGCGTCGCCAATTGCATTTTTCTTATTTTCTATTTCATCATATAATATATTTTTTACTTACGTAGTATGTATATCATTAAGAAATATTAAAAATCAATGTAATTTTTGAACCTTTATGAGAAATTCTTCTCAAGCAATAAATACATGAAAACACTAACTTTGTCTCAGGGTTGTCCACGCGAAATGTCAGAAATTTTGCTTGAGGCCGATTCTCGCGGCAATTGAACTTTTTTCGTGTAGTAATTCGATTGCGAGTTTAACCGTTTTACCTAAAAAATCAACTAATATTTCATCGGTGAACTTTTTTCGTATACGCATTGAACTAGAATTGCCCCAATATCATTGATTGCCCCCATACGGATTGCCTGCAGGTACGGATTGTTAAAATTGTTTAAAAATATAGCTACGTAAGTTAAAGGATTATTTGATGCGGCAGAAAATCATATAATTTATATTGTCTACGCGATATGTCAATAATTATGCTTCAGACTTTAACCGCAGGAAGTCTCGACATAGTTTCCTGTAAAATAAGTCTGTTTGTCTGTCCGTCCGTCCGTACGTCACAGCCATTTTTTTCTGTAATAAGAATCACACTAAAATTTGGTAGAAAGATGTATCCTGTTTGCGTGATATACGCTTCCAAAGTAGTTAAAATGCCCCCCCCCCCCCCCCTTCAATTTCTTAACTAAGCGAATGTAAATTTAAAAATATATATATATGTATATCATGTAGATCTCAACAAATTCTTTCAACGAAAATTGGTTTAGACAGGATCGAACTAGTACAGCAGAGCACAGAGATATAGCACATTTTCAACAACCGCATACATAACTTTGTTTTTCATACAAACACTATGAAAAACAAAGTTATATTTGCTGTCAACAAAAAACATTGTGGTATTTTAGCTTAGTGGAAGTAAGTGGATCCCTAATTTATTTAAAGTTGGCACGGAACCCTCAGTGGGCGAGACTGACTCGCACATAGCCGGTTTTTAGATTTATTAAAGATATACATAGATATTTAGTTACGTAAGTTATGAGGAAATTTGATGCAGCAGAAAATCAGTGAAATGTCAAACATTTTGTAACAGACTACGCCCAGTTGGTTGGTATTAAACATTACTTAATAATATTATTAATATATTAAAATAAAATTGTAAAAATTCAGAGGTTTTTTATGTTTGAAAGAGTTTTTCTTATAGAATTAAACAGTTTTCCTTTTGCATTTTTTACTTTGTCTGCCTAAAAAATACGAAGAACAACCCAGGAAACCGCAGTTTTCATCCGTAATTTAATATAAAATCGATAAAAAATAATCGCAGTATTTTTATTTAAATAAATTCTCACACTCGTGCCTGAGTGGTACAAAATGACGTCAGAAAATACATCGCGATAAACACTCTGCCCGAGTGCTCGGCACTGCAAAGGTAATTTTCCGGATTTTCTAAATTTTCCGAGCGAAATCATACGTAGTACCTACAGACTAACCCAAGAAAAATAAAAGTAATCTTACAAAACTCAAGTGATGTCTAATCAAAGCTGCCCAAAAACGAAGTAGCCAATTACACGCACGGCTAACGAGAGCGGGCGCCGTACACCGCGCACCGGGCAGCGTGGATTTATGCCGCCCGCGCGCTCGCCGCAGCGCATCTGAAGGAAAACGCTTCATTCCCGCCGGAATATAATCGTCCGCCCGTAATTTATATTGTCTGCTGCAGAGGCGAGTCCCGCTGCACATTCATTTATTTTATGTGCCATTTACAATTGTCGGTCGATGGTCAAGGGAGGGTGGGGGCGACGCTGCCTTCGCATTATAAAACGTGCGGTCATCTGCGAGCTCTAATGGTATTTGTAATAGGACGGCCGCGTGAAATGTGCACATGGGTCTGATGCTTTATTTATAAGATTAATTTGACCGCAACGGACGTGCAAAGCTTCCATTATACCCTTTGAAATATATAAGAATACATTTATCAGAACCATTGTTCGTGACGTAAATATCGTGCATTTCGAAAGCAGGTAGGTATTGTGAAAGAAAATTTCGAAATAAAAATATAAACAAAATCCCATGTTTTATTTAACTACAGTATTCTTAGTGACTCCTATGTGCAAAAATGGAGTGTATTATATAAATGGAGAGTATTGTTATAGAGTAAAATATGGACAAAATGATGTATGGGACACCTTACATCATTATCAACATTGAACATAATGTTTCTCTCAAATCAAAAAAATAAAATAGAGGAAAAGTCTTCCGTCTCTACAATTTCATTGTCAGTCGTTGCATTTTCGCGCGGAGCCGAACGAGCAGCGGCGGCAAAGAGGCTGAGTGGCTCTGTATTCTTTTGTTTTTTAATTATAACGCCAGCGGCCGTGGGGTGACCCCCCGCCAAGTTTCTGGTGGAGGTGCTTTCTTGTTAAGCCAGCCGGGCGCTCGCCTCCTACGTGCCTCGGCCATTCATTTCGTAGAACTTATAACCTGACCCGCGTACTTATGAGAGTCGCCAATAAATATAGCGATGACCGTAGCCGCGGGCGTCTCGGTCGCGCGGGCGGCCTGCGCGGCGGTGCGAGCGGGAGCGTCGTCGGCGCGGTAGGTACGAGGCATTGTTAGCTAAATATCTAGGTGGTCAGTTGGGCGGGGGAGGCTACAAGACGGGCGCGGGCGGGGCGGCGGACGTGCGGCCCGGCGCCGGCCGATGTATTGAGCGCGTATTGCAGACGCGGTCACGCGCTGCAATATTGCGTTCGCTCTGCGATATTGCCCCTCGGTAACTCAATTTGATAAATTGTGCAAAGTTCGCCAGCTCCGCATTGCCATGAGCTCCATCGACGCTGTTCAATACATAATGAAACACGTTTTCAGGATATCGCAACAATGATTTGTTTTCATTTATTTTCAGCTAGCTGTAAATAATTAATCATTTTTTATCTCACTGCAGGCTGAAATAAAAATACTGTATATTAATGAAGCTTATTTTTATATGCAGCAGTAGCAGACAGACAAACCGAGTTGTTGCATTTGTTGTGCATTTTATTTTCAGTCATTTTAATGAAATCTTGTCGTATTGGCAAGCCAAATTAAGATTTGGATTAAGCTTTTTACTTTTGATATCAATCTGACTTCTCTAAAAAGTAACAACTAGGCTAGTGCATAGCATGGTAGCTCAATTGGAAGAGCATTTGGCCCTGTTAGCCAGAAGTTGCAGGTGCGAGTCCCGCCCTTGCGTATTTTTAGTTTTTTTTATTTTATCTTTAAGATTATAAATTATGACACTGTAAGTGTAAATTAAATGCTTAACCATAAGTGCCTAGCTTACAATATCCGTACACTTCCCAAATAAGACCAATGAAATGTATTTTCGCTTCATATCGGCATCTAAATGGAACCAATGCAAACAATAACCTATTCTTAGACCCAACCGACCATCTACAAATTAATTGAACACGAGTGTGAACCCGCTCTATGTAGACAGAACGTAGGGTTCATAAATAGATGATTTAATTTAAAATAGATTACGTGTGGTATCCTAGATTCTAATAGATTTATTCAAAGTGATTGCTACTTTAAGCAATATAGTTTTTCATTTTGAACAATCCCAAAAATCCCACTAATATTGGTTGCAAAATAAAACTCAATATAGCGGTACGTAACAGATCATATATTACAAAAAAAACCTTGTACACTTGAGTTAAACAGAAAACCATTCGTCACCGCGATGTAATACGGTACAGCGCCATCTATCGGTTGCACGGAGAACTAAACTACTTAGTACAAATTGAACATACCGGCCGCCATGGACCGTGTCCAGCTTAAAATAGGTGCTAAAACTAACAAACAATATACAATCGGCCAAGTGAAATTGGGATTCATGTATACATTACAGTAGCCAGATTGGAAATATGGAGATATTTTTTTTTTTAAATATGCTAGTTAAATACATTCTCTTCTTATAACAATTTCGACTGTAAAAAAAAAAAACTTTAGTGACACTTAACCTCATTAATCTTGTATTATGATTTAACTAGGTAATCTTACTTTGATGTAGGTAACAGAATTAATTTTGACAAAGGTCTTTTGATTATGTTTCCTTTATATTTAATGCTCACGACACGTGTAAGTTTGTCCAAACCGGGATGTTTATCGACAACTACACCAAAAAGCCATTTAGCAGGAGGTAGGTCATCCTCCTTGACAAGCACTACGCTCCCAACATCAGGTTCTGGAATCATTTCAGTCCACTTATACCGATGCTGCAGTTGGGTCAGGTACTCGCTCGACCATCTGCGCCAAAAATCCTGAACCATTCTTTGGGTCAGGTGCCATCTTTTCAAGCTGCTGATCGTTGAAGTTTCATAGTTAGCGTCAGGAGCTAACAACAACGACTCACCAACCAAAAAATGTCCTGGTGTTAGCGGATTGGGGTCTTCAGGATTATTGGACAGCTGAGAAATGGGTCTCGAATTGAGACAAGCCTCAATTTGTGATAGCACGGTCGACATTTCTTCGAAAGTGAGTGTACAGTTACCGATCACCCGTTTGAGGTGGTATTTTGTTGACTTTACTCCCGCTTCCCACAGTCCTCCAAAGTTTGGAGAATGGGGAGGGATAAAGTGCCAAGCGGTGCCATTTGTAGCCAACCAGTCAGCTATTTCCACTAAGATACTATTCTTTTCTAAGTTAAAAAGCTCCTTTAACTCTCGTGCGCTACCGACAAAGGTCGTGCCATTGTCACTCCAAAGTTCAGCGACATGACCTCTTCGAGCAACGAAGCGTTTGAAAGCCGCTAGAAAGGTTCCTGAAGTCATGTCACTGACCATTTCTAAGTGGATGGCACGGGTGGCCATGCACACAAATAGACAAATATAACCCTTGGTTGCGTGGTGACCACGACCCTTAGTCGTTCTAACACTAATAGGGCCGGCATAATCCACACCACTCCTCAGGAATGGTCTGTGTGCTGTTACTCTTGCTGTAGGAAGTTGGCCCATCATTTGTTGATTGGACTGCGCCGAGTAACGAATGCATTTTACACACTTGTGCACACACTGTCGAACTAACCTCTTTGCGCCAATCACCCAATACTTGTTTCTCAAGTAATTAAGTGTGAGTTGAGGGCCTCCATGCAGAGTCTTAATGTGAGCTTCGTGTACCAATAGCTTAGCAAAGTGTGACTTGTGAGGAATGATCACTGGGTGTCTCATATCAAATGAGATCATGTCAGCACTCTGAAGTCTTCCACCAACCCTTAAGACTTGATCTGCGTCTAAAAAGGGACAGAGCGACCCAAGCTTGCTGTTTCGTTTAATTTTTCCACTCTGTAGATTGTCTCTATCTTCTTGGTATTCTTCCTTTTGGCATAATCTTATACAGGTAAGTAACGACTCATTTAATTCTTTAACAGTTAACCATTTATTATAATGTCTTTTTTCAGATCTACTCCAAATCAAGACTCTTCTGCAGTATGCAATAACACGGACAAGCTTGCTTAAAGATGAGAACCTATTGAGTAGGTTATTACCACCTTCGTCATCACTGGCAGCTGTATGACAGGCTATCTTAGGTTTCTTTTCTTCAAGCTCTGTGTCCTTAATGTGTCTGTTGCCATAGTTGATATTCCTTTGTCGAAGCCATTTAGGGCCTTGATGCCAGAGCCGATTTTCCACGAATTCTGAAGCCAGCAATCCACGAGAAGCGCAGTCTGCAGGATTCTCATCAGATGCAACGTGCGACCATTGCTTACTTTCAGTAGAGCTCAAAATCTCGGACACCCGGTTGGCGACAAATGTTTTCCATCTACTAGGATGGCTGCTTATCCAAGCTAGGACGATCATTGAATCTGTCCAAGCATGAATATGATTTGACGGAACTTGTAATGTCGAAGCAACTTCAATCAAAAGCTTTGTTAGGAGGACTGCACCACAAAGCTCCAGCCGGGGAATAGAGACTTGCTTAATCGGTGCGACGCGAGTTTTGGAACTTATCAGGCTCACATGTACGCCACCATCTCTACTCACAATACGAGCGTAAACGACGGCTGCATAAGCAGCATTCGACGCATCGGAGAATCCATGCAGCTCCACACATATATCATCATTACTGTATCTAATCCACCTTGGTACAGTCACACTTGTTAGAGACTTTAAATCGTCTCTGAATCGAATCCAGTCATTAAGTAGTTGAGACGGTAGCTCGCTATCCCATTCAATACCTAATAACCAAAGTTGCTGAATAAATATTTTTGCTTTGGTTATGACTGGAGCAATCCAACCTAATGGATCAAATAGACGAGCTATGTCGGATATGACTTTTCTTTTGGTGATTAGACTCTCAAGGGGAGACAGTTTTACAGTAAACTGAAACTGATCTGTATCTCTATTCCATGTTAGACCGAGTATTTTGATCACTTCATCAGTTTTTATCTCCATCGTTTGTGCAGTGTCATCGTTTTTTACGTGGAGTCTCTGCAGTAGTTCTTTACTATTGCTTGAAAACTTTTGAAGTGGAAACCCTCCTCGGTTGAGTAATTGTGTGATCTCCTTATAGACTTGAACGCCTTCTTCCACAGACTGACAGCCACTCATTAAATCGTCCATGTAGAAGTCGTTTTGAACTCTCATAGAAGCCAAGGGAAAATTGTTTTCTTCAATTCGGGCCAACTCTTGCAGAACGCGTACAGCAAGAAATGGGGCTGAGGAAGTCCCAAAAGTGACCGTCAAAAGTCTAAAATGCTGCAATGCACTGTTTGGATCTTCACGCCATAAAATGCGCTGGAAGTCTGCATCTTCCTCCGCCACTTTCACTTGTCTATACATCTTGACGATGTCTGCTACAAGTGAAATTGCATAGGTACGCCAACGCATCACAAGATGCCGAAGTTCTGTCTGAAGAGTTGGGCCAATCATCAAGTCGTCATTCAATGACACTCCATTTGTGCCTTTACAGGATGCGTCAAATACAACTCGCACCTTGGATGTAGTTTTATCTTTGCGAATAACAGCGTGATGTGGTAGATAAACAGCATCTGGGTTATATATATCCTCGGATTCAATTTTTTCCATATGACCTAAACTTAGGTATTCATTCAGTACCTTTGAGTACTCTATCTTGAGTTCTGGGTTCTTCGAAATTCGCTTTTCCAACCAAAGAAATCGCTTACGCGCTATTTGCAGAGAATTGCCATATTTGCAAGCTGGATCCTCCGACTTGAAAGGCAACTTGACTACGAAACGGCCAGACTCATCCCTGAAAGTTGTTTGAGTGAATATCGCTTCACATTTTGCTTCTTCGTGAGTCCAGTGCTTTTTAGTTGGCTGAGAGGATTCCGATTCTAGTTCCCAGAATTTTTTTAGTAACTCATCCTCATTAAGTTTGGTTAAATGCAAACCAACAACTACATTCGGATCCGTCTGAGATAGATCGATCGCAGAGTTGTTGTGTAGCTTGCCAGAGAGGATCCAACCAAACCTTGTTTGTTGTGCAACTAAAGATCCTGGAGAACCCCTAAGTAAACCTTCCAATAAAATCTGACTATAAACTTCTGCACCTAATAGCAGATCAATTTTATTGGGTGTGTGGAACGTCGGATCTGCTAACTCTAACGAAGTAAAGGTTGTAGGAAGCGCTTTGATTGAGGCCTTTTTACTTGGTAATAAGGTTGTTAGTTTGTTAAGTACATGCGCTTTGACTGTAACGGCAAAGCTGGGATCTAAGCGAGACTGAAGTTTTAAAACGACAGAGTACTTTGATACTAAAGTTGAACTCTGGTCACCGCCTAAACCTGACATAAAACTGGTCTCAGGAATCTTTTTGAGACCCAGCATTTGAACAGCAGCTTCTGTAACAAATGAAGCTTGGGAGCCTTGATCCAGTAGGGATCTGATGATTACAGAAGTGTTGGTTTTGTTCGAATGAACCTTCACTAAAGATGTTGCTAACAACACTTGGTTGTCCGTATTTGAAAAATAACTGAGTATTGAATGATCTGAATCTGTACCAGATGCCTGATAAGGTTGTTGAACTGAATCCTCTTCTAACACTGTAGCAACAACATTACCCTCTCTAGGTTGTTCAGCTTCGGTTGAACCATTAGCTGATTTGGGAAATTTGGTGTGCAACAAAGAATGATGCTTTTTCTTGCAAATGCGACATTTAGTAGTTAAATTACATTGATAAACAGAATGATTTGGAGACATACAATTAAAACAGAGGTTGTGAGCTTGGACAAAATTACGGCGTGCTTCAACATTTTCCTTAGAAAACTGTTTACAGTTAGGTAGCTTATGGCCTTCGGAACAAAATAGACATTTAGATTGAAGATCGTTACTTTGATTTGTGGAAACATGTGAGTAATTAACTTTTTCAGCCTTTTGTATTTTAGAATCTAAAAATTCAATTGACCTAAAGCGCGTTTCCAAAAACTCTTCAAATGACTTGAGAGTTGGTAAATCTTGACCCGATTCGCTGACCCGTTGTTCCCACTGCTTACGGGATTCAGCGTCTAACTTTTGGCTCACCAAAAAGATAACAATTACATCCCATGATCTTACATCTATACCCAAGTTTTTTAGGGCATTCATACATTCTTTGGTTGTATCCAGTAGCTGTTTAATTGCACTGGATGATTCAGAAGTTATAGCCTTTTGAGATGTTAACCTTTTCAGTATACAATTAGCCTGATATTTTTTATTGTTATAGCGACCTTCTAAAATGTCCCAACAAATTTTATAATTATCGGCAGTGCAAGAAATATGACGTAATAACTGTTCTGCTTCACACGTTACATAGCTTTTGAGATAGTGAAGCTTTTGTACATGTCCATAGACGATTCCTTATGTATTAGAGAAACAAACAAATCTCGGAAGCTAGGCCATTCAGAATATTTGCCTGAGAACTTAGGAATTTCGATTTTGGGAAGTTTAACACGGTTTGGTTGTGCTTGAGGCTCAGATGTAGTCTTAGACCCAGACTTTGGCAAAAGTAATAATTTATCTCTAAGCAATGCCTTGTAATCAATATATACTTCTTCACATTGATCGTATTCATCATTAGTTACATACTCAGTTGAATCTAACACAGTTTTACTGACCTCATAAACTAATTTCTGATGATTAATAGTGAAGTTATTCCACAGCTTTTCTAATGTTTCTAATCGTGTCTCAATATAGCCCATGGTTATTCGGTCTTTAGGAGATTTCTTAAAGTTTACGAAACCTTTTTCAATTTTGTTACGGATATCAGATTGAAGTTTAAGGTAATTGTCCACCATGATTACAAATGTTTGGTATAAAATGCTTAAAGAAACACACAAGAAACGAAAAGGTATCAGAAATACTAGAAGTAAAGATTAATATAAGATTAAAGATTTTTTCCAGTCCCAACTTACTTGCCAAATCGCTATGAATTATTCTAAGTGTTTTTAACTCTAACAATCGCTATGAAATCGGGCATAGGTTCCCCGTCGGAACGTTTTTCTTAAAACTATTCTAAGTCCATGCAACGCTGTACAATAAATTTACTAAGTCTCTAATTTACTCCATGCACTATCTTGAAATTCTTCTAAGTTGATTCGCCTATGTAAATAAAGTTCAAATTCTTACTCACAAATTGTCCTGATAATTAACGCTCACACACTAAGTCGCTGGATGACAGTTGACGTTTATCCACTTGACAGCTGAAGTTGATGTTGACAGATGACACTGACGTATCTCGAAGTTTGACAGATCACTGACTTTGACAGCTTATCTTCAAATTTTCAATATGGCGTCTCTGCTTGGCTTGATCGGTCTCCAAGGGGGTGCTCCCCCCGCCGTGACTGCACTTCCGTTGACCTCCTGATGTCCCAGGGGGTGCTCTCCCCTCTAGCTGGATGCTGCTTCGGAACTGGATGTTTACAGCACCATAGGCGGTATTTCACCCCTGGTCGATGCCGGCGGATGAGGTCAACTTTTAAGCCACCAGTACGGTTAACTCGAAAGGACCATGAACAATCCCAATTTCACACTAATATTGGTTGCAAAATAAAACTCAATATAGCGGTACGTAACAGATCATATATTACAAAAAAAACCTTGTACACTTGAGTTAAACAGAAAACCATTCGTCACCGCGATGTAATACGGTACAGCGCCATCTATCGGTTGCACGGAGAACTAAACTACTTAGTACAAATTGAACACATTTGTTTTATATTATTTTCATATTGTTATTATATGTATGATAGACTTTAAAATATCTATTGTAGGGGCCTTTGTTGCCTGCAATAAATGTTTAAATGAATAAAAAACATCATCAGATTGCTTTGCACTTTTTGTATGATTGAGAAAATTATGACGAACATTTTTGATCGAAACATCTCAGTTTAAAGTTCTCATATAAACCAATAAATCTCAACAAGATGAGCATGTTTTCGTCTGGTGTTAAGTATCAAAATCGGTATTATATTTAGCTATCCACTGTTCGTGACTTACGATAAGCGTAAGATACGAGTGAGTGAGCAGTGATGCAGCGATGCAGCGGGCATGCATCGCGAATGCAGATGAGGGAAAAGTGGTCGCAAGTTTTCACGGCGCGGCGGATATGCGAGAATGTGCATATTGTTCACCGCAAAAACCAATCTTTTTGCTGCCACTAGACGAGGAAAAATATGGGGTTCTTACAAATTAGCTGTGAGATTTGCATGTATCAATAATGTTGGTTTTAATTAGAAAGATGCTGAAGTGAACAATATATTTTTCAGCAGATCCAGGTTCTAGAAAGTTCTGTCTTTTGTAAATTGGTCTATCGATTAAGAGTTTTTTATTTGACTATTGATTAAGTTTTTAGGTATCCTTCAAAATAATACTTTATATCATTACTTTCTTAATCTTAGCCACTTAACGAAATTCGTTAGAATAGTAATGGGAAAAGTTTATAAATTATTATCTTTCTAATTAGCTTCTTTATTCATGACATCGTTACCGCACAGAACACGTTCGAGCGAAGTGACTGATTGATGATCGTATTCACTATCGTAAAAACTTCATAATTACGCCTGTATTGTTTCGATTAATGTTTTACGTAATAAATCACGTATAGCTAGATGTTTGTCTTTAGAATTTATTGGCGTTTTCAAGTAAACTATACTATTTCACGCAGAGTGTGGTGTGCCGAATAGATGTCGATGGTTACTCGTGCGTGTAAACACTTGCAATTATTTTTTACAATCGTGACTACCGCAAGTAAGAATCCATTATTGTTAATGCAAGATAAAATAACGCACGTAAATGAGCATAAGTATCATTGCACCATATAGTATAATAAAGTTAATGTTACGAATGGCTTAATGAAGTATAGGATTTCCTGTCCCTACGTTAAGCCACCAAAATAGTCCAATAATTTTCTTTTCATCATGAGTAAGCTTGTTATACCTAAAAGTTAATATTCGTTTCAGTAGATTCGAAGTGGTATCATCCACTTTCAGTATATTGTTTGTCACGTCGTATTCGTTCGATTACGTTTCCTATTTTTAAGTAAGTTATAATAACAATAAAAGGCTATTGTAAGAAATAGAAAAAAAATAGTCTGCTCAGTAGCGCCAGACTAGTCTGGCGAGCGCGCCTTGCAGCCCGGTGGCTAGCGCGCGGCCGGGAAAATGATTTATTGTTTGCGGCGCGCGGGGCGCTTTCTCAGGATCCAGTCCACTGCAGATATGGCCGAGTATTATATTGATCCAAGCGGTCTGTCCTCCGCCGCTCATGCTACGCGAACGTTTGTCAGTAGGAAAACTCATTCGGAGAAAAGGATTTGGAGGCCGATTCTCGCGGCAATCGAACTTTTTTTGTGTGGTAATTCGATTGCTAGTTTAACCGTTTAACCCCAAAAATCTAGTAAAATATGAACACGTTAAAAAACCAATGCACGATCAAAATCTAAATACATAGATATCGTGACCCTGAGATATCAAAACTATTATTTCTTCAAAAAAGAAAATTCGATCGGTGAACTTTTTTCGTAATCGAATTGCACGAGAATTGGCCCCCTGGTTACTGGCTATTGACAGATACATTGTTGAACGTACAGTGTTTTTTCAACCTTTTTAGGTTTGCGTTTGCGAAAACCTTTGATAGAAGCCAGGTAGTCTTATAAAACATGAGACATCATTTGATGTGTAAATAAGCATTAAGAGAGATGGAAAGATTTTTTTTTTTAAAATAACAACTTGTGAGTTATAAAGTTTTTAGAAAAATGTTAAATTTTAGCATTCTTATCAAAAAATAAACTATTAAATACAAAACTTGCCTAACCATGAATTATTAAAGTGCATACAAATACTTAAATTTAGGATAATACAAATAAAAAATTAACCTAAAATGACAAAACATTGTTTTAATTCAAACCATCGAATTTTGTAATATGTGCTACCAAAATGTTAGACGTAAAGAAAAGTCTGGCCATTTTTTTGTACATAAAATGCAATTCTTGCGCGGCCTGCGTGCACTACCTTTAATGAAGACTTAGGGCGGCGGACTCCCCTCGCCCTCGGCCAATCCCCGCTCGTTATGATATTATATCAACTCATATCGGCCAATGGGGGCCCGTTATGATATTGTAGGCGGGCGGGAAATGCGTTTTTCCTGTAGGGCGGGCGGGCTTATGATATTCCGTTATGATTATAATGGGGTGCGAAGGGGATCTGGCCCAATCCTAACCTTGTGGTTATGATATTTGTTTATGTTATGAATTAAGGAGAGGGTATTTGTCGGCGTACCAATTAGGCGGTAGGAGGTGGAGCAGGAGGGCTTAATAAAATTTGGTTCTGCATACAATATGTTACCCTAACGTTTATAAAAGTGTGCCTCTATTGATTTATAATTGGAAATAATAAAGATTTCTTTTAAAGAATGGGTAATACACTACAGATTTTGATTAAAATATTATAAAATGTACAATAATTCTACTACTGGGAATATGTTAATGCCATTTTTCTTTTGTTATTCAGTGTTTGGTACATCGTGTGAAAATTTAAATGTCTTATAGAGGGGGTCATTTGCTGCTGCCTTTTTATGATTTTTCAATCGTTTTTTTTATCTTTCACGACAAATAACCGAAATTCGATATTTTAATCACTTTTTGTTCATCGTATGGGATTTCCTCAATTTTATCATTGTGTATTTACTGTGCAATATTAAACGGTTATATTACCATCACACTTACACAAGTCATCTAGTTCATTTCATAATAACTACTTCGTGGTTCAAGTAGAGTAAAGTATGACTTTACAATAAAAATAACCACCAGTGTTTGCGACTATACAGCAGATTGCAAGCGTCATCTGATCAAATTGTAATTTGCGTTATAGTCTGTGGGCGCCTTTACGATGACATTTCCCGCTCTCCATTCAATATTACATTTTCCATCTCGACCGCGTACGACGGAACGTTTGATTTTATTTTCGTCGATTTTGCACAATCGTGACTTGGAAAGCAGATGAAGATTTGTTGGGTAACTCTCATCTTTTATTTTCTGTTATGGCAGGCAATCTCTGAGCGCGAACGAGCTACGGGGATTTAGGCTTCGCATTAACTTTGTACCAGGCAGGTTTTGGACATATTTCGTGTCAGCTATTTAAGTGGTGCAAAATACATAGTCTGGCCGTAAATACTGTTACAATTAAAAATAAGAAAGATATTACATTTGAATTTGGAATCTGTCATTTTTGTACGATTGCTCATTGTGTTTTCTAATTTTGGTGCCAATACATTTTATAATATTTTGCGATATTAAAATGGAGTGGGGTGATAAAGAGAACCGAATCGCTGTTATTGCATTATACAAAGTTGGTATGGAGCCAAATGCAATTTTGAAAACTTTTGCTTGGTATTAGTCAAATGTTTGTGTACCGGGCTATCAATAGGTACAATGAGACCTCTTCTATTTGTGACAGAAAAAGATCTGGATGTCTACGTAGTGTTCGTACGAGAAAGGTGGTCAAAGCAGTAAGGGAAAGAATTTGCAGAAATCCTGTCCGAAAGCAAAAAATTTTATCTCGCGAGATGAAGATAGCACCCAGAACCATGTCGAGTATTGTAAAAGATGACTTAGGACTTGCAGCCTATAAGAGACGCACTGGTCATTTTTTAACTGATAATTTAAAAAAAATAGGGTGGTAAAATCGAAAAAACTACTGAAGCGGTAGTACGCAAAGGGAGGTCACAGAAAATTTTTGTTTACGCATAAGAAAATCTTTACAATTGAGCAACATTTTAACAAACAAACTGACCGTTTTTATGCTCAAATCTCTAAGGAAGCTTCCCAATTAGTCGGCAGAGTGCAACGTGGGCATTACCTGACTTCAGTGATGGTTTGGTGGGGTGTTAGCTATGAAGGAGTGACTGAGCATATTTTTGTGAAAAAGGTATCCAAACATTGGCAAAAGTGTATCAAGATACCATTCTTGAGAAGGTAGTTAAGCCCATTAACAACACCATGTTCAATAACCAAGCATGGTCTTTCCAACAAGACTCGGCGCCGGGCCATAAAGCTCGGTCCACGCAGTCTTGGTTAGAAGCGAACGTTTCGGACTTCATCAGAGCTGAAGACGGGCCGTCGTCTAGTCCCGATCTGCATCCGCTGGATTATGATTTATGGTCAGTTTTAGAGAGTACGGCTTGCTCTAAACGCCATGATAATTTGGAGTCCCTAAAACAATCCATACGATTGGCAGTGAAGAATTTTCCCATGGAAAGAGTGAGTGCTTCTATTGATAACTGGCCTCAACGTTTAAAGGACTGTATTAGAATAGAATAGAATAATTATTTATTTGCATAAAACACGGTACATTTGTCAGGTTCTTAAAATTAAAAGTGAACATGCGTGTTTCATCGATGTATCGATATGCAAACATTTCGTCGTCATGCAAAACTATCTGTCATACAATTCGAAAGTAAAATTATAAATTTATAGAAACATAAATGTCAACATTGAAATTATTATATAATTTTAAGAGTCATTAAAATTGTAATATTAAAAATAATATAGTACTAATTACGTAATTCTTTTGTCACATTGAAAATAAATAATAAAAAGATGTCAGTTACCAATTACAATTCGCTTTAGGTGTCCGTCACGGGAAAATCTTGTAAACTCGTCTACGCTATAGAAACAGTTCTCAACCAGCACTCTAAAAATTATTCTTTTATAAATTTTGAATGGCAAATTTTGAATGTGGTTTGGTAGTGATAATGATTTTTCTTCGTAAATAGCAATAATTCAAAAATATACAAAGATGGCAATGCAAGATTTATTATTTTTTTAAAAAGAGGCCTACATGATTCCATCAGTCCAACATCGCAAATGGATCTAATCTAACACATTTCTTCTGCAAAATGAAGACTCTGTTGAGGTGTGTCGAGTTTTCCCATAGAATCAGCCCATACCTCAAAATGGAACCAACATATCTGTGGTATGCTATCAGAGCTGTCTGAAGATTTGACAATTTGGTCAGACGATATAGAGCGTATATAAAACTATGTATTCTTTGACATACTGTGTCGACATGATTCCGCCAAGTGAGTTCGGAATCGATAACGATACCTAGATAAGTGGCTGATAAAGTAAGGGCAATGGGATCATCGCCATGTTTAACCGATAAGTTTTCGGGTTTTCCATTTTTGTTGAGGAATTGTATGTATTTTGTTTTACTTGTATTTATTTTTAAATCATTATCACTAAGCCAATCTGTAACATTTGTAATTTCATTATTTATTTCATTATTGTAGTTGATTTTAGTGTATTGTAATAGAAATGTCATCAGCAAAAAGTGTGACTGGATATTTCGTACAATTGGGGAGGTCATTTATGTATATGATGAAGAGTAATGGTCCCAATATACTACCCTGTGGCACGTGGCCTGTGACAGAGCCGTTTTGCCTATTTCCCGATTTGCACAATACATTATGGGACTTATCATCGAGCTTTGGTATTTGCACAAATTGTGTTCTTTCCGTGAGATAGCGTTTAATCCAATATATCCAATATATGCCGGTCCTCGCACACCATAACGTTCGTTAACTTAGTTAAAAATGTTTTGTGATTGACAAAATCAAAAGCCTTAATCATCTTTATATATATATAATTCTTCTGTGAGTGTGTATGTCACTGAACTTCTCTCAAACGACTGGACTGATTTTGATGAATTTTTTTGTGTGTATTCAAGGGGATCTGGGAATGGTTTAGATTCACAATTTTTTTTTGAATTTTCAAATTAAAGATGTGTAGACAGGACAACGTCTGTCGGGTCCGCTAGTGTCAAATAAAACAGTAGAAACTGGAACTCTCCTACCCATGTACATCGATATGTTCTTTATTAGAGAGTAACAAGCGAGCGCTGTCGATCTTCCCTTGCGAAATCCAAATTGTTCCTCACTAATTATAGAATATTTTGTGAAAAAAGATATCAGTCTGACTTGCATGACTTTTTCAAATATCTTTGACAAAATAGAAATAAGAGCTATCGGTCTATAGTTTTTCAAATCATGCTTATCTCCACGTTTATGTAATGGCTTAACAATAGATATTTTAAGATTGGTAGGAAATTTTCCTTGCTCAAAGAAGTAGTTGGCAAAATGTGTCAAAAGAGGTGCCAATGATGAGGAGGTGCAGGTGACTGCACAAGCTTTGGTAATTCCAGTGTATAGCTCATCATAACCTGTAGAATTTGTATTGTTGAGGGAGTTTATAATTTTAACTATTTCACTATCGTTAGTCGGACTTAAAAACATAGATGCATGATTAGCATTAATTAATTTTAATTTACTTGCATTACTTTTATAGTTACTGCGTACGTCAGTTGAGTCAATAAAGTGGTTATTAAATATATTTGGTATTTCTGTAGGATCGTTTATTATTCTATCATTTATTTTTAGGTATTCAATATTATATGTTTTATTTAGATTGTCTTTGTTTTTTATTATTCTATGTAGCTTTGCACTTATTTTTAGCCGTGTTGATATATTTTTCGTTTATAAGTTTTTGGGACAGTTGTATACATTTTTTCAGTAATTTAGAGTACTTCAGATATTTGCTTTTAGTTTTATATGTCTATTTTTTATAGTAAGATAATCGAAGTACTCTTTTAGTTTTGCATGATTTTCTGAGACCTTTTGTCAGCTATTTTGATTTTAAGTTAGCTTTATTTAGGCATTTGATTTTATATTTTGGAAAACACAGATCATATAATAGAATAAGCTCATAATGAAATATTGTGAAATCAACATCTACATCTTCGAAGTCAAACAGATTTTGCCGTGGATATCTCGTCAGAAAATATTTGAATTTGTTAATATTGTCAATGCTATAGTCACGTCTCATTTCAAACCAAAATTCAAGCGGTGCTCTTCGTAACTCCACTGGAACAGTCAATAGTTGAGCTGAATTATGGTCAGACAAGCCTACTTCTTTAGCCTAGTGCTTCCCTTATATTGCTCGCGATATGATCTATACAAGATTTCTGTCGGGTAGGTGTTTTTATATGCAAGTCCAGATTGTACCTTAATAGTGTTTCTTTTAATTTATCCGATGCGTCATTTTTCTTTAAAGTGTCAATATTCCAGTCTCCTGTAATAATTATACGTTTTTTAAATGATTTTACTTTGTCTAAAAGAAGATTTAATTTATTTAAAAATATTTTAATGTTTGATTTTGGTATACTATTATAATTGTTGTGTATTAATCACACAAGAATTATTTTATATTCCATTATTTCTAGTCCACAGCATTCGAATGTTCGTTCTGCTGCCAGTTCCTTCAGAAAGGGCAGTTCCTTAGTCGTGATTGATTTTATGTGCAAAATACAAGATCCGCCGCGTTTTTTCTGTAATCTACAAAATGAAGCACCTAATTTATAACCATTGAGGTTCATGTTTGATTCACAATGTTTTCTAACAAATGTTTCAGTTAGACAAATCAGATCTTCATTATTTTCTGACATTTCACTTAGTGTTGCTTCTATTAGTTCTTTTTTACTAAAGAAACCAGCTATGTTCTGGTGCATGATCCAAGTAGAGTTATCTCTTATAAAAAATGAAGCGTCTGAGATCTTAGGCTTGGTGTTTTAAAACAATGCATTGCAGCCAATGGAGACCACTTCGAATAAGCTTTTTACATTTTAAATTGTTTTATATTTATGTATAAAACTAACACACTGTAAAAGTAATAAATATTATTTGCATTACTTTTTTTTATTTGTGACAACATTTATGGCAAGACTAGGTATAACCTTCTCGTAGATCCCAAATTACCCCCTTATTCATAAAAACTCAAATAAGCTAATAAACCGCTTTTGTCTCCTCTTTGCATAGCACTTTTAGCCGGAAAAATCTTCGAGCATTCTCGCCAACTTTCTGAGGTGAGAGAGGCGAAGGAATTTTGGCAAGGTTTTGTCCTAGAGAAGACATCCCAAAGGAATGTCACCAGCTAAAACTTTAAGATGTCCCTCTTACGAGAGAGACCTTCAATTCTTTATTTCTAAATTCCGTCAGTGACAGTGGTCGCGCAAGGCTCTTGGCAGTTTTCTGCAAAGATTCTGGCCACTGGCTTCATGGTTTACTGTAGAAAAATTTGGGCACTCTTTTCGATAGTAAGGCTTTCCGGATGCGTGTGGGCCTCCGCTTCGGTAATATGGGATTTTTTTACGTGTCCATGTGGCAAGGAGTTTCACAAATTCGGTCTCCACTGCCTTTGTTGCCAGCAAGGCGCTCGGCGTCTCGCCCGTCACGCTACCCTTAATGACGCCATCAGAAGAGCTCTTGTCACCATTAACGTTCCTTCCACGTTGGAACCACGTGGTTTGGTCCGTTATGATGGCAAGAGACCCGATGGCCTTACGCTTATGCCCTGGGAACGGGGTCGGGCCTTAGTTTAGGATGCAACTTGTGTTGATACTTTGGCCCCCTCCCATCTCAGAGAATCAGCCCTTAAAGCTGGTGCAGCGGAGTTGGCTGAAAACGCCAAGCGTCACAAGACGTCTCACTTGCAAGTGATCATGTGTTTGCACCGTTTGGCGTTGAAAAATTGCGCCAAAATTAAATTCTGTAACAGCCAATATAGTCCATTGAATGAGTCCCTCCAAGGGGGGTCTAGAGTGCGTGATTTAGTAACGTAAGATGTTTCTTCGGAAACATGTCAAGAGTCCCTAGGTAATAAACATACTAAAACCCCGGGACACTAGGAGGAGCCCCGGAGTGGGGGGAGGGGGGGAAAGGGTCCATTTTTTCATTTTTCGCTTAAATCTCCAAAACGGTACATGTTAGAGAAAAACTTTCAAGTAAAAGTTGAAAGGCCATAAAATTATCTACAAGTTGTACCTAAATCATTTTTTTCTATTAGCAGCCGTTTTCGAGCTACATCCCATGAAAGGTGAAAAATTCGAAAACATAAGCAAACTTTAGCATAAGCTCAACGAGGGCGGACCCCTTCCCATGCTACGTGTGAAACTTCATAGAAAAAATCCAAACAACGGATAATGTTGGGACATTGATGTCATATGAGAGGCACTAGAGGAAAAAAAATAAAAAGTTTAAGTATCGTAACTACCCTAATAAAAATCAATTCCTCCTAAACGCCTCCATGGTGGAATCTGGTTTTTTTATCACTGATAGACCTAATTATGAGCAATCTATCGGTACTGGTCACAAGTTGCACTTTTGAGCTTTTTGGAAGAAAAAAATAAAAAAGATCAAGTTCAGTAACTCAAACTACCCTAATATAATATTTTGACAATCGATTCCTCCTAAAGGCTTCCAAGGAGGAATGTGGTTTTTTTACCAATGATAGACCTTATTAAGAGCAATCTATCAGTACCAATCACAAGTTGCACTTTTGAGCTTTTTGGAAGAAAAAAAATAAAAAGGTCAAGTTGCGTAACTACCCTAATATAATATTTTGACAATCAATTCCTCCTAAAGGCTTCCATGGAGGAATGTGTTTATTTTACCAATTATAGACCTAATTAAGAGCAATCTATCAGTACCAATCACAAGTTGCACTTTATAGCTTTTTGGAAGAAAAAAAAATAAAAAGTTCAAGTATCGTAACTACCCTAATAAAATTCAATTCCCCGTAAACGCCTTCGTGGTGGAATCTGGTATTTTTATCAATGATAGACCTAATCATGAGCAATCTATCTGTACCGGTCACAAGTTGCACTTTTGAGTTTTTTGGAAGAAATAAATAAAAAGATCAAGTTCAGTAACTCAAACTACCCTAATATAATATTTTTACAATCGATTCCTCCTAAAGGCTTCCATGGAGGAATGTGTTTATTTTACCAATTATAGACCTAATTAAGAGCAATCTATCAGTACCGGTCACAAGTTGCACATTTGAGTTTTTTGGAAGAAAGAAATATTTTTTGATCGATTGATGTGATAAACATGGGTATGTAGTATGGGGAAATTGTTTGAGCCAAAATCATTTTTTACTGCGTGTAACTCAGAAATGGTAGGATATAGGAAAAAATGATTAAGGTACAACTTGTAGATAATTTTATGGCCTTTCAACTTTTCCTTGAAAGTTTTTCTCTAACATGTGCCGTTTTTGAGATTTAAGCGAAAAATGAAAAAAATGACCCTTTCCCCCCCTCCCCCCACTCCGGGGCTCCTACTAGTGTCCCGGGGTTTTAGTATGTTTATTACCTAGGGACTCTTGACATGTTTCCGAAGAAACATCTTACGTTACTAACTCACGCACTCTAGAACTTTTTATTCAATGGACTAATAATAAAGCTGGCTGGTTCCTAGCTCAAAGAATTAGCATAACTATCCAACGCGGCAACGCAGCCAGGCATCATAGCCTCCTTGCCGCAAGAAATGGTTTGTTTTTGAATAGGTAGATTTTAAGTTATTTTTGTATGTTGCATGTCTTATTTTTATTTTTTCTTGTTTGTTACTAATAAAGTATAATACACTGTTTTGTCACCTTCTGTCAAATGATGACAGCGCCAAGAAAGAACGTGACAAAACAATTTAATAGTTAAAACAGGTTTATACTGATTGTGTTATTATGAATAAGGGCGTTAATCTTTACCTCTACCTATACTCAAACACCAGCAAAATAAGGACATGTACTTAGATGTTTGGATGGGTGACCATTGCGGCCATATTATAAGTGACGTATATCACGAACATCTCCGTGCTTCGGAAGGCACTTAAGCCGTTGTTCCCAGCTAATATCGATTGATATTAGTTGTTAAGCCGCCCATAAGGCCTCTGACTAGTGGCCTTATTAGCGGCTTGATAACATCTGACAGCAGGGTTAGTCGCTTGCCTTGCAAACACCCTTCCACCCGGTGGAGTATGGCTTGAACTACCTTATATTTGTGGTAAGCTTTGTCCAGCAGTGGAATGTTACATAGCCTGTAACATTTTACTTTTTTATTATTTTTACTTAAATCAGCATAGCATGCTTTGATTATACAATATCGAATCATGCAACACTGACAAAATCGGCTTCCTTGTACATCTTCAATTTAATCTCATTGACGATTCCATTGAATGGATGTAGCATGGACCTATACATCGGACAGTTCCTTTTGGGTATACGATATAGGTAATAGATTTGACTGTGTGTGTGTTTATTTGTAAGGGTGTGAGTGAAAGCGTCGCAATGTTAAAATAAAATAAAAATATATCAAAAAGCCTATCAAGCCGATTGGAAGCGTCCATCTCCCAAATATTAGACTTTCAGAAAAAAATGATTTCGGAACCTCGATGTCATTTGAAGACACCTGTCCAAAGACGTTACATAACACGTATAGATTTGACCAATAAATTTATATTTATATATTATTATTTATTTTGTTCCATGTATGCCTCAAATGTCTTTTTTTGTATAGGAATCGTAAAGCCGTTAACGGAATATATCTACAAACCAAGTTTCATCTGTGTACTGCTAATAGTTTCAGAATAAAGGATTCCGTTTTTGCCATTCGGCTACGGAACCCTAAAAACGAAATATCTACAACTAAAGGCCGTTTATGATACCAAGTCTCCACAATGGAAAAGAGCTGAAATTGGTTTCGTATTCGGGAATACGTAAGACTGACTACTCACACACGCCACGTAGTTGGAATGAAGCAAATTTCCAATTATCTTATGTAAATTCATTTATTTTCTGAGCGTCGGGAAAATTAATGACATAAAAAGCGTATTGAATTAAACGGCGTCCTTGTTGGGCAAATGAGTTGATAAAAAAACGATAATAAACAAGCGCCTTTGTAACAAACTATAACAGATCGGTAATTGCTTCCACGATGCCTCCTCGCGTTATTACGCCTTTTACGACGCCGTATGGGGTGAATAAAACATTTTTACGAGCGGCCATGGATACTATAATACGTATGTGCCCGATATATCGCGCAGGTAATAAAGTATAAAACTGTTTATACGCGCGCGCCACCAAACTAATTGCATACACAGTAACATCCTACTCACTAAATAAATACTTATTAAATTAGCGGCCTAAAGGCCAACTTTCACTCTAACGGTCTGATCCACAATGTATTTTAAGTTCTGGTTAACGTTATCTGCCAAATATTTTATACGAATTGACATTCTATATTTAAATTATTCGTTGGTAAGTGCTTATTTTGTCGATTGTGAAACAGCCAATCTTAAAATGGCTGTACCTATTCAACCAAAGTGAGCATTATGAAAAACATTTTTTTTTTTACAAAAAAATATCTAATAAAACAGATAGGTATTAACTTAGCACAAAACCATTGTGGTTTGTTATTTCAATGAGTTTAAAGTTTACATCGATCAACAAATTAAACAAACAAATCTAAAGTTAAATGAAGGTTTAGTAGTCGCTTATACGTAATGAGAAATTTGGTTCTTAATTTGCCTTTAACAATCATATCATAAATCTTTCAAAAACTTTAGATTAATAAAGGTAGGCTCTTAATTGTTCTGCCTGCATAAACCACACAAAATACACTACTTGTAAAAGAGATGAGATTTTGCAAGTTCTGTACATGTTACGATGCACTCATAAGTTTACTACCATTTTGATAGTATGTTGTACGCTTTCCGTCTTGATTCTCAAAGTTCTTTTTATCAGAGTTGGATAATTCAATATATCGAAGTTGGACGGAGCTGAGAGTTGGCGACATCCCTGGCCGGCACATGGCCCCGGTCACTCAAATAGATTGCATCATACCGTAATGTTGTCCCACTGCGCTCGGCAATTATACGCACAAGATGAATAAACTATTAACCCTCCGAACTCCAAGCCTCTAGCCGCGCGACTTTTTCTTTGTCATTCACCGTACGTGTGCAATGTAACATTTGCCGAATGTGGATACAATATACATTTTTTTATTTTTTACTCTGGGGACACTTTTTCGACCCTCGTCCGAGCGGCCTCTTTGAAAAGTGGACATCGGAACGCGAGGGAAGGAGCCCCTGAGGACACCGGACAGAAAATGCGTTGTAAACATTGCGACTACATTCAATTTCCGTCATTTTTCAAACTGATAAATAATTCTGTCATCGAACGCTCGGACAGGGGTCGCTATGAAGTGATTGTCGACGGAAGGACGCCGTAAAAAATAGCGGGCGATGAGACTCGGCCTCGCATGTGTACGATAAATTTCTTTTTTATTATCAGATATCGAGGGACTCGGGAATCGAATAAAGCGCTCATATTTAATTCATAAGATACCGGCCATATAGCACTACGCTGGACTATTTTATTTAAGATGTTGAAAGAATACGGACTCTGGGTCCATACAAAGTTTAGGACATGCAATGTACTTACCGACTTTATAAAATGTCTCGAATAATCTCCTGGGAGTCGAAGAAATCTTTTGATTTTATTCACATCGGACTTTTGGACGATTACTAACTGAATTTAACCGGCTGGACAAGTAGACATATATCTCTTGAAATGTAAGTCGAGCTCTAGGCGGCTATTCTCGTATCCATCGAACTTATTTCTTATGGTAATTCAATCGCGAGTTTTACCGTTTTACCTAAAAAAAAAAGTCAAGTAATATATCCGCACATTAAAAAAATAACGCATTTACGTATTTGAAATGCATAAAAATAGTGACCCTGAGAAATCCAAAACTATTTTTTATTCGGCAATAAAAATTCGATCGGTGAACTTTTATTCGCGAGGTCAACTTTTATTTGCGAATTGCAAGAGAATCTGCCCTCTAATGGGCAGAGAAACTGGCAACTATTTTTTTCGTTATGCCCGAGCACAAGGATATTGCAAATTAAATGTTGCCAGTGTAATTTGGTGCCACAAAGATAATGTCCAGTAAGAGAAACAGTGTTCATTTAAATTGTTTAATTTATTACGTCGGGCGGCAGGTTCCAGTGTCCGGCAGATGTGCTCAATACATTTGCAGCAAGACGCGAGGGTCACTCGCAGTATTAAATAGCTCTCCGACAGCTAAATGAGAAGGGGAAAGAAAGGACGCGAGCATTATTCTGTACTGTTCATTATTTTGGTCGATTTACTCTTCGACAATTTCCAGAAGTAGAATATCTCGTAGGTAAACATACGTATGGCAAGTATTTTGGTTTATGAAAACTTAAAAAAAAGTAAAAACCGACTTCAAAACCAAAATGCACTAAAAAGTCTCAAATAAACTCTTCACCATTGAAAGGAAAGAAATCCGTTTTAGGCAAACAATTTCTTTTTGGAGTCGGTGCTGTGATAGTTGATGTTTGATGGTCAAAGTAATGCATTTTGGTCAGTGCCGGTTTTAGTACTACCGCCCTGGGCGAGATTTCTACGGCGCCCCCTAACTGCAATTCAAACCCATACGAAAAAAGGCGAAGGATAATAATGAAATAACCATTTATGAAAAGAAATAAACATTTATTAAAAAAACTAATAAAATTTTACTTTTCTAGCCTTTCTATCGGCGAACTCTTTTATTAAGTTATCAAAGTCGATGTTTTCAGCAATTTCATTTTCGATTGACAAAGTTGCCAAGTTTGTCAATCTAGATTGAGATATTGTCGATCGCAGATAGGTTTTTATCAGCTTGAGCTTAGAAAAACTCCTCTCTCCACTAGCAACCGTTACGGGAATAGTTAATAATATTCGTAATGCTATCCAAACATTTGGATATAGTTCTTGTAAGTTGCGGTCTTTGATAAAATTTAAAACAAAAACAGGAGTAACCACTTTCTGATCAGGCAAAAACGATTTCAGACTTACGAGTTCATCGCACAACATACATCCATCTATATCTGATTTGGAATTTACATTTAATTTTAATTGAAGATCACTACAGAGTTTGATAAGGTCGTGTTTTTCTGGAATCTGTTTTAAATTGTACAAAAAAGACCAAGATTCCGAGTACTCACATAACTGTTCAAATCTTTCGTTGAGTGAAGTTAACGTCGTGTCCAAAAGACAGTTGAAAAATTCAACCTCAAATTTTTTTCTGGAGAAGTTATAGGCTCATCTTGGGCAGTTTCACCAGCTTGGCGCTTAACACGTCGAATTCTTGTTGTCGCTCTAAACTCAGGTTCTATTTCTAACTCTTCAGCCAATTCCTTCGCAGTTGAAATGGCGCTTTTAAAGCCTGTATTTCTATATTCTTCCAAGAAATTGCAGCATTTTTTCAACATGTCTGTGCATTTACCGAGATCCATGTCTGTTGATTGTAGAGATTTACTAACGACATTAATTTGAAAAAGTATGTCATACCAGACAACCAATGAAACTATGAAGCCGAAATCTTTTAGCTGTTCGGCTAGAGTAGTAGCCTCATGAGAGACTTGAACATCAGTTTTCTGAGTTTCAATAGCCAAAGTGATTAAAGCGTCATGGACGGCGCTAATTTGATAACGGACTGCTTTAACACTGCCAATTCTTGCTTCCCAACGCGTGTCACTGAGTTTTTTTATAGTGTACAATCCCAAGTGATCGGTCAGAATTTTCCATCGATGAACAGAAGCTGAAAACAACGTAAACAACCTCTGAAGTACTCCAAACAAAGTGACAGATTTTACAGATGACTTAGCGGCATCGCATAGTACGAGATTGTAGCTATGACAGCCACACGGTACATATACAGCTAAAGGATTTATGTCCAGAATTCTCCTTTGAACTCCAATATTTTTTCCTTTCATATTTGCTCCGTTGTCATAGCCCTGACCTCTACAATCGTTCAATTCCAGTCCGTATTTATTTAAAATATCAATAATAACTTCAGTCAGCCTTTCACCAGTCGACTCATTAACAGGTATAAATTCTATGAAATGCTCTTTTACTGATATTTTATCGACATCTGATGATAAATCAACAAATCGTATTGTCAGTGAAAGCTGTTCTATATGACTAATGTCCGGAGTACAGTCAGCTATAATAGAATAATATTTCGATTTCTTTGCACGTGATATGATTTCTGACTTCACTTTTTCACCCATCAGCTCTATTAATTCATTTTGAATGTCTTTTCCGCAGTAGTGGTCAGAAACATCACCCTTTACAGCTAATCGCAAGTGCTCCTCCATAACTGGATCAAATTTGGCTAGTAGTTGTACTAAACCCAAGAACTTTCCATTATTTGGCGTATATAGTTTGTCGGAAGTACCTCTAAACGCCATATTGTTTTCAGCTAAATACAGTGTAATATGCATTAATCTAGACAAAATATTATTCCACCTTGTAGTTTCCTTTCTAATCAAATGTTGCTCTTGACAATCTATTGTTTTTCCCGTTTTTAATCTTAGTTCAGCCTCAATCCATGAGAGGTAAAACTTCTTATGAAAAGTGCTACTTTCATGAACTTTTAACATTTCTGATAAGTGTTTCCAGTCGTTATATCCTTCAGATACTAAATTCGACGTTGGGCTGCTATCAAATAGCCGGCAACAAAAACAGTAAACTCGATTTTTAGAAACTGAGTATATTAACCAACGACGCTGAATTATTTCATTGTTTGCAAGTTTTTTGGTAAAATGAGAATTTGAGAAATGTCGCCCTGTATCATTCTTTGGATAATTATCAATGTGAGTTTGCACTGGGCCATTAGTTATTATATGATCAATAATTTTGCTATTTCGAGTGAGTGGCCAAGTGGCTGGATCCGATATATTTGGAACAAGAGAACTAACGTCATCTAGAATTTGTATTTGTTGTACATCACCAATAGTGTCATCCTGAGCAGCATCTGTAATTGTAACACAACTTGTCTCCTCACTTCGGGAAACTTCGTCCACAATCTCTTCAACAGCTAACTGATCTGACTTGTCAGACAGAGACTCCACTACCGATGCATTCGCTTGTATTTCAGATGTAGATGCCACATTAAGGTCTTGATTTTTTGTTGTGATAATATATTTGCCTATATTCATAAACTTTTTTGTTTTTTCAAATTCCTTTTCTTTTTCTGCTTTTCGTTTTCTATATTTTGACCCAGATGGTTTGCTTTTGAAAGGATCAACGTGTTCAGACATTTTGTACTAATCAAATCTGCAACAAATTAAATCTGCGTAAGTCCGATCATTTCTATAAATTAATTAAATATAACGCTATTGAGTGAGGACGACCAAAAACGCTTTATATTCAGGAAAGCGTTAGCATACACGTGAACTACGATCGAAAAATCTAGGTAAGGTAATATTGTCATGGCAGCAGCGGAATAATTGTGAAATGTTATATTTAAAAGCTTGTGTTACGTGATAGTGCTTAGATTTGTATGAAAAAAATCACGATCATCCACTCGTTCCCGAAAAAATGACTTCTATGTACAGTCAGATGCAAAAGTCGGTGGACACTTTTCACCTTTAACACAAAGGCTTACGAATGAACAGTGTTCATCCACTTTTACACTTGACCGTACCTCCTCGACATTCATTTATTATCTCCGTGTTAAAATTTCATCAACATTATATAGTCAGTTCCAGAGATATTTTATAATATATAATTTACTTTAAATAGATTACCCCACTCCAAACATAACATAAACAAACAAACAAATGTTACCTCTTTAGTATAATAAGTAAAGATAGTTAAAATAAAATTGTACTTACCTAATTAGTGAAATAATCCGTCATAAAGCAAATACCTACTTAAACACTATTTGTATTTCAACTTTTTGGATAAAACCTATGTCACTCTGTAGTCGGCGACAAAAAGAAAAAAACATGCACTTCGTAACTTAGCGTGGACCGCCAGATTACTGCGTCTGTTTGTTTTAAAATATGTAATTGCGATAACTGTTTTTAAGTGCGTGCACCGATTGAATGAATAGGAATGAGCTGTGTTCCGCTCCATCAAAAATAACGCCAACTCTTTTGAACTAAAATGTTAAAAAGAAATAGATAATGTGTTTTTCTGTGGTCGGGGATTCCCAGTAAAATAAACTGTATGTATGTAGTGCTACGACCGAACGGATTGAGCACTGCGTTCCATTCTAGTGTTGCCAACACATCGTTTTTTTTTTTCGCTTACAGAGATGGGAATATAAAGGGGCGCCGCTTAACGGCGCCCCTCAAAGTCCGGCGCCCCTGGGCGGTCGCCCAACCGCGCCCTACCCTAACGCCGGTACTGATTTTGGTTTTAAAGTCGTTTTTTACTTTTTTTTAAAGTTTATTTTATTTCTTCATTTTTAGTGATTACATACGAGGGGGGAGGAGTTGCACCTTATGATTCTATTTTTTAAGAAGCTATAAATTACCTATCATAAGTTCCGTCATTATAATTACTGAACTCCTAAGCGTTAAGGAGTTCCACATTCAGCTCAGCTCCACAAGATGTTGACTTTCAGACGTAACAACACGTCAACATTAAGATTCTAGTAAAGAAACACTATACGTGCCTTTAAAATTTGAGGGTTTCCCTCGATTACACCAAGATCCCATCATCAGATCCCAAAATGGAAAAAATGGGACCAACGAGAAGGTACACCCCCTAAGTAGGTGAAAAAAATTTCGATTCGGTCGACAAACGACTGAGATATGAGGTAACATATATACAAAAAAATATTTAAAAAAAAAACATACAGTCGAATTGATAACCTCTTCCTTTTTTGAAGTCGGTTAAAAAGTTAGAAGATAATTATTATTTTTTCATTTAAAAAGTCTAAAGTTTATTTAAGACTCTCTAGTGCATTTTTTTAAAAGTTGGTTTTTACTCTTTTGTAATATAATATTTTAGGCATTTGATACCTATCTACACATACAGTCTACACACATATGCACCGTCTCGAAAAGAATTCATTTCTCCTAAATAGAAGAAAAATGCGTTATTTAAAGCTTTTTAGTCTGTTTTAGAAGGCGGTTTCATTTTTGAATATATTTTTTTATTTCATGATTTTTAATTATTTATTACTCCTGGTTTAGAGTATTTTTAACACTCACAGTGTCATATTTTATATTCATAAAGATTAAATAAGAAACCAAAAATTTGCGCTCGGGCAGGACTCGATCCAGCAACTTTCTGACTAACCGGGCCGAACGCTCTACGAATTGAGCTACCGTGCTGTCAGTCCAACTTTGCGAAATTTGTGGTCTCTTATAGATTCGTCATTATACGCCGGTTAGCCAGAAAATTGCTGGTTCGAGTCCCGCCCGTGCACAAATTTTTGGTTTCTTATTAAGATAGCGTCATCAATTTTTAAGTTGATTTTTTTCTGTAAAGAATAACCACTTGGCCCACTGTTGCATAAACAGACGGGTAGATGGCGCTAAACGTCACGCATAATGACGTATCCATAAGAGACCACAAATTTCGCAAGGTCGAACTGACAGCACGGTAGCTCAATTGGTAGAGTGTTTGGCCCGGTTAGCCAGAAAGTTGCTGGTTCGAGTCTCGCCCGTGCGCATATTTTTGGTTTGGTTCTTATTTCATTTTTATGAATTTATTACTCATATCTCAAAAACTACTGGACCAATTTTGATGAACCATACACCGTACCGAATCATACCTAATTGAACTCAATTAGGTATGATTCAACTTAAAAAAGAACCATCGCGCCATGACTTCACGTTTTCGAGAAATCCTGAGACAAACATACAAATATACCGACAGTGTATATATAGACAGTGTATATAATATATGTGACAATTTTGCACACGTGTGCCTTACTAGGTCAATAAATTAAAATGTTATCAAATTCTGACCATATCACATAATTACAGGTCGAATTATATTTTTTGTAAATTGTCTTTGGGGTTGTGAAACACCAAAGTTAAATAATATTAATTTAATATGAATAAGACACACCTTAGCATTAAAAAAAAGATGAGAAAGAGATAGTTAGTGGTGGGACACATTGAAACCAGCATTAAAGGTAGGTATTTTAAATTTGTAAATCATAAAGATCGAAAAGATTTCTCCAAATGTTTCGCGGCGATCTCGTACAACTGTGATAGGAGCTTAGTTTATATTTTATTCATACATTGTATTGTTGGAATATCAATTGCCTCGCCCGGCGGTGGGTAAAGGGTACATTTCCAATCCGCACGGGATTCACTTAGATTTGAAGGAAAATAGATTTCGATTTCCAAAGCTGCGACAAAGCAATCCGATATATTTTTCAGACAGATATTGCTAGCGATTTCTTTTGAGCTTTGAAATATAGGGAGGGAATTTAAAAAGATTCCGCGTATTTTCTTTATGTGGAAGGGCTCGTATATTTTCATGTTTCGCTCTGTTAAGTTGGTTTACTATTGTTGAGTTTTATAAGAAAAACGTAAAGAAACTGAGCTCACTTTGAGAACATATGTTTGAAAGCGTCAGTGAATTTCTGCACTTTCATTGCAATGTAACATTCGTAGTCATTTTGGTAACTTAAAAATAAAGTTATTTTTATGTGTTATTTTGAAAGTTGCAACTTGTTTTTGTTTAAATTTAATTGTAACCGATTCACTGTATTTACTTAGTTACGATTATACAAATTAGTAGTTATCTGTTCGTATCTCAACACTGTGTTTTCTCAACGCCAAATTTACAATGATTTATTTTCTAGATGACCTTATTATACCTACATACTTAACATAAATAATTTGGTTTAGATAAGTGGTAAGTGAGGTCAATGTCTTTCGGTAGACGGCTTGTTGTTTTCTCTTTTTAATTTTGGCAGCAGACAATACGAAGGAAAACATTAAAGGGGAGCCCGAACCCCTTTCGAGGTGATTAATTTATTATGCTCTTTGTTTCTGTTTTGATTGTCTTAATAATCGTAATGGGATAATGCATTGTAGGCTCTATTGACTGTTACAGTATAATTTTTGGTTTGCAGAATGTGAATTAGAGTTGTGTGCTAAAAAAACAGTAACTGTTATGTAAGCACTTGTTCTTAATGTACTTGGTACTGTGCCTACATATTACGTACTGTATACGACTGGTAGTATGTCTAAGTCATACGAGTAGTTTGGTATTAGTTATATGACACAGATTGCTACTTATGTAGGTATGTGTTTCTAGAGCACTGATTGTACGCAGTACGTAGAGTCAAGTCATCGCTAAAAGCAATGGCATAAGTTATGTACCAAACCCGTAAAAGTATCACTCGTGCAATATAAAAGTTAACGACACAAGAAAACGCGTTTTCCACAACATTAAAGATAACAACAATACGGGGGCGAGCGAGTGTAGAGCCTCCCGCGGGGTGGCGGTCGGGGGGTCGAGAAAAATTCAATATTAATATGAAGGAGGTGCGAGCGAGAGCACCCGGAGTCTCGCTCCCGCGGCCAATGGCGAGCTTTGCCGCCGTCGCGATATGATGAATTTATGGATGTAATAAAAGCGAGGTGTGCGATTGGAGGAGCGGTCAGAGCGCGCTTATTTTCTTTATTTTCATATTTGGAATGTCGGTCTTAAGTCGCTCGCCGTCGCTTATGGACGTTGGACATTTCTGTTCTGGGGTTATGACCCCCCCATAACGACGGTACATAAGGACGTGCAGCTACGTGAAAAGATATTTCTATATGGAGAGAGTCGTGTAGTATTTTTGAGATTGGAGAAGTTGGCGGCGTTGTGGAGGGCACTCGTCGTACAAAGGCTCGCAACTGGCAGTTGATTGAGGCGTGAACGACGCTCGACCGCCGGTCGGGTTTCTTTCTTGATTTGCTACTCGAGTGGCCGAAACGACACTCGTATTTGCATGAGCTACTTTCGGGTATTTGTTTCGCTTTTCACGTAACAAGACAAGACGCTCTCTGAGTTGAGGGTGGACAAATCTTCAGTCTGAATACCTATTGGTAACTTAGTATTAAACGATGTGTTTTGGACACAATGTGATCATTGATATGGGCAGATTGAATAAAGTTAAATATTTTAACACGTGAAAATGTTTTTCATCTCAAAAGAATTTCGTTGATTAAATCGCGGTTTACGTATTTAGTTAAAATACGTTTACACTACACATAACGCGTTACTTTTATGTAAATACCCACATGTGTTGTATGTTGAAAGTCGTATAAGAAAACTAAATGGCCGTGCCAAGCGCCGGAGGCACGTAAGGCGCTTACACAACGAATCGGCGTATCTGAAGGGAATTGATACCGTCAATATAATGCTTCGGATAGAAAACCGTTCAAAAGGCAGAGCCCTGACATTCGCAAGACATCGCAGACAAAATAAATAGGAGGGCGGAGGAGTGCGGCGAGCGGCGAGGTGGAAGTATTGGGGATCAGCCGCGAGCGCAGTTTTGAAGTCCAATTATATCGCAGGTGCGGCTGCGGGCGATCGCGGACGTAGCGATGCGATACGATGCGAGAACAGAGTGATTATTAGCGGTGATATGTATTTTTAACATTTTGACTGCCTGAAAAAATACGAATTACAAACCAGGAAACCGCAATATTCACGCGAAATTTAATAAAAAATCGCTTAAAAAAAACTTGCGGTATAATTATGCTGATGGCCAAACATTCGGGTCAGAGTGCTGTATATAAAATGACGTCAGAAAAAGACATCGCCCTAAACACTCGGGCCCGATTGCGCGGCAACGCTGCAATGGTTCTCGCACACTCGGGCCCTAAACGAGTTAAGGGAAAGAAAAACATGGGTTGGTCCTGCGATAAAGCACGGATATGGTGGCGCAGGTGAGGTTGCGTGCGAATGCGAGCGAATAATAAAAACAACATAAGTTGGTTCATACTGCAAAAGAGCTAGCAAGATGTTATATTTGTGTCTTCGAATTACAGTTCCATGAGATCTATTAGTTTTAGAAGAATAAAAGTAAAGTTGTAACGTCTCACTGCTGGGTATAGACTATAAGTTTCCAAAGTCATGATTAGTCTATCTATGCCAAATCAATGCGCAAATAATGTTCAAAGTTTTTGGTTTTTGGACCATTAAAAGAAAATTCTGAAACATCACCCAAGGTAATATTTTATCCAGTAAAATTTTATGAATACCATTTGTTTTTGGTGTAAGAAAGAATCTAAACTTGCAATAAAAATAGTTGAAAAACTCTCAACAATACTACAACTAACAAATCTAGACTTAAAAATATCTTTAAAGCTTTATTTTCTGTGAGATACCACAACGTTTATTCTGCAAAACAATGTACATAAATCGCATACCTGTTTCCATACAGCCGTTTCATATAAGTGCGCGGGCACTTCACGAGCGCTGTACAAAAGGCGAAGTTTTCCCGCAGCGAGATTCCTTTTTCTTTGTTTGGTGTATTTATTGTAAATCTACTCATACCAGCCCGCCGCGCGCCCTCGCAAAGTATTCCAACATAACTTTGGCTCGGCTACCTTATGTATTGACGGCCGAAAATTCGAACCTATAAAATATTGTTTGTGTAGTATGCGAGCGAGCTTTGAGCTGAAAACGAAATTGTAATAGGATTGTTGTGTGGAACACAACTTTGTTAGATTACTTTTGTACGAAATAATACGAGTATCTACTGATTGTCGAAAAGTTAACCTTTGATGTTCTTACGCTTAAAGTACGTCCATTATCCATTATTTGTCGGTCAAATCAATTTCTGTCAATGAATAAAAAAACCGGCCAAGTGCGAGTCAGACTCGCACACTTAGGGTTCCGTGTCAACTTTAACTAAATTATAGATCAACTTACTTCCACTTGACATCAAATATAACTTTGTGTTTCATAGTATTTGTATGAATAAAAGAGTTATGTTTGCGGTTATTGAAAATCTCGATCTCGTTCAAACTAATTTTCGTTGAAAGTTTTTGTCAAGATCTAGATAGGGGGGAGGGGATATCCATTTTACCACTTTGGGAGCGTCTATCTCTCAAACGTAAGACTTTTAGAGAAAATGACTGCAGCAACATCGATGTCATTTTAAAAGACTTATCCATAAACACCCTAACTCATGCAAGTTTGAAATAAAATTTAGGTTTTAGTTTCATGTATGGGAGCCCCCCTTAAATATCATTATATTTATTTTTTTGTACGTGAATCGTAAAGCGATTAACATAACACATCTACCTACTAAGTTTCAACTGGGTAATACTAATAGATTCAGAAAAAGTGACTGTGACATACGAACGGACTGACAAACAGACAGACAGACAGATTTGACGAAACTATAAGGGTACCGTTTTTTGCCATTCAGCTACGGAACCCTAAAAATGGGATTTTGTCCATTAAGGCTTCTCCATGGAAAATCCTTGGAAGTTCCGTTAAATGAGATTACTATGGTTAAAAGTACGCTCTCAATTTATTACAAATCTAGACCACCTAACGCGAATACAAATAGATAATTCATTGTTAAATCGATGAGTGGGTAGCGCAGTCGAAACTTTCCGGCTTTCCGGACGCAGCATCGTTTGTCATTAATGTATGCATTTGAACAAGTGGTAGTTTCAACAGGAATGGCGAACTAGGTGGAGCCGAGCTGCAGCGGTCCTCGTTAATATGATTTGCCAGCGCCGGCGCCGCGCACCGCCGCTCGTGACATTTTAACCAACTTAATAAACTTGCAGCGCACTCGTTTTACTAATTTCTAGCTAATACTCGCTACACACTCCGACCGCTCACGCTCGCTAAGTTTACTCTGAGTGACGTCACACGCCCGCCGTCTTTTGTTTGTCACCGATAGTGCGATGCTCAGCTGTTTTCAAGTCCATCAAGGTGTTTACTCAATGAATCAATCTGCGTGCGATGTTATTTTCCGTATACGCAACGTAGATATTATCTAAGGTGGATACCTTACATGATAAGATTGATTTTATTTTCTTGTTTTGAGTATTTAGCATACAGAATAATAATGTTAAATTTAGTGACATTAATTAATGTAGAGGTAGACTAAGCATAGTTTTATCTACCTGAAATAACTGAAACCTCTACAGTAATTTGATTACGATACGACATACCTACGAACCTATTGTATAGGTATTATGATAACGTTTCCTCGCAACATAACATAAAGGCCCATTAGAGTCCGATGCGGCCACGGGAAGTGCTACAGAAGACGTGTAGTGGGCAGAGGGTGGTGGAGGTCCAGTCTTGAAGATACTTAAGGGGGTGGCCCCCGGCGCCGGACGACTTGCTTATTCTATCAAGCGTGCACACAGGCGCCTGCAGCGCACACACCCACACGGCATTATACGACCGGCCACCACTCCACTGTGTCAATACAATACGCTCTCTTCGGCTGGACTTAGATTATTTAGAAAGCACTTGTAACGTTCATATAAGAAGCGCCGCGGAAGACGGCGCCGACGTCACAATGGCCGCTACGTGCCCGCCTCGGCCGGTTTGGGATACTCCGAAAAGATTACGATCCTAAAAAAACAGCGTCCACTCGCGGCTGTATACCTAATAATATTATCTCCACAATTGACTTTGCTGAAAGGTGGTTTTCTATTTCAGCCCATCACCGGGCGACGCAATTGTTAGTCTTGTCCTCCTGAAACGAAAGTATTTACAATGGTCACCATGGAAACGGTCTTGGAATTGCAATTTATAACCTAACATACCTGTATCTCACTTTGATCAATTTTAAGATACTGAAAGCTAAGTATAATCAAATGAAAGCATTTCACTGCTTGTAATTAAAAAAGCAAAGCATTATCATTTCTCTCGTCAAAAATATGCAAGCTTTTAAATCGTGACATGTTAGGGTGCAAAGCTTATTACAGTTAAATATGTATGCAGGAGTGTCAAATGCATTAAACATGACAGGGAAACACCATCAGAGTCATATCGCGGCCAGGAGCGGCGTGAGACTACGCCGCTGGACGCGGATTATCCGCTACGCGGCTACGGCGTAGCGCCCTAGCTGCTACGGCGTAGCGTAGCATTAACACGAGATCGCTATCTAAACATATGGAAAGATTACGCTACAAACTCTGAAAGCTTCCCATATGTAAAACTATTCATAGTTTCCCTCTCAACTTTAGTTAGTTATAGCTCCGTAAGTTTTAGTTTCGCCGAGATTAGTTATCGAAACTTATCCTTTGCTTATTCGAGTATCTAAAATTAATGGTCCTTTAAATTAATAAGTGTCAAAGTTTACCGACGGCAGCGGCAAGGCTGTGTGCGCGCCGCCGTTGTGTGCGCGCTGAGACACCGGCTCATGTGTGGGTACTTTCATAAATCTGTTGGGAGATATATGAGAGCGCAATTTCCGGTATCCGGCCATTAGCGCCGAGCTTTTATAAGCTTAAAGCTTAGGTTAAAGATTTTCTGGGTAGTTTAATGCGAATCTTGTAATAGGTACGATAAATTTTCTATAACGTATGTGATTGCATATTAGGTGTCGATTCGGAAACTTTTAATGTGTGTAACTTGGCCTAATGTCTGTTTGTACTACCTGCTCGGCGCTAGTTCCTCGCGTTAATGTACGCTGAGCTGTAATTTAGTACAAGCCGTTCGTTTATCTTTGCTCTTTATTGAATTTAATTACGTGTTTTGGTTTGGGGATAATGAAAAATGTTTCAAGGAAAAAAAATGAGGTGGTCGTGTGTGGGCGGGCGGGGAGGCGTATGAACTGGGCGGGAGGGGCGAAGCGACTTATTATTTTTATCGACCGTAAAAAGGTGCCGGACCTCGCGTGGACCCTCTCGACTCTTCTGGGGAGATTCCAATTATTTACGGATATTTTGTCCCGAATCCCGAAAAATACTGACCGGCACAAGGGTGTGGTACTTATCTTATGCCTGATTTGTACTCACCAAGTTTGACTGCTTTTAATGACCTCATTCATTTTAAACCACTTACGATTAAATTGGACGAACTTAAGTAGCAGATAAAGTTATAAATGATCGGATACTCTAAGATTAAGCCAACGAATTTTAATTTAAATGAAAGGGAAAGGTTTATTTATTTATATTGAATTAAACAGCCTATGTTTTTATACAAAAGTAAGACTTAACTCCATGTAGTATTCTCTACCAGTCATACCTTTGGTATAAGCAGAAATTAATGTGGGTGCGACAAAGGAGTAGGACTAATTACTATAAAGAAAAAAGGTACCTAAGCTCTCTATATTTGAAATATATAAACTACCTAAATATTAATATTTCATGCAGTGTTATACTAACATAAACGTACATGGTTGACTTTTACTCGTTTCAAATGTCAAATGGATATGTTTGTTGGAGTCGCAATGATTCATAACAAGTGAGTGACAGGCATTGAGTGGAAAAAGTGGAGTAACAACCGTGTCGTTTTTTGAATAATTGATAAAAATTGTAGACATCTGTCCCGGGTGTCGCCGCGCGCCCGTGACAGGCTAATCATGTGCTGCAGCTGCATCCCATCGCGTCGCGGGCCGCTTGCTGCTCAATAATGCAACGTGCAGCCATTGTGCTCTGCGCCACGTACACACGACCCACTAACCATAAACAATACACCCACTTTGACACCACTCACAACAGCACCGACCTTTGGTTTACCCGATTTACATCTCACAACGGAAAATCTTTTCCCAATTAACTCGACAATCTTCATAAATCAATTTCCCCCCGAATTGAATGTCAATAAGTAGGGACGATGTTAAACGACGCGCCGTAAAATAAAACTTTCCGGAGGGCGCAAAGTTCCAGAAAAAAGAATATTTACATTAATTCTCTTCATTATGTTTTGAAGAATAATCATGGGCACCGTCTCCCGTTCCACTCTCCCGATTGAGTTTTTATTTGAATATTTTTTTCTCCCGTCGTTCACCGAGTTCGTCTCTGCGCGACAAAAGGAAGTTTTTATTAGCATCTTAATGATTTTACGGCGAGTCCCCGGTTACAACAGCCTTTATGTCGTCAGATTTTCTTGAGTATTTTTTGTCGAGTTTTTTTGCATCTTACATTATTAAAGTTTTCATTCCGTCGCTTAATGAAGCTCATTTCTTCTGTTCGTCCGGGCCTTGATTGCCTTTGTTTTGCATAAATGCAACATTTCTATAGGTTTCTTTCTAAAACATCGAGCAACTTCCAAGACTTGAAATTTGTTCTCGGAAGAGGCAATTAATTGTTTCCTCTCTTTTCTTTTTGCAAGCAAGGAGAAAAGGTGAAACGAACTACTTATACAATCAATATTTAAGTAGCTGTAAGATTTATTACACCATTTGTGTTACGGAATCTGTTTTGGTTGTAGTATCTTATGTTTTCTGAAGGCGATCTTTGAGGTATCGCAAAAGTGTAACTTCTTGTAGATGATACATTGAATCTTTGATAAGAATTGTTTGTTACATCAAAACAAGTAATTTAACGGAAAACTACACTTTTATACGCACTAGGCTAACTGTCGCACGATTTGTACTATTTATCTAAATTATCCAAATCCAGTGACTGTCGAAATGTGAAACATCGATTAGAAATGAGACAGAGTGCCCCGAGCGGTGCAGGTGGCAAATGAATCGGCTCCGTGCAGATCCGATTTGTCCGTGCACTAATTGCATTCATCTCTGCCCCAGACTGATTTATGCCGCGCCTATTCCTTGCAATACGGGAGTATTGCCATTTACTACTTTCCAATTCATGTCTTACGTTCTGACTCCAAAATCACAATGTTTATTTTGTGGAGTCGATAGAAATTAATTTGAAAGTAACGTTATTAGTACAGCTAGTTACGTTTTACTAACAAAAGGTAAGGTTGGTACAATATTAAAAGGAATTGTATGTACTCGTAACAAGTAATAAATCATAAAAGTAAATACACACGTCAACACCGCCTGGGGATATTTTGGATTTACTCAAAATTTATTAAAAATAACAGACACATATAACAGGTAAATATTTTTAGAAAGCCCATTTATCAGATTACTCTAAAGAATAAAACTTTTTTTTTGAAAACGAATTTTTATTCAAATAAAGAAAAACGTAAAGTAATGGTACAACTAACAATGAATGTGTGTCTCAAGAAAAAGTGAAAAAAAAACCATGTTTTAACAATAATGTGAAAAATCAGGAGTCAGTAAAATTACCTATGATGTTATAACGGCCCTGCAACGGTTTTTCATGCTTTGGATTAAGTTATCCAAGTCTTGCTGCGGTATATTGTCCCGTTTTGGCTAAGATGCAAAAGTTGCTCTTCCATCGCAATGTTTGGGGAATTCCTTAAAGCTCTTCTTTGTAGCATGGTCTACGCGTGTTCTATGGGGTTTAGGTCAGGCAATTGCGCAGGCCAGCCTAAGTCAGTGCTCATGCAACCAGCTCGTCACCACTCTTGTTGTGTACGGACAGGCGTTATCGAGCGTTAACGTGAATTCTTGGCCCACGGTTCTTGATGGGGGTAGATTATTGGTATTACCACCTCGTTACGGTAATTTTCAGCCGTCATGGTGTTTCTGATCCAAACGAAGTCTGTTCTTCTAACAATGTTGAGATGACTTCTTGAGTATCCAACGTGTATCGGGATGGAAGCTGAACCGGGACTCTTCCAACACCAAACTTTACGTGCCCACTCTAGTCTTCGTCCACGATTTCTTCGGCGTAGTGCTGGAGTACGAAGCGGTCTGCGAGCATGAAGGCTAGCTTTATGCAGACTTCTTCTCACAGTTTGGTCACTCACAAGCAACTGGTGCTCCATTCATTCATTTCGTTGTATTCTCGCGGCAACTTGCAAAAATTGGTCTTGTCCTTGAGTGGTTATGTGCTTTTCACCTGAGTGTTTTAGCGACAGTAGCACATTAACGTGACCATTACCTTGATATCATATTTTGTCCAGTCTTTTCAGCAATACTCCGTTGAGTAGCCCCCCAGCTTAGAGCATGCCTACTGCCCTTAATATTTCTTCTTTCGTTAAATGGTTGACCGATAACATTATTTGAAATCAACCGATAACTTGTTATAAAACTTAAATTTGCCACAAAATAATGGTCCTTAACTACTGTAGGTAAATAAAACCTTCGGACTTCGCTACCATTATGCCGCGTCAATCTTTTGTTTTTGTTTAATTATTTCTAATTCAAATTTAGAATTGGTGAAAAAGGTTTACAATATAAAATTTGTACAAAAATAATTAAAATTGGTCAGTATTTTTTGAGTTTAAGAAATTTATACAAAACTAGCGGACCCAGCAAACTTTGTATCACCCCCAGCCCCGTCCCGCCCAGCCCCGTAATTTTAAAATTTAAGCGGTCCCAGCGAACACTGTTTCGCCCCGGCCCTGTTCCGCCACAGCCCCGGCCCGATCGAACGGGATAAAAGTGTCCTATATCCTTCTCCTGCGGGCGAAGTCTGATGCAATATTTTTGACATTTCGCGTAGACAATTTAAATTTTATGATTTTCTAATTCATTAAATATCATTTTAAATTATGTAGCTTGTATGTTTAATAAATCTTAAAAAATATTTGTAATTTTTAAGCTTCATTTGAAAACTCTTCTCGATCAATAAGTACACGGAAACACTAATTTTGTTACGGCATTTTTCGAGCGCCATCTGGTGGTTTTACAGGGAACTATGTCGAGACTTCCGACACTGGTTCTAAGCTACCTCCTCACCGTTTCTCCCCTGCCCCGTCCCACCCCAGCTCCGGCCCCGTCTAATGGGATCAAGAGTATCCTATGTCCTTCTCCTGGTTTGAAGCTACCTTTCCACCAATTCAGTCAAATCGGTTCAGCCTTTCTTGAGTTATAAATAGTGTACATAACTTTTTTATATATATATAGATATCCCTAGACGGTGTTGATCTGTGCAGTAGACTAATTTGCCTAAGTAACAGAAATCATGACATTCTATTATTTCAAATAGTGGTAATATTTGGGTTATTGCTCGACTGTCGAGTGTGTTAATGAGATTTTTAATGAACAATACACTTATAATATAAATACAATCTAAGTCAAACGCAGACCGCTAGCCTCACGCACCACAAAACAATAAGTGTCCGGGAAATCGTCCAAGACTGTATGTAATGTTATGAGAGGAAGGCCGGCCGTTTTTCTCGAGCGGCAATCGAGTCCGAGATCTTGCTTTCTTTTTAATTTCCCTGCGGGCTCCTAATGAGCTCCGGCGCGGGCGGGGGCGGGGGCGACCGCCGTTATCTATGATATTCCTGAGGTCGATGCTTATTGTGCGTGTCACTGATGGCTTCCCTTTTATTATCCTCTCGAACACAATTCAGCGGCCGCCCAAATGAGTTCTTCTCATTTGCTTTGCTCTTTTTATTTCTCTAGGCGGCTGTTTGTCTTGTGTCATGACTTAACTTGCTTTAACTTTATTGGAATGGCCACGGACTGTGGTTCGTTTAGCTTTTTTCTTCGCATTTTACATTTGAATGGAATCGATCTGCATTTAAGAGCTTACAGTGTATTTTGTAAGAATTGCTCCCAAAACGAATCAACAGTTTTGTGACGCTGCCAACTGAATTAACCGATTTAAACTCATTAATTAATTCAGTTTCAAATTACCCTATTTATATTATTACCCTAGTTGTATATAAAAAGTAATGTGTGAATCGAAACAACAATTAATACAGTATTATAGTTCTAGTTTTCCGTGATGTTCTAACAATAATATTTAACATGTAATATTATGCTCTCCATTGTTAAAGCAGCCCTGCTTAAGCTAACAAATCACACGACTCCGCCTCCACTTATCTATTAAAATGAGAGATTATAGTTGGCTCAAGCGCTATGCCGATGGGTCGGTGTTATTTTCACTGGATTGTCCAATATTGTCACAATATCCATGGAAGGGCAATTAGACGTGTCGCGCGTGGCGGGCGCGTGGCGGCGATGCGCGTGCCGTCGTGCCCTCATTACACCGCGGTGTTTGTCCTGAACGCAACGCCGCGACAACGATACGTTTAAATAAAAATCCTCAACCTCCCGTCGACGATTTTATGGCACTCGTAATTCAGCAGATAAGGAAAACGAGGGGACACGAAACCGCCACCTCGCACCTACGAATATTCTCGATGCGAATTCGGAAAATTAAAATGACAGATGTTTCCCCGACGCCCCAAACGCGATTACGGCCGACCTCGCTGAATTAATAAACGGAATTGCAACTGAAAAATTTGAGTATCAAGGAAATCCCCTTCGAGGAATTTACTTCATTTAAATATCGCATTTTTCTTGAAGATTATACCTTACGACAGCCATAAAAGAAAACAGGCGGCCCGCCCCTCGATAATGCGCCGAGCCCGAGGAATTTTTGTTCCGTTCAAATCTCTCCTGACATAGGTATATTTTGCGAGATCGCCTGGAGATTTTAATACCCGATTTTATTTAAATTCGTTTAGACGGTGCGGGTGACTCGCCCCTAGACATTTATCGCGAGGGCGTGATTGTATTTATAAGTAGAAGGAATCTTTCACTGACTGCTGAAACCATATTTACTTATGACTAAATTGTTGTGCAAGTTGTTCTCGTGAGCAGAATAAATATTTATTTTAGGTGTTATGTAAGTGAGATTGTTTGGCATAACGTGCGATTTTGATTAAAAGGTTTGGAAAGTCCATCAGGAAAAAGTGTCCAAGTTAACTCGCGTTTTTTATCCGATGATTTATTGATGATGAGTACTTCCTTAGGGACCTTTCAATATTCTTATCGCGCGTCTCGGGCGGAGTGATCAGTCACTTAGGGCGGCGTCATACGCGCTGCACCGCCTCCGCTGCATCGCGGTGATCATTCTTCATTTGTCGCCGCCGGACCGGGGGATGTACCGGATCCATTACTGCTACCCGCAACATCACCCACTATCTAATAAATACTTATGATTAAGCTACAAACATACCCCTTACATGAACATAACAATAATACCCTTTTGCTACGATGCCATCTAGATTGCGGTTCATAGGCCTCGACGCAACGTACCCCTGAAACAATACTCAGATCAGTCAGAAAAATGGCTGTAATTTTTCGTCCCGTTTTTACTTCTACCGTCTCAATGAATTTCACCGCCAAAATTTTCCTCTCCATTTGTTTCCATCGCGCAAGATCTTTTCGTATGAGGCGAGTTCTCCGTTAATATATGTGCCCGGAATACCGTGGCCATATATTACGCCGACCTCTGCCGGACCGGACATAACAATCCTCGATTTGCTATAATATCGGTCGTGCGTCCCTGTCGGGCGGGCGGGAGCGAGCGGGCCGGCAAGGCGCGGGGTGGCTCTACGTGCCGCGTATAATAAGCATTTCATGCACGGGGTGCGGGCGCGGGGTTCGGAGGTTACGTACGTACCTATTTCCCGTAAGTCGTGTACCTAACCGGACCGTATATTATGAGCCGAGGGTCAGCGTTCCTCGTCCGCCGTCTCTGTCCCCCGCACCGCCGGCGCCGGCTCAGCATAATTTCGAGTGATATATCGTGGACGGGAACCCGTGATGGACCTCTATGAAAATTGTCCCCCGTCCCTCTTACAGGGTTTTCGGACGGCCATGCCAGTAACGACAACTCTGTCGTTTAACTCGGCGAATATTAATACCTCAGTCGCACTAAACGCCGACTGGACGGAGAAATTTACGTTAATACGTAAAAGGGAGCGCCGTAAAAGTATTGGCTATATTGATAGCGGTCGCTGTAGCGCTGAATTCATCTTCTATCTGTACGATTTATATACGAGGAGGCCGTAAAACGGAACAATAAAAACCCAAAACAGCAATAAATTTGAAGCAATAGAGGCAAAGGTTCGAGCTTGCCTTATCAATTCCCTCCACGCATGGGACTCGAATCGCAACATAAACTTATGACGAAGGCCTCGACCTTAGGCCTTATTACTTATGCCTTCTTACACAATTAAACGTAGAACTCGAGTAGGTAATGTGATGTAAGTAGTGTTATTGTAAACAATTTGTTGAATGTAAACGGTAAAGAGGAAACGCTGTTTACAAGCAATCAACACTTAGCGAACAATTGTACGAGGGTCTCAGGTAGGTAAAACAAATAGTGGACAAGTCCAGCGCCTCCACCGGGCGGCAGGGAGGGTCCTCTTAAGGGCAAGGAAGTGCGGCCGGTGTGAACACCGCAAGATGTTCTTTATGCATTAGTAATGTCATCTAATTGAAACAGAATTACGATTTTGACCACCGCATCCGATCTTAAATTCAACAGAGGCCTTGAATCAATAATGAGGTTCCTTTTAGTGGACAGTACTGGAGGTAGTGATTCTTAGATTAAGCTATATTTTAATAGAGAGGTGGTCGTCCCCGTCCGAGTATACTGCTATCAATAATTCCTGAGTGCGGTCCGGCGCACTTACAGCGGCGATTCATTATCGTTACGCTCTCGCCCGGCGGAGATCTACGATATAGCTCCCTGATTGACCCCGCATTAAAAATTACATACAAACAGGGCAATCGGAAGCTAATACTTTTGTGTACTTCCTTTGTTTCGATTCGTTTCCGAGACGTATCAAAAATTAATAGAGTGGGCAGTCGATCGATCGAGGTTGCAGCGAGCATTCATAACGGGCACAGATCGTACTCAAGACCGACTCGGGTATTTAATGGTGTCTTTGATTCGTTAGGTTAATTTTAGAGGGGCTCGGGGCGGCGGGCGCGGCGGTCGCCGGAGGGTCGAATAAATATGTCCCAAAGAGTTAAGTGGTGGAGAAGTGTGGAGCGGAGACCGCGTCCGACGTTTGCTCTTCCACTCGTGTTGTTGCACCACTTATTACACACAAAGTTCTGTTAAAGTTTTCTCCGACACTCGAGCGCGAGTTTAATTTACTCGATAGTGTAAATAAAGCGAACGGAGTGGGAAGTTTCGCGGCGAGGCCCCTGGCGACACTCGACGACGACACCCGGCTGCGGTCGAGTGATAATAACGTCCCATCGCGTGGGACTTCCTTATTAATCGCGAACGACAAATTTTAACGACAAGAATTAATGAATCTCGTTACACGGGTTAATCCCCCGGTCGTAAAGTGTTCGGCGGCAGTTAAGGTGCGCGGGGGGCGACCACACACCTAACACACACCTCGTTGTGCGCAAGGCACTGGCTCTGCTTTGTTCTTCGTTTACTTTGTGCCTATATTTTTTGAGTTTTATAAAAGTTAATCAAGTCGCTTTTGGCGAAATAGTTAAAGTTTATATAAGCAAGCGAAGCATATACATCGCTAACGGAACACTAGACTACGAAGTAGTGACACTGTTGAAATTTCATTTACAAAAAAAATGTGGCATTATTCTATCTTTATCATGACTATCTCATTATTATCTATTGATTAGATCGGTTAAAAGATCCAAACTCGTGTAAAAACGTGTTAAAAATACCAAAACATTACAGCACTTTGTAGATGCTATTTCACAAAAGAAAGCCGATTTATTTTAATGCAGCCATTTAATGTGCATGTATCGAATTAAGAAATTATTGTCCTGTGAAGGGTGTATTGAGGCGGCAAGATGAAACGAGTGCGAACGACGGTTTGACTAAGGGAATCCAAGATATATCGTCCGGTTAACGAGCATGTGCGAATGGAACTTTATTGTAATTGCCTTTTGTATAAGATCGGGACAGGGTCATTACGGGTCGTCCTCACAAACCGACCTCCCGTTTGCAAAACTTTCTTCACTAGGCGATCACTTGTTATTTGGGTGTGATGTACATTCCAGCCGAAAACGGAGCGGGCGCGGAAGAAGGATGAGTCGATTTATAAATTCAATTAAAGGTTAAATGAAATGTTGATATTGAGTTCCATCAGCGGCGAGTGTGTGCGCCTATTCATCAGGTGAAGAGGTGTGCGCACATTAGGGGGCTCAAGCGGCCTCAAAGCCAGAAGACTGATTATGTCTATCCGCAATTTCTCTCCGGCTCTATTCTCACGAGCGAAAACTAGCGAGTTTTCCACCGCGCTATTAAGCGGTCGCTTTTACATTTGTCCTTATAATGGAAAATGTGCTACTAATTAATTTAAAGCGAAACTCATTTATGTCGAAATGCGTGTCTATTAAGCGATGATGGGATGAACGCCTTTCAGGTCTACTCTTACACGTTCTGTGGGTAATCGTTAATTGTTTCTGGGTGAGTGGTTTAACCGGTTTTCTTTTGTTTGTCTCAGTATGTGTAGCTTGCGGAATAGTGAAAATTATACGCGGTCCTATTACAAGCCCTCACCCCATTAAGTAGAGGCGAGCTCATTCTCGGTAAGACTAATCAAATAACAGTCTCCCCAGGCCGCCCCCTGCCCCCTCGCGGCCAGCGGTCATCTCTCTTATCGATTGTGGTGGAATTCGTGCACAGAATGCGATATTTCCCAGCAAGCGCTACACATTCTTAGATCCAATCGGAGAAATATTATCTCGGTTTCCTTTGTACGAATTCTTTTGTTACCTATTACTTTGGTTTAGGCCAGGCTTTTAAGTACATTTGCAGGTACGATTACATGTTGTTTCTTACTGAATGGCGTGTTAAAATGTAAAGCGCCTAGTTTAGATTCCGCTGTGTTGTTTCAAATAGCGCGCACTGTGAAAATATATCAGGCGCGTTTGATGCTCGTAGATAGAATCTATTTAAAGAGAATAGTGGATGAAATGGATATTTGGTTTACATAAAGAATTATTTTAATATTAAGTTATAAAAGTAATAATTATTCACCTACTTAAAATTTATGTGTATGTAATTAGATTTTATTAAAACTATGTGTGTGTATGTTAGTTACGTTATTTACAAATTAAATTCAGATTGTATATTAACAGATTTTAAGCAGGGCAATTTGAAACACTATTGATTCGTTACGTCACATCTGTAACCAAATGGAATAAGAAAGAGATTGTTCAAATAAACTAATAAATAAATTTATTTCAGATTTGGTATGAATGTTCACCACCGAGGTATAACTTTACCTTGTAGTAGTACTAGCCAAAGTTAGCCACATCGATGAACAGACGAACTTACAATCAATAACGTAACAGACTTTATTGAAAATTACAACGACTTATGGTTAACGGTTTACCGCAGCAATATGATTTGGTATGGAACTTAATTAAAATGACATCTAGTATAATCGCAGATGAATAGACAGGCGCAGTTTGTTGGCAGTGGGCAGTGGGCAAGCCTGTCGGTCGGCATGAATATTGATGTGGGCTAGTTTCGTCCGCCACTTAGGACTGCGACATTTCGTTTGCGGACCCGGGTTCACTGTCTTGCCTAAAATAAATGACATAATTACTGTGTAATAGTAGTAGTGTGCTACACATGATTTCAGCTTGAGTTGATAACAAAAAAAAAACATAGATGCTAGAAAACTGTGTAATATAGATAGGATTGTTAATTCACACGATGAGTTATGATGTCTTTGGCGATGTTTAAAAGCATGTTTTCTAGTTTGGAATACTGTCAAAAAAATCTAAAAGTTTTCTTACGCTTTAGAATGTTTTTAACACTCACAGTGTCATATTTTATATTCATAAAGATGAAATAAGAAACCAAAAATTTGCGCACGGGCGGGACTTGAACCAGCAACCTTTTGGCAAACCGGGCCAAACGCTCTTACCAATTGAGCTACCGTGCTGTTAGTCTGACCCTGCGAAATTTGTGGTTTCTTATGAAAACGTCAATTGCGTGACGCTTAGCGCCATCTAGCCGTCTGTTCATGAAACAGATGGCCCAAGCAGTTATTCTTTACAGAATAAATTCAACTTGGAAATTGATGTCGCTTCGCTATCTAATGCTTTAGAATGTTTTTAACACTCACAGTGTCATATTTTATATTCATAAAGATGAAATAAGAAACCAAAAATTTGCGCACGGGCGGGACTTGAACCAGCAACCTTTTGGCAAACCGGGCCAAACGCTCTTACCAATTGAGCTACCGTGCTGTTAGTCTGACCCTGCGAAATGCCTGCGAGATGGCGCTAAGCGTCACGCAATTGACGTTTTCATAAGAAACCACAAATTTCGCAGGGTCAGACTAACAGCACGGTAGCTCAATTGGTAAGAGCGTTTGGCCCGGTTTGCCAAAAGGTTGCTGGTTCAAGTCCCGCCCGTGCGCAAATTTTTGGTTTCTTATTTCATCTTTATGAATATAAAATATGACACTGTGAGTGTTAAAAACATTCTAAAGCATTAGATAGCGAAGCGACATCAATTTCCAAGTTGAATTTATTCTGTAAAGAATAACTGCTTGGGCCATCTGTTTCATGAACAGACGGCTAGATGGCGCTAAGCGTCACGCAATTGACGTTTTCATAAGAAACCACAAATTTCGCAGGGTCAGACTAACAGCACGGTAGCTCAATTGGTAAGAGCGTTTGGCCCGGTTTGCCAAAAGGTTGCTGGTTCAAGTCCCGCCCGTGCGCAAATTTTTGGTTTCTTATTTCATCTTTATGAATAGTTTTCTTACGGTTATTATCTTTTTATCGACTTAAAAAATGGAGGTAATCAATTCAATGTGTATGTATGTGATATCGTTGGAATTTGATATTTGATGTTTGTCCATGGATTTCTCGAAAACGAGAAGTCATAGCGATAAGATTATTTTTTAGTTCAAGCAGAGATACATTACCTATATCAACTTAGGGTGCAATGTAAGTTTCATTAAAATCGGTCCATTTGTTTAAGAGAATTGGGTCATAACTAAAAATCATGAAATAAAAAATAAAATAAAATTAAATCGCCTCCAAAAAATTACTGCAAAGCTTAAAAACGCATTTGCCTTCTACTTCTGAAAAACAAATTCGTTTAAACATTTGGAGACGGTGCATTATCTCATGCTTACGTACACCAACAGTCTAAGCACATCATGCACCGACTCCAAGTGAATTTCTTCCTCATAAGTAGAAGGCAAACGCATTATTTTAACCCATTTTTTTGAAGGCGCTTGTGTTCCAACTATTCGTCGTTGTATGATACATTAAGATTAACTTTATCAATGAATGGTATCAAGCGTTACATTGCGGAAATGCATTATTAAATTGATTTTTTAAATTTCTGACTAAAGTTAGTCGTCCGTGCTCCGCCGAGGCGACAATATTTCCTGAGGGCGCCACGTGTGGTAGCAAAACGCGTCCAGGTATTTTGCACGTTAGTGTTGGGTACTGACAATTGCATTAGCTGGCCGCATGCGTATTGAGGGAGGGCGGGCGTTTTATTCTGCATTTGCCTGAACGAATACTCAACGCGGTATCGGATAGTGTGGTTGGGTGCCTGCGCCGGCGTCGCTTAGGGGAATCGTTAAACAAAATAAAAAAACAGCCTTTTCAATTTCCTTACAAGCCTGATTTTCACTCATCTCATGTGATCTGCAACAATGCCCTTTAAACGATTTATCTTTCCCACTTAGTCGCAGTTAGTCATTTCCACGATCCAAAGATAATGCCGATGAAGTAGAGCCGGGTGTTCTGCAGTACGGCGGCTTCGGGCCACTCGGCCCCGGCATGTAATTCTAATGAGTATTAGTGTCGTACGTACGTCCGCCGCTCACTGGACCTGTGTCGGAAGTCTCGACATAGTTCCGTGTGAAACCACCAGGTGGCGCTCGCAAAATGCTGAGACAAAATTGGTGTTTTCGTGTATTTATTGATCGAGAAGAATTTTTGAATGATGCTTAAAAAACTACAAATATTTTTTAAGATTTATTAAAGATATAGCTACGTAAGTTAAAATGATATTTGATGAATTAGAAAATCATAAAATTGAAATTGTCGACGCGAAATGTCAAAAATGATACATCAGACTACGCCCGCTGGACTGGCCCTACACATTTCGATACAGACGCTGAATCGAGAGAAGGATGCATTTACATAGCTTTACTCGTACTCGTACTCTGAAACAAAGGAGATATTGTTGGGCTATAAATGTTGCAGTTCTGTCTAAAACAATTGTTAGAATTCTACTTGGTGTCAATTGTTGGTTGTGAATTGAGAACATCTAACTAGTAAAATATACAGAGCTTTAATTCAACTTTCAGAGCTAACAATCATAATCATGTCCTCTTTGTTGACTGAACTTAGTAATACATTTTCAAAACCAGAAGAGGTTATTTACAATATATAAAAGGATAATAACAGCGTAATCAAGGTAAATGTCGGTAAGTCCAAACTAATCCGGAAAACCGTTTATGAAAGCAAACTGACAAGTGAAAAGGATTTCGTCATTAGAACGCTGGCAACTATGCAGCGCGCTCGCTTCCGACCGTACGCGCGACCCACTGGACCGTGAAAATGATTTTGATTTGACCCTTTGAAGGGCGGCTCTACCGCAAAATTACATTTCCATCTGTGAATTTGCTTATGTATCTGACACTCCATTATACATAGCCCGTAATTGGAAGGAGCGATCATATGAGCTATGCCTACAGAGTTGTGTGCATCGATCGGACCCCGAAACAGATTGTATTTGTTGCGCATACGTAATGAGCGATATTCATCAATGAATTCCATTAATTATTGAATGATTATGTCATTTCGTATTGACTTAATTTGTTTAAAAGGCCATAATTTTGAGGCTGTTATTATTGACATGGGTTCGATTAGAATTCATATATCATTATCTTAATGTGTAAATTTATTTGTAAACTGAAATCCCAAAATACACTACTCGCTACAAATTCTTGATGATTTCGATTTATAGGTATATAGTATTAGGTGATATGACATAACAAACCGCCCGAGTTGAATATTATTCATGCGATGCCATTAAACGAGATGAAACAATCTGAAACAGTTGCGGATTTGCAACAAAAAAGTGAATCAAATCAATTAAGCCGGGTATTCCCATTATACGGGCGTTATTATTCAATTCCGGGCTCCGTATGAAGGGCGTCAAAGCGTAGCTCTTTATCCGCAAACGCGTCGTACGAGATAATTTTATTCTAAGAGTATCTCTCTTACTGCTGATATATTCAACAGAATATTCCCATATGTGCGTAATTCTGCGGAATGGCAAAAAAGGTCTGTTTGAGGGGTGAAATATGTAAATTTATTGTCTTGGGCGGCCCCGCGGCGCAGGCGCCCCCGTCATACGCCGACACGTAGGATAAAGGAAATGTTAATGCGCGCCAATTTATGTGCTTTTCTATGATTTCGCTGAATCGGCACCGCCGTTTTCCCCTTTATAGCTCGCTGGAGTTGGCTCTGTTTATAAAGTGGAGTGTTTTTTATGCACCTTAATGGTTAAAAAACACAACAGTCACGATTTCAATTGACGATTATGATGATACCCTTTTTCAGACCTACAGTTTGATTTAAAAAATATTACTTATGATAATTGCAAATATTTGTGTTGGAGATTAGTTTATTTTAACGAATACTTGTAGTGCACTTCTTTCGAAATAGGAGCGATAAAAACAAAGTTGTTATTAATTGGTGACAGACGCGTTCAAAGGACACTTAATCAAACAGCTTGATTATCATATTAACTACATTTATGAATGAGTCGAGTAATAAATCTACGCATCGGTACGGTCGGTTAACAACGGCGCCAAACACCCAATCTGTCCCCTACATTCGGCAACTAATTCACAAAGGCCAAATGTGACATAATACCGGCATAATTCAATGTTTTGCTCACCATATTGTATTTTATTTATGAGTTATGCCCTTTTGAACCTTTTTTGTCCTTGTCGTGGTGTATGAATATTGGGGTGGTCGTCTCGCTCCCCCGGAGTGGAGGGTGCCGATTCATCGCGGCTGTATGAACGGATGGTTAAATAGTACGAGTTAACTTACACCGCATCGGCTACGCGTCATTTAGGGGTGATGTGGATGGCTCTATGCAAATAAGTGGAATTAAAAGCAATGGGTTTTTGTTCTTTACAGGGGTATTCTTTAAATTTAGTATAACTTTGTGTTCTAATTTCATAGTAATCCTAACGCCATTTGTCCACCGCCGCATTTGCATGTGCCAGCGATAATAATAAAAAATGAATTATTTGCACTAAAACATAGTTCATTTATCTTATCAATAATTTTGATACTCGATATTAAATTACATAGTTATAAAAGAATCAGATCATCAATTTAGAATCGTCTATATTAAATAAATAATAATAAATATCCTTGGACATTCCCACACATCGCCATCTAGTCCCAAAGTAAGCTACTCAAAGCTTGTGTTATGGGTGCCAGACAACGGATATAATACTTAAATACTTTTTGTTTGTAAATACATACATGATATACATAGAAAACCAACCAATACAAACAGACATGTTCATGCACACAAATGTTTGTATTGTGCGGGGATCGAACCCGCAACCCGCTGCGTACTACGCAGCGGGTTGCGGAAAAATAAAAAGATCAAGTTCAGTAACTCAAACTACCCTAATATAATATTTTGACAATCGATTCCTCCTAAAGGCTTCCATGGAGGAATGTGTTTATTTTACCAATTATAGACCTAACTAAGAGCAATCTATCAGTACCAGTCACAAGTTGCACATTTGAGTTTTTTGGAAGAGAGAAATATTTTTTGATCGATTGATGTGATAAACATGGGTATGTAGTATGGGGAAATTGTTTGAGCCAAAATCATTTTTTACTGCGTGTAACTCAGAAACGGTAGGATATAGGAAAAAATGATTTAGGTACAACTTGTAGATAATTTTATGGCCTTTCAACTTTTCCTTGAAAGTTTTTCTCTAACATGTGCCGTTTTTGAGATTTAAGCGAAAAATGAAAAAATTGACCCTTTCCCCCCCTCCCCCCACTCCGGGGCTCCTCCTAGTGTCCCGGGGTTTTAGTATGTTTATTACCTAGGGACTCTTAACATGTTTCCGAAGAAACATCTTACGTTACTAACTCACGCACTCTAGACCCCCCTTGGAGGGACTCATTCAATGTTGTAAACAGGACGCTGTTTTTAGTACTTTGTGAAAATTACATAGTGTTGCATAAAGCCCTTCGTCTAAGACAGCGACGTAGAGCTAAAACGTCTGAAGTACCATAAACGAGCGCAAAGGAAATGTGTCTTGTGTTCATAGTGGATAGTCTGTTTTCAGACGCGTCGCCTTTTAATTTAGGAGGGTTCCTTCTGTCGATATTTAAATTTTTAAGCGTCGCCCGGACACTGGAGACGTGCTCTACCAATTTATTTGCACAAATTTGTCAGACACAACTCTAACTTGTCATTGATTGTTTCCCGTTTTCTGGTAGTGTCGTACTTTCATTTTTAAATCGTGGCTAGGGATAAGCATGTATAATTATATAGACTTTATTGTTTTTCAGTGTACTGAAAAAAAATAGGTCAAGTGTGATGACATTAATAAAATCATTATTAACTGCTTAAGCAATATTCATTTATAAATCTATAATGTGCAATAAAATAAGTCAATGGCCACAGCTACATTTTTAATAACTTGTTTGTTAATCGTAAGAGTAATTTGTCACCCGCACTATAAATGTTAGTAAACAAATATTTTACAGCATCCCAGCTGTCACCCTTTGGACATCGGTTAATAAACCGACAGATGATATAAACAAGCAAATTGTCTGCCTCGGCGAGTGGCACCATTTACATAATAAAATTAATAAATCTGACAAAACGATCGTTTAGCGGCGCGCGCGCACGGCGGGGGTCGCCGCGAACATCTTCTGCAGGCGTTGGGGTTTTGATCAATATTGTCCTTGTGCTAATAAAGTTAGTGAACATAATGTTTACCAATTTTATACGCGCATTTTATTAGGTATTTCTAATAAAATAAAACGAGCTGTACACCCTTCAAAATATTTGATTATTAAAATAAATTACCTTGAATTAAAAAAGATTAAATAGGAATTGAATTGAATTGGTTGGTTTAATATAAATTAAATTAACACAGTTTATAAGTCACTTGTGTATTACTAACAAATTATGGATGCAAAGTCTGTCATTCAGAAAATAATTGTTTTAATTAATAAAATAAATGTTATGCCCAAATCCCGTACCACATTGCGCCACAGGTTCATTATTACCAAAAAATAATGTTTTATTTAACCAAAAATTATGTATTGACTCTACCGTAATAAATGATTGACAATTACCTACTTCCGCAAAAAAATGCTTAGCAGTAAAACTTATTTTCATTCCGAAAACTTTTTCGTTCCAATTTCGATTCTTTGCTCGGAGGAAGAATACGATAGAATAAGTTGCCAACACACTTGATGCAATTATTGGATACTGCTGCAACTGCCGTGACGGGTGGCGGTCGGTGAGATGCTGTAAATTAATATATATTTTAATATGCTGTGCCCATAAAATCACGATAGTGTGGTACGTCAGCTGGGCCGGATACACTGGCTTCAATGCCCCAGTGTCATATTTAGATGATTTTTTTGTTGAAAATAAAGAGGAGTGACATGAAATTAATATTGAAAATAATATATATAGTCTCCAGCACGTCAGATTGCCCACTTCTATTGCAAACTAGCCCTTATTACAATGGCATACGACACCGCAGTGCTGACCTTGACGTGCTGTTGCCCGTACCTAAAAATGAATGCTTTATTTGATTACCAACTTCAAATTATTTATTTGAGTTACCTTGTTTATGTAAAGTGGTTTACTGATAGAAATCGAACTAACAGATTTGTGTAAGTGTAGTAAGAAGAAAGGTTTGTTTAGGTCTTGATAACTTGTTAAATATGTATACACAGTCTGGCCATAAATACTGTTACAATGAAAAATAAGAAAGATATTACATTTGAATTTGGAATCTGTCATTTTTATACGATTGCTCATTGTATTTTCTAATTTTGGCGTCAATACATTTTATAATATTTTGCGATATTAAAATGAAGTGGGGTGATAAGGAGAACCGAATCGCTGTGATTGCATTACACTAAGTTGGTATGGAGCCAAATGCAATTTTTAAATCTCTCCATACGCTTGGTATTATTCAAATGATTGTGTCCGGTCTATTAATAGGTACTATGAGACCTCCTCTGTTTGTGACAGAAAAAGATCTGGCCGTCCACGTAGTGTTCGTACGAAAAAGGTGGTCAAAGCAGTAAGGGAAAGAATTCGCAGAAATCCTGTCCGAAAGCAAAAGATTTTATCTCGGGAGATGAGGATAGCACCCAGAACCATGTCGCATATTTTAAAAGATGACTTAGGACTTCCAGCCTATAAGAGACGCACAGGTCATTTTTAACTGATAATTTAAAAAAGAATAGGGTGGTAAAATAAAATAAAAAAACTACTGAAGCGGTACGCAAAAGGAGGTCACAGAAAAAAATTGATTACGGATGAGAAAATCTTTACAATTGAGCAACGTTTTAACAAACAAAATGACCGTATTTATGCTCAAACCTAAGGAAGCTTCCCAATTAGTCGGCAGAGTGCAACGAGGGCATTACCCGACTTCAGTGATGGTTTGGTGGGGTGTTAGCTATGAAAGAGTGACTGAGCCATATTTTTGTGAAAGAGGTATCAAAACATCGGCACAAGTGTATCAAGATACCATTTTTGAGAAGGTAGTTAAGCCCCTTAACAACACTATGTACAATAACCAAGCATGGTCTTTCCAACAAGATTCGGCGCCGGGTCATAAAGCTCGGTCCTCGCACTCTTGGTTAGAAGCGAACGTTTCGGACTTCATCAGAACTGAAGACTGGCCGTCGTCTAGTCGTCGTTAATCCGCTGGATTATGATTTATGGTCAGTTTTAGAGAGTACGACTTGCTCTAAACGCCATGATAATTTGGAGTCCCTAAAACAATCCATACGATTGGCAGTGAAGAATTTTCCCATGAAAAGAGTGTGTGCTTCTATTGATAACTGGCCTCAACGTTTAAAGGACTGTATTGCAGCCAATGGGGACCACTTCGAATAAGTTTTTTACATTTTAAATTGTTCTATATTTAAGTATGGTATATACTTGGCATCACCTATTCGTGGTCCTGGGTTTGATTCCCGGTCGGGTCAATGTAGAAAACGAACTTCTCTATATCGACTCGGATATAGGCGGTGTAGTACCGTCGTTGTTTCTAATTTCTGTAGCACAAGTGCTTTAACTAGTTACAATAGGAACAAGTACAAGACAGACCAACAGAGAGCCAAGTATAGTATACCTATTATATGCAATGCACTTCTTAGCAATGCTGCCTAGAATGTGTACCAGTATCTAAAACAAAATAATTGTTACAATCACGAAGATTGAAGAAAAAATGTAAAAAAACAGGCGTTTTCTAATTTTCTTAAATATTTCGAAATTGATTTTTTTTACAAATCTTGTTAGTAGTTAAAAGTTAAAGAAAAACTAGCCTCTTGTTAGCAAATTTTGTTTGACGCAAGAACAATAGGCATTCACCTTTACTTTTTTGTCTCTTGTTTTTTTTAAGTATGTAAGTATTTTTTAATTATCACAATAATCGCTTGCCTCGCAAACAGGCCTCTACGAATCCGCGTATTGCTCATACTACCTCATGCTTGAGATGCGGCCTTTGCCCAACTGTATAAAGGTGTTTACAGGCTTACTTTACCTTAGACTCTATGTGAGGAGGACTCTACCTTATGAGTAACAAATTACCTATCATAAGTTCTGTCATTACAATTACTGAACTCCTAAGCATTAAGGGTTCCACCATCAATTCAGCGCCACACAATGTTGAATACAGACGTACAAAACGTCAACATTAAGATTCTGGTAAAAAAAACACTATACGTGCCTTTTAAATTTGAGGGTTTCCCTCGATTGTACCAAGATCCCATCATCAGATTCCGACTTGGCAACAAGCAATGGGACCAACTAGGACCAACTAGACCAACTAGATTTTTTTAACAAATGACTGTGGTATGAGGTATTACTGACACAAAAAAAAAAACATACAGTCGCATTGATAACCTCCTTTTTTGAAGTAGGTTAAGAAATAAAGAGTGTTTTTGTTGGTAAGTGGTATGCAAATAATAATAATAATGTGGAGCGTGTGCCCAAAGGAACATGATAATGCACCTGTGCAATAATCGCAACACGACCGCACGCGCAGCGTCGAGCTGCGTTAGTGACAATGGTGGGGGCAATTCTTGTGCAATTTGTATACGCAAAAGGTTTACCGAAGAGATTTTTGGATTAGAATTTGTTCGTGCGATAGATTTTCTATGTGTAGATATTTTACTTGATTTTTTAGTTAAAACGGTTAAACTCGCAATCGAATTAGAGAACGAGACGAGAATCGGCCTCGTGGTGTGAACGATATCAGTGACTAGGGGTTCCGTAGCCGAATGGCAAAAAACGGAACCCTTACAGTTTCGTCAAGTCTGTCTGTCTGTCCGTCCGTATGTCACAACCGTTGCTCCCATATATGAAACTAAAACCAAAAATTTTGCCAACCCTATACGTGTGGGAGGTCTATAGATAGATCTTTTAAAATGACACCGAAGTTTCTAAAACCATTTTCTTTTAAAGTCTAACGTTTCATAGCTAGACGCTTCCAAAGTGGTAAAATGGGCATCCCCCCATCTAACTTCTAAACTAAGCGAGTGTAAATTTTGAAAAATATATGTAATGTAGATCTTAACAAATACTTTCAACGAAAATTGGTTCGGACGTAATCGAAATATATAAGATTCTAGTGTATATATAAAATTCTCGTGTCACAATGTTCGTTCCCGTACTCCTCCGAAACGGCTTTACCGATTATTACCAAATTATATTCAGTATTTATTCAGTAGGTTTGAGAATCAGCTACTATCTGTTTTTCATACCCCTAAGTGATAAGGGTTGTTCACCCTTTTTTTTTTTTAATTTTTGGACGAAATTTTTTGTATATTTTTTTTATAATGTGGCATCAAAAAATACATACAATCCTAAATTTTTACTTTTTTATCACCGACCCCTATTTTTTATAGTTATTTTAGTAATTTGATCATTTTTCATCCCGCTTGATAACTGATCAATTATACTTTTAAAATTACGAGGCTGGGCGAAACGGGGCGGAGGCGGGACGGTACTAGGGGCGAAGCAAATTTCGCTGGGTCCGCTAGTATAAAATAAAAATATAATACAATGACAATAATGTTTGAAAATCTGCAACTGGAACATGAAGGTTTTTATTTATAAAAAACAAATGCGTATATACTTTTAATATCTATCGATTAAGAAAGTGATGGCCTTGATTATGATGGCGTACCTTACACTTTGTTTATAGCAAGCTTTCAAAATTACTTAAAGCAACCAGCCTCTTATTGACGACGCGTTTGGTGTATTGGTTAGAGCTCCTGACTATTACGCCGGCCGTCGCAGGTTCGAATCCCGCAAGGGGCAAATGTTTGTGAGATGAGCACGAACATTTGTACCTGAGTCATGGATGTTTAATATGAATTTAAGTATTTATGGGAGACGCCTCCATCATAATCGTAGTCTGGTATTCGTAACACAAGGTAGAAAATTCCTTACTTCGAAACCACGACGATTGGTGTGTCGTTCGGCGCATATTTATTTATTATTAAGCTACCCTCCAACTACCCTTACTGTGTATTAGGTTATGCAAATAGCGGTATTAACGTTATCGTTGGCTGGGCTCTACTGCTCCATGAAATATTGCTCCAATGAAGTCTTTTAGATCAATGGGTTTGATAATTGGGTATTTTTTTGTTAGTAATATGAATAATAAAAGATATTCATGTAAGATATCTATATCATATCATGAAACTGCTTCATACTGTTGCATTTAGAGTGAGGTAGTTGCTGAATGAATGCTTTAATTAAAGTATTTCAGCAATCTAGTTCCTTCATTCGATTGTTCACAATCGTCCAATTCAGTCCTTTAGTAGCTCAGTGACAGAAAGCTGCGGATATACTCGTAGTTACTGAGCTAGAGCGAGACAGAGTCGTGTTTGTTTATTTTTAGAGTAATGTTTGTTTGTTTTTGTTGTAACTACTTCTTGAAATTTTGTCAGATATCTGATTTATAATCGTAATTCCAGACTGCCGAAATCATTAATAAGTGTTTATTTTTTAGACATAAGAATAGATCCATACACGATACATTAATAATTCAGCCGAATGAATGTTAAGTAGTCAGTGATATAGTGATAGTAGATCCACTAAGCTAAATGAACTGAATGAATAAGTGATACATATCTACAGCTCTCACTGAACTATATCACTCATTTCACGTTTAGTTCCATTACAAATTATTACTGTTTTTAGGATTACCAGTAGTTATTAGTACCTTTTAACATCAATAATCCCTGCCCATCTAAACCCAATTTATGTAGCGAATATCAACAATGTTTCCGCATAAATAAATAATTAAGGAACTTGGTAAATAAGCGTGGCGGCCTCATTTATTATTCTTTATAAGGAAACAAAGGCGAGGGTTAGCCGTAATAAGGCTCTGCCACCTCGCCGGCTTATCTTTATTGCCTCCAACCCACGTAGAATAATAAATCGTTTTCATCAAAAACAAATACTCGACAGTTTTTGTCGGAGTCGAGCGAACGGGCGAAGGGGTGGCAATTTTCCACCCCCCATAATACAATATTTTCCGACATTTTCCACGGGAATACAGCTTCGAATCGCTCGCTCGGTAGCGGCAGGTTCCTTTAATGTGTATTTTTCGTCCAATCAGAGAGCGGCGAGAGTCTCGATATTACCTCAACTGTCACACATAAAGTGGAAAATATGGTCGGCAGATGTGGGGGTGAGGTCGGCGGGCGCGGCGCGGCTGCTTGCCAGTCGGCGCGCGTACGCTCAGCCGCCGCCGGAAGGAGCCCGCGCCGAACAGGTTTATAGCTTTTCTTTCAGCTCCACTCAGGTACGGCCGTATCATAACAGGGAATAGCGGCGCGTGATGTGAACCCGTGATAAAATAAACGTCGAGATAGGCTTATGTATTGTACTGTTTATCTTAATAATGGCCGCTCGGAGGAAACTTTCGATTAAACTTCGCCTTCTCGCCCGGTCTTTTCTTGTTTTTATTTTGTAACATGAATAATAAAACTATCTCGTTAATCTTTTTAATCTGATATAAATCTATAAAATATATTGTTTTACTTTTATTAACTTTCATTATGTTATATTTGAAAATGGTTGAGATAACGTTCACTTTTAAAGTGTATTACATTCGCGACGATGAATGAACATTTGTAAGCCGTGCCATTGGTTCTCACGGCGCGCGCCCGCCGCTAATTCAACTGCGGGAATTGCCGGCGGCGGATATAAATCGCGATTCATTTCTCATCGTAACTTTTTGTCGGTTCTTATCTGTTAGACTTCACTTTTCATCATCCGAGGGGATTTATGTAATGCCTAGTCATTTCTCGGCGTCGAGGCGCGGCTTATCGGCGGAGCGCGGGTGCTTGATTGATGAGCGCGCAAAAATAAATGTTCAGTTAAATTATTCGATAAGTTGGAAACGGAAGTTAAACGGGAATTATCTTTGTCTTGCCCCTGAAGATTTCACGGTTGTAGCTGTTATGTCGGAGTGATTGATCGATTGAGCGCTGGTTATTTTATGCGGAGGCTCGGGCGCGGGGCGCTACGACGCGCTGTAGTCCGCTCGTAGCGCTACGGCTAGTGCGTCGTAGCTCTTCGTAGTAGGATTCATACGAGTATGATTAGGTGTTAGGTGTAAGTAAGTGTTTTTCTCATAATATTTTTTTGCTGGGGCAGGAAATTTCTAGATTGGAGACCCTTCGACCAAAGACGCAGCGTAGGACGTCCACCGACAAGATAGACAGACGACCTTGTGCAGATCGCAGGATTAAACTGGATGCAGACCGCTAGTGATCGGTCGCTGTGGAAAGCCCTGGGGGAGGCCTATGTTCAGCAGTGGATCTCCTTTGGCTGATAATGATTTTGCGAAGTACTTATGTTTATACATATTTTAGTTTTAGGTTAAAATTTTGATGTTCAATTATCTGTACATAACACTCATTCATATTATCCATTATCCATTGGTATTATCCAATAAATAAATATTATCCATTGATATTATGGCGAAATATGTATTGTAAAATATGAACGTACATTATTTCATACAGTTCAATACAATTAGGAGTCAATTTTACCAACGTCAGACAAGACTTTTTCGACCGCATAATATAAAACAACCGATGTAAAAATGACATTTTCATTAATGATTGCTGACAAATAGGTGACGTTTTCAAAATAGGCGTTTTGTGTCATATTCGACGAATACACCTGACGTTGGTAAAATCTACTCTAAATGTTTAAAAAAAAAGCTTTTTGCTGTTTCTGTGTAAGGTTATTTACAAAGAAGTTTAATATTTAAATGAGAAATATTAATGAACTCAGTGACACTGATTAATAGGTTTCACTTCTATACAAACGCCGTGTTTTCTCCACATTGTATTGTAGTTGTGACATATGAAATGTTTTCGACCGCAGTCACAATGCCCGGGGGAAGTAACGGAATAAAATTAGGCATGGAAGCTAATGCCATAATTGTAAGTAATCAGCACCCTCGTAGCATGATTTATACGGCGGAGGCCGCCCGCTTTTACATCTTTGAGTAATGGCTGCAACTGCTCTGGAAATGCCATTTTTAAGTACGGATTGACTGCATGTCGGAATAATGAAGCAGTGGAAAAGTGCCGTCGTTATGTTTGATCCTTTTGATTATGAGTTTATTATAATATGATGAGTTTAAGTATCGCATATCGTGCTTATTGGATTTATGTTTACAGTTGTTTATGATGAATCTATCAAACAGGTAGCCTAGATTGTTTTTGGTGAATTGTTTTTATTAACTAATTTATAATTTTTTTTTGTATATTACGTATTCATAATGTTTTTGAATACGTTATGTATTAATATTCCTAGCTCAAAGGTTTAGCATAGCTATCCAACGCAACAACGCAGCCAGCATCATAGCCTCCTTGCCGCAAGGAAATGGTTTCGTTTTTGAATAGGTAGATTTTAATTTAATTTTATGTCTTAGTTTTATTTTTTCTTGTTTGTTATCAATAAAGAATGTATTAATTAATAACGGTATAGGTGTACTAACACAACTGTAACAATAAAATAAAAGGCAATCATTTGCGGTCAGAATTCCAATTAGAATGGAAGAATCTTTTGTTGCTCGTCTCGAACTGTGAGAGTTTTGTTTTTTTAGTGTCACTGTCCAGAATAACAGGTGTTACATAATCTCTGAACTAGTGTGCTTTGTGGTACGAAGCAACACTCACGTGCTAAAACCTGCACCGGTTCGGGTAATAGCCAAACTTGTGCTCTAGATTCTTAAATTGCATGTGGGACTGCAGCTGGTCCACTTAAAAAGAGCATTGTGGCTAATCTCTAGCGACACATGTACAAACAAAGTTTAATTGTGAGCGGTGCGCCGTGCCCACCGGCCCCGGGCAAAACCGATTTACAGTCTTAGCGGCACTCACCTTCGATTCCTGCGCCACCCGACCCCACCCACACACATATTCAATTCCAATCAATCCACCGCACATATTTATATGTAGACGACGAGCGCATGTTTTTATTGCGGACTGCATCGAATGACGGCCGCAAACATTGCATCCGCCCCCTCGCTTGCGTCGGAAAAAAACCTTTTATTTTTAATTTCGATTTTGATTTTTTCCGAGCGCACCGTGTCGCTCTAGTTTTATTTTGTTTCATTTCATAGCGCAGGGTGGGTGCGCGACAGATCGGAATTTCAGATATGTACAATTTAAAATCGTGTAAGTACGGTCAGCGTTCGGGGTTGGGCGGGAAGCGCTCCGCTAGACTGACGCCTGTCGGTTTGTTTTCTTTGCTTTTTTACGAATTCTATTTTCATTTGATTGCATTTGAATTTCCGCCGCCAATATCCGCTAACTAAACACGATTAATGCGGAGCGGAGATGGACAGACGGGCGGGGCGGCTGATGCCCTGCCGGGTTTTATCGTTTTATATTAGAAGCCAGTTACTTTATTGCAAACTGCGCCACGGGTCTCCTCCTATAAGAGTAATGCGGAATTTGAGCTCCACCGTTCGGATAATGCCATGATTGGAACAATGTTTCTGCATAATTATGTAAGTAGATAGCTTAGGGAACACCCTAGGTATATCTGATTGGCTGAATAATATATTAGTTTCTAAGCTATGTATTAAGAATGTCAAACTTAAACTTCATACGTACTTAATTGTGTCTATAACAAGAAATTAATAATTGCACTAGTCTTGTGATCGAGTTTTGTCAGTGCTTTGTTTTAAGGGAGTTTATTGTATTCAAATGTACAATTTTCCTGCTACCACTCCAAAGGATCGCAAATCCGTTTGGATGTTTACGGGCCGATATCTGTGCACAACAAACATAATTATAATACGAGGCGAGGGAATCGATCAGACGTTATTGGCAAACTTCTCCGCGACAGGGCCCTTGATTAAAAGTATGCTAATTTTATTACCGCGTCCGCCCCGCACGCCGCGCCGCGACGGTCAACTAAATTCCTTTACGTACATAATCGTTGCCAGATTGCTTAGATGTTTGGGGAAAGAGGGGAATGTTTGATGACCATTTAGAAGTTGGATGACTTTTTATTTTTTTACCTAACTGACGCAAAGCTCAAGAGGTTTATCAGAGTGCAGTTTGGTTAGTTTTTAACCATAAATAAGACCGTATCAAAACTACTGTAACTTAAAAAATATAGTGTGATATACTTAAAATTAATTAAGTGCCAATCTGTAATGTATAAAAGAAGGAAGAAGGTACCAAAATATAATCTGTTTATCAGAAAAGGTCAAAAAAGAAAATCAATCGTAGGTATAAAATACCTAGCCGTGTTTGTAATAAATAATTCTGGGCTACGTGTAGTAGAGTGGGGTTTTGTTTATGTCAAATTGTAATTTATTGGTTACTCGGCTCGACTTGGATATTACGGCGGGTCGGCCCGCCCGCCCCCTCTTGCCCTTTCCATGAAAATTTTATATTACCGTGTCGACGTTGCGTCATTCCGTTTTTTCTTGCCATGACCAGCCGAAGCGATCTTTTGATTAAATTAAGGGGATCAACGGGAATTTTTACACTGATTGATAGGTTGACACAGCGTTTCAAGGAACATCGACGGAATTTATATTGCCTATAAGTGATTGAGCGTAAATTTAGCTTGTGTATAATTTATACAGTTAATAAACATTAGTGCTCCCTTCATCAATCACAGGCGATTTGTTGTGAGTTAGTTTATTAAAAAAATATTGATAGTCAGATCTTCTTTAATATTGAATATTGGCAAGTTTCATTTATAAGCTGAAAATGGTTAACAGACCTTTGTATCTCTATTCAACATTTTAGCTAATCGGAAAATAAAATATTTAATATTTGTTTTGCCAATATCAGAAAGCCTTGGACCCAATCTGACTTAATAGATTTCGCCAGTAATTACATTTTTGATTCAGGCCAATGTTGTCTCAAACTCAATTTAAAGCGTGATTTATATCAGTTGATTATTTATTACAGGATATCATGGACGGCCATTAAAATCCGTGCCCCAATTGATCGGAGATGCTCCCGCGATGTCTCATTTATTGTTATATCAATGGCCGGCTGACTGCATGAATGGTGATGCCCAAATATTTGACCCGGGGTCGTCACCCCTGCGCTACTTACGATCACAAAAATGCATTCACCCTAAGCGATCATTGCAAATTTTCGCCACGCATTTTAGATGTTTGAAATTGCAAGTTGTGTACTATCATGTTGATGGATGAGTGTTTGTTTTTTTTCTTTGTTCTTAGAATAGATACTTAGTTTTTTTTAAATATGGACATTATGTGTTTTATTTAACTACTATTATCCTCATCTTAATACTGGTATTAAGATGAGATGGTTCTCCGTGGTCGAATGGCTAGCACGCTGGTTTCAAGCGTCGCCATCTCGAGAGGATCCGGGTTCGATTCCCGGTGGGTCAATGTAGAAAACGATCTTTTCTATATTGTCTCGGGTCTGGGTGTTGTGGTACCACCGTTGTGTCTGATTTCCATAACACAAGTGGATTGGCTACTTACTTTGGGATCAGAACAATGTATGTTCTTGGTGCCCAATATTATTTTGGTATCAGACATTATTAATATGGGAACACGATTTATTAATGTAAATTTTCTAAGATTTAAGGCCAAATGACGATACCTTATTTAAAATAATGCCCATTATCAGGTTTTTGAAGCTAGATTCTTTATATAAAATTAAACTAAAAAGAAAAACCTCGCTATGACTTCTCGTTTTCGAGAAATACGGAGACAAAAATCATATAATATATATACACTCATAAATATTTGATCTGATAGATCAGCATATTTATATAATGTTATCGAATTATTCAATTCTAACGATATCACACAGACATGTAACGAACTGGTAACCTCTTTTTTTAAGTCGGTTATAATCGCCCGTATATGGGTTAACATAAAAAGTAAAGTTTGACTGTAACGTTCCACTGCTGGGCAAAGGTCAGTAATAGAACACAAGAATAGTAAATACAGTGACAAAAGTGTCACAATTCCTAAGTAACCATCACTGAGTATGATGATACGATAAAATTGATACATAAACGATGAAATAACTAGGTGCTTAAAGGTTGTAGGACATCTATACACCCGTTAAGGAAACAGCACGGTATCAACCCGAGGCGTTCAGTATTTTTTGTATGAAACCATACTTCAACGCACATCTATCAACTCCGTAACGTCACCACCTCGGCTCGAGATCAACTCTGAACCCATTCGGCACCAGCGGCCTAAGCGTCGCAACGCGCTTACGGCGAGACGCCCGATGGTTGCCTACTATCCGCCCTGCGGGCGAAATCTGAAGCATAATTTTGGATATTTCGCGTCGACAATTTCAATTTTATGATTGTCTGATTCATCTATTATCATTTTAACTTACGTAGCTATATCTTTAATAAATATTAAAAATATTTGTAGTTTTTTAAGCTTCATTCAAAAATTCTTCTCAATCCATAAAAACACGAAAACACCAATTTTGTCTCAGCATTTTTCGAGCGCCGCCTGGTGGTTTTACACGGAACTATGTCGAGACTTCCGACAATGTTAAACGAGCTGTCAATCACAAGAAGAACTGTCATAAGTTGAGCAAACACGATCTGTGGCGAGGCATTCGCTATCTGGTGCCGATCCTATGCCGAGGCGTTGCTGTTCCCTTTCCTTAACAGTACTTCCGTATGGTTTACGCCTGGTTGGTGCTGTTCCCGTGCCGGGTGGGCAGATTTGCTTCAACTCTAACTTCTACCTACGTGTATTGTAAATTGATTTGAATAGGTACTTGACAAGTTTGTAAAGAAACCGTAAACAAATAACGCACGGGTTCCAGTCAAGCAAACTGTAGCGCAGAAATTAGTCGGAGCTCGCGATGTCGCCAAACTACGGGCGGAATTCGTCAACTTAAACCATTTTCACTTAAACTTCAGTAACAACTTATAATAGAATAACTTCGCAGATTAATCTATTTTCTGTCGAACGAAGCACCTGAGTCCCCGTTGACAACCCGCCGACCTTATATTGTCTAACATCATTTTGTGTTACGGATAATCTAATTTATCGATATAAAAGTGAGGAATTGTTGCACAAGTTTCTGAGTGGCTCTGTTGACGAAGACGACAATACTTTTGTAGTAGAAGTGACCCGTGGGTCGCTACTCCCGCTGATAAGCAGTAAATTGCTTTTCTTTCCATTTCTTAAATAACCATCCACCCCTCTCGCCACCCCCGAAGGTACGCTCACATCGCAATATTCTTTTACAACTCCTAAGAAAAGTTTAATTACGGGACTCCTTAAAAAGGGAGAAGTCGCGTTATGTTCTAATTATTGTACCAACAATAAAAATACGCAAACGAGTGTATTATACAATTAGACACTTCTCCCTGATCGTTAAAAGGGAAATTTAAATGGAATTTTTATGTCCAGCAATTAAGGATAACGTCGGCGTACTAGACATTTTTGTAATTACAAAAATAAGATTCTTGAAATGTAGCGTGAAAAAGAATTGGGCGGAAAATGCTCTGGAGCTACGGACTGACAGTTCAAATACCTAAGTGGAAATTGTTTGTTCGTTATTTTTAATAAGCTACCGGCTAGATAAGTTAAAGGAGAACGAGAAGTTGTTACAGATTCTCAGAATTCGGGTTTGTTTAGGAGATAAACTAGCATGCTGCGAGAGTATCCATTAAAAAAAAAATGCACTCCGGGAGTGCCGGCAGAAGTGAAAACTTGAATATCAACGTTGTGCATTTTTGATTTTTTGGAATAGTTAGGGAATAATTTTGAATGAATTGCTCTTATTATCAATATAAAAGTACTATCATTTTTGTGATAGAATACAATAATAATAATAATAATAATAATAATAGATTTTTATAGAATACAATATTTATTTATTGCGCTATCGTACACAAACATTACAATTTATATTATATTAAATTACATTAATAAGTTTATCTCTCAGAAAAATCAACTTATATCCATAATTTCGCCTACCGTCTTACGGTGGGCTGATCGCCCACGTGTCCTGACGCGAGTTTCACATTTTTCCCCCATCCCACAAAAGTGCTCAACGCCGCTAAAGAAGTTTTCACTTCAAAAGTTTTCACTTCAAAAAAAATGCTAAGCAGATGTTTGACCTCGATCGCACCCGATGTCAAATGTGGATAAGGACGGTGCATATCTGGTTAGTAGCAGTCTGTTCATTCCTGCCTTAATGAGGCTTAGGTCATATTCCTAAGGGAAAACTTCAGTAGGCACCGAATACCATTCCCTATCGCGTATCGATATATCGATAAGCGATTTGAAATGTCAAATGCACGTGAAATGTCTACAACATATTTTCAGCAGATAAATAGTAAATATAGGCACTGTTTATGGGCCAATAGTTACAGCGTAATCTATATAACCTTTTTGCAGTCGTTAAAATTAAAGTCTTTTAATAAATCAGTGTTTGTTATATTGATTGAAATGCACAAACACATCAATGTACGATGGTTGTAACGGTTCCTACTTGCGATACTGAGCACGTTAGTCTTAAGATCCTTCTTACTTAGATAAGATCTATGAGGACAACTGCGTGGGTAGTTAATCATTAATTGTCTGTCGTTAGACAAGGTTTCGTCTTCTCCATGTTCATTTTAAGACCCACTTGTTGGGATACTCGGTCGAGGTCTTCGAGCATAGTGCCTAAATCATCCAGCGTCTTTGCCACAACGACTATGTCATCGGCAAACCGAAGGTGTGTTATGTATTCGCCATTGACGGAGATGCCGAATCCTTCCCATTCCAGGAGCTTGAAGGCGTCTTCCAATGCCGCTGTAAACAGTTTCGGAGATATAACATCGCCCTGTCTTACACCTCTTCGCAATGGAATCGCCCTCGTATTCTGTTCCTGTACTCGGACCGACATGGTGGCGTTGTTATATAGACACTTTAACACCTCTATATACCTATAGTCTATGTGACACCGCTGAAGAGACCGAAGCACCGCCCAAGTTTCGATCGAATCAAAGGCCTTCTCATAGTCCACAAAAGCTAAACATAGAGGCATATTATACTCCTCGGACTTCTGTATAATTTGCCTTAGCGTATGAATGTGGTCTATGGTACTATAGCCTTTTCGGAAACCGGCTTGTTCGGGAGGCTGGAAGTCATCAAACCTACGTGCGAGACGATTCGTGATAACCCTTGAAAACAGCTTGTAGACATGGCTCAGGAGTGAGATGGGTCTATAGTTCTTCAATAAGGTTTTGTCTCCTTTTTTGAAAAACAACACCACCACACTCCTGTTCCATGCCTCAGGCGTGATGCCCTCTAGCAGAACGGAATTAAAGAGTCTCTGAAGGACTTTAAGTACCGGTGTTCCACCCGCTTTCAGGAGCTCTGCTGTGATTCCGTCCTCGCCAGGTGCCTTGTTGTTTTTTAGCTGTTTCAGGGCCATCCTAATCTCGTAGATGCTGATGTCCGGGATGTCTTCAGTGTAGTGTCGGGTCAGGATAGCTCGTGGGTCTCCGGTCGAGCTATCGAGTTCCCTTGTTGTACCCACTCCAGTATCCATTGGGAACTCAACTCTCGAAGTTGTCGACGAGTACGTCTACCTGGGACAAGTGATCCAATTGGGTAGGTCCAACTTCGAGAAAGAGGTCAATCGACGAATCCAACTCGGCTGGGCAGCGTTCGGGAAACTGCGCAAGAGCGTCTTCTCGTCTCAATTACCTCAGTGTCTGAAGACGAAAGTCTTCAATCAGTGTGTGTTACCAGTGATGACATACGGATCCGAAACGTGGTCTCTTACTATAGGCCTTATAATGAAGCTCAAAATTACACAACGAGCGATGGAGCGGGCTATGCTCGGTGTTTCTCTACGAGATCGAATCAGAAACGAAGAGATACGTAGAAGAACCAAGGTAACGGACATAGCCTTGAGAATCAGTAAGCTTAAGTGGCAGTGGGCAGGGCACATAGCGCGAAGAACTGATGGCCGTTGGGGCAGGAAAGTTCTAGATTGGAGACCCTTCGACCAAAGACGCAGCGTAGGACGTCCACCAACAAGATGGACAGACGACCTTAAAAAGATCGCAGGATCAAACTGGATGCAGACCGCTAGTGATCGGTCGCTGTGGAAAGCCGTGGGGGAGGCCTATGTTCAGCAGTGGACGTCCTTTGGCTGATTATGATGATGATGATGAGACAAGGTTTTATTTATTTCGTTCACTTGTATTGTATTAATTCTCTATTTCATTGTCATTTTTTATGATAGCTGGTTTTAAAACAAAGGATTTATCTTATTTTGTATAAATAGATTGTAATACACAACTTGTATGTACATGTTTTTATTATACACTAGCTGATGCCCGCGACTTTGTACGCGCGGAATTATTTTATTTTTTTAATTAAACTTCTCTTCAATATCTTATAATCTTTAATATTATCCTAAAGACATTAGGAGATAGGATCACATGTTCACATCACCTATTAGGAAGTGCTTTGGGCATTAGGTGACAATCCACGCTACAATATTTATTCTATAACATGTCCGAACGCTATGGTTTTGATACTTTTTTAAATGTTTGTTAGTATTGATTTGGTTGATTTAAAACTTTCAATATCCCGGTTTCTGTTCTTTATGAGTACGCACCCTATGGTGTATCCACATAGACCGACTTGCTGGTGGAGTACATCAATGAACTGTCAGTTACTATGGAAAAAGCCGCTGCGGCATCAGCGGCAGACACGGGTTCGATTCCTCGTCTGTCACACAGCCAAAGTTGCTTTTTACAAGTGCAATTAATATTATTAAGACTTGTTTCTCTTAAAAATATTAATTGTACTTGTAAAAAGCATCTTTGGCTGTGTGCAATTCTAAAAAAATCTATTCAATCTATGTCACTTCTTACATCCCCCCTGACTCACACACAAATCGTCCTCTACAATTTTATTATAAGTACTAGCGGTCCCCTGCGACTTCGTCCGCGCGTTTTGAGTTTGCTCCCTCCCCTCCCATCGCAGCGTGATGTTTTATATCCTAAAGCCTTTTTCAATAAATAAGCTATCTAACACAGAAATATTTTTTCAAATCGGTTCAGCAGTTCCTGAGATAAGCGCATTCAAACCAACAAACTCTTCAGCTTTATAATATAATTAGCGCAAGCGCACGTTGTACTTAAGCTGCGAACATTATTTTGGTGCGGAGTTATGTTAAAACTGTGATAGCTCCTAAGATATTTATTGGAATCAAATGATATAAAGCGCAACTTTGTTCTAAATGAAATGCTTGTGATGATGAATGTATTTATTTTGATAAGAATAAATACCTGTGTGTATAATACACCTTTAAAAATGATGCATTATTTTTTTACAAATTTATTAACATAAAAAAGGTTGTAGTAAGTCAACCATAAAAGATAGACTTATGCTGTCGCGGACTTTATTATAGAATTCTTAATGCTGAACAATCTTGTCATACATGATTTTTGTGTAACTTTAGCGGTTTCCGCAGCGTACGCTGCGGAAGCTTTCAAAAGGAATATCTTTCTCCCGTTTTCGCAACATTTTTCATTGGTTTTGTGGTCTTGCGAGTCGTTTCTTTATGTTTTATAGCTTAAAGCCTTCCTCGATAAATGGACTATCTAACATAAAAATATTTTTTCAAATCGGACCAGTAGTTTCTGAGATTAGCGCGTTCAAACAAACAAACAAACAAACTCTTCAGCTTTATAATATTAGTATAGATAATTATAATATTAAATATGTCATGATTACGATTAATGGTTTTTAATCAACAAATGCACTGTTACTAAAATATAGGTCTTGGGTTATAGTTTGGATTAATACTCAGATGACACAGTTCCGTTACCTAAACGAATTTATAACATTTAATAATGGAAATAATGATTGCCTCATTGGTGTTGTGGTTAGTTCACTAGACCCAAGAGGTCCTGGGCTCGATTGCCGAGTCGGGCTAAAATCTGGGATTTACTGTCTTGAAAATATCCGTTGGTCCTACGCCTGATGTCTCATCGGTCATGTCGGACCGACTCACCGAATTAGTGAGAGTAAATTAACAGAAAGTACACTTGTGTATTGCGCACACATCAGGGTAGGTACTATAAATATCTCCTGCGTACGTGGCCTTTCCCTTGAGATGGACCACAATCACCGAAAATCGATGGGATAATATCAATGGGTTATTATCATTAAATTTATATTTCTATCGGAAGAGAAGGCTAAGTAAAAGCTGTTAATCGAAACCGATTTATTTTGGCAGTAACTAATTTAAGTATCCAAAAACGAGACCTTCCGTCCAGATGATTAATTCCTAGGTTAAACATATTGTTAACCGCATGATAAACAGTCCACTAAAATATTGAACATATAATCCTAGTGTAAAACGAAAATTATTTCTTTAGACAAAATATGCGACATAATGCATTATTAGACCAGTCAAATAACTATCGTTAAACCTTCTAGAGGGAATTTGAAGGAACACGGTTATTGACTTTGTAACTTTGTTTAGACTAGCAAGGGTCAACATATCAAAAGTCCGAACCCATTACTCCTTGAGCCAGTTAAAAACATCTTCCAACTTTTAAACCTCTTTCAAAACACTGTATTAAAAGGCTTAAAGGCTCCAAATTAAGTGTTTTTTTCTTAACCGAAGACAAACTTAATTGATTGAATAAAGAATAATTTCGATACGATATCTTGTTCCAATATATTCGTAAACAAACACAAAATTTTTCATTGTAAAAATATCAAACATACGAACAATTATAGACTTGCAAAATTTAACTCCCTTATTTGGACACGTAAGTAGCTCATCACACTCAAATATTATCCAATCCCAACCACGTTAATAAAATACATGAATAAAACTTGCAGAAATTCCAATTAGCTTTAACTTCGTAGAAGGTCTCATCTCGCTAGGACGCTTGGTTTATGCGAAAAACCTAAAAAAAATACCTTCAAACCTTCCTCCTCCTCCTAGCTCTAGAGGTACGTCGTGGGACTTTTGATATGGTAACCTCCTAACTAGTCCAAACAAAGATACGAAGTCAAAAATCTTGTTGCTTGAAATTCTCTCTAAATCTTTCATTGAACTTTGACTGAACTACATGATATGTATTACTTTACTGTTTACGTAAATAAACGTATATAGAAAATAATAATCAAACTATGTACTTTCAATTTGAAGCGCATTGGCAAATATAAATTATAAATTACGAGGCTTCGATTTGAAATTACCCGTTAAATGAATTTTTTGGGATTATTTCGCTGTAATGAACGAAAATCAATCACCCATCAAGTCACTATGTTTCAGAAACACATTTTTTCCAGAATATACACAATTTCACTTGAAATTATGAAAAATCAGAAAAAGTTGTTTTCAGCAAAACTTCATTGGGCGCTTAACTTTTTGACAGTCACCAAAAATGGTTCTGCTACATCGCAACTCGCATCTCTTTTCACATCACACAGTTTTCTGCTACTGACATCTCGCTTTTGTCTTTCTATTCCAAAGGTATAATATTTTTATGGTTATTGTGGAGACTCCAATTTTATACAGAAAAATTAAATATATTTTAATCTAGCTTTTCTTTTCATTTAAGTGATACTTTATAACCAGCTACCGTCTGATATTAAAAGTGAAACTTCTAATAATGTTTTTAAATCAAATCTGGCCGATTATACTGTCGAAAAGTGTTTTTATTCAAATTTTAATGGGTTTTACTGTTTTCTTATTTGTATATAACTAAATCATCTGGTAAGCTCGGGTTAAATAAGCGTTATTTTATAAGCAAGCGTTGTTCTCGTGTAACAGATTGAATATTATCAGTTATGAGAATTAATATCATTTAACCTCAGTAGAAACACCTGCGAAGTAGTTTATAAAGTTATGTCTCTTGGCAAAATTAAATAATGTGTAGCACATACATATGCCTCCTTTTGTAAGATCTCGATACTTTCTTTTCTTTCAGGACAACTGTTTTTTTTTTCAACTATTCGATGTAAATATAAAGTAAGTTGAATGTGTTGGTGAACAGCG